>JAKSZT010053770.1:13057473-13086870 GCA_026826555.1 Tolypeutes matacus
AAAAAAAAAAAAAAAAAAAAAAAAAAAAAAAAAAAAGCAAAAAAATGTGGCAGTAAATACACTGTGAAAAGTGAATTTGTTTACAATGTGAGAAATGAAATAAGAAGAGCCTTTTTTTTTTTTTTTAAACCTCAGTTGGGAACATGCTTGTTGGGTGACTTAAAATTTTTCATCACTCTGTGCATGTCAGCAAATGACTGCAAAAGCACAAGTATTGATCTGGGGATTACAAACCAGTTTTAGCAAGTAGATAATTTGCAACAAGGAGAATCAATTGTGTGTGTTGGGGAGGGGTGGAGGAGAAGAAGCTGGCCCTACCAAATAAATCAAATTAAAAAAGTATGAACAAGTGAGAAAAAAAAAAGGAGAAAAGTAGAAAAGTTAACAATGCATGGGCACAGGAGCACACACATACACACGACAAATTAAAAATAGCCACCTGGACCCCTGTTTAGAGGCAAACAGCCTTGCACTTCCTGGGAGTCCAAAGATATACTACATAGAAAATACTGACACTAAAAATTTATTTGTTGTTGATCTTAATTTCAAATTCAACTAGGCATCCTGTATTTTACCTGGTAACTCTATCTACAACCCCTATAATCTCCATAAGTTGGACATCATTCCATATAGTTATCTTCTTTTTGATCAAGACAGGAGACACCAGAGCAAGAATTTTCCAAATCTGGATGCTTGTCAATATTCACCTGGAAAGCTCCGGCAAAAATATAGATTCACATGCTTCATTATAGACCTACTGAATCAATCTCCAGAGAGTTGAAAACTAGACGTCTGTACATCAGAAAATATGCCTGGGTGATTCTGATGCATGGCCAGATCCTGTTAACCACTACCCTAGAAGGGACTGTATATGCAAAATTTGAGATGTTTGGTCTTATGGGGACAAAGGGGCTATAAGTTTCACTTAATTTTTAAGGAATGTAATACAGGCATACCTCAGATAGATTGCGGGATTGGTTCCAGACCACTAGAATAGAGTGAGTATTGCAATAAAGCGAGTCAAACCAATTTTTTGGTTCCTAATGTACATAAAAATTATGTTACACTATACTGTAATTTATTAAATGTGCAACAGCATTATGTCTTAAAAACAAAAAAAACAAAAAAAACAAAACAATGTACATACCTTAATTAAAATGTGACACAGAGACATAAAGTGAGCACATGTTATTGGAAAAATGGTGCTGACAGACTTGCTTGACACAGGGTTGCCAAAAATCTTCAATTTGTAAAAAAACGCAATATATGCAAAGCACAATGAAATGAGGTATGCCTGTACTAAAAAGGGTCACTGCCTTAGAGACCAGCAGTGAATTTATAAAAAATGGTATGCATTTTCCATTTCAACTACAAGAATTATTTGAAATTATTTCCCACAACTCTCTAAAAACTTGCTTCTGGGAGTTACAAGTAAAATAAGAGTTGAAAAACACTTTTTTGAGTTCTATCATATTTAAATAGTTGAGCAAGTGATTAGTATTGCATGTCTGTTATAGACTCATTTACTTTAATATGATTATACTTAAGAAGACTAACTTGTTTTAGTAAGTTTTCCCTAAAAATTGTTTCCTTTATAATTGAACCCCATGAATCTAAAGTAGGTGGATGAAAAAGCAAGGTTACAAAAACTATTATCTTGCATTTTCAATTTCCTTTTCTCCTCTAAATTATTTCCTTCAGCCCACAAACATCCCTAAATTTTCTCTATTTTAAAGAAAAAGTATCCATAAAATGAAATATGAGGAAAAAATGAAGTAGCAATACCTATTCTTTGTTTACTTCATTTTAGTTTGTCAAAGGGCTGCCGAGGCAAAGTATCAGAAAATGTGTTGGCTTTTATTTGGGGGTAAAAGCTTGCAGTGAAATATCCAAATCGAGGCACCATTAAGAGGTGCTTTCTCACCAAAGCCAGCTACTGTTGATTCTGTTCTCCGGGCATGTGGCAACATAAGATGGCCACTGATCTCTGCCGAGGTCTTCACCTTTCTGCAGCTACAGGCAAACCTGGCATAGGGTTTGTCTCTTACTGGGTCTTTTCTCTCTCTCTCTCTCTCTGGGCCTCAGCTTCTTAAGCCTCTTGGGGGCTTCCTTCTTTGCAGCTCAGCCATGGGCAAAATCTCTCTCACATGACAGCATCAAACATGGCGGATCCCTTTTCCTCTGTCTTTCTGTTTCCATTTATATGAGACCCAGCAAGGGGGCAGAGTCATGTCTCACTGATGTAGTCCAATCACAAGGCCTAAATCAATTTTATCAAGTAATCTAACCAAAGGCCCCTCAACTGAATTTAATGCAATCAAATGTTATCACATCTACAGGTACAGATTAGTTTAAAAACATAAGCTTTCTCTTTTTGGGATTCATGAAATAATTTCAACTTGCCACACTCTACTGAATTCCAAAAAGACAGATTTTTCCATATGCAAAATACAGTGACTCTAGCAGCCAGTTTGTGAGCACATACAAAGTGATCCCCCAGAAGCCAGAGTGGCCTGTGACAGAACTATTGGCAAGCTCAGTCCCTAAATGCTGGTGGCCCCAAACAAAAAAATTGGGTGATTTTGAACAATGACCCCCTGGCTCAATGGGCTGGGATCCCCTAAAGTGAAAAGCTGCACAAAAAAGGGAAACTGAACCATTGTAAACAAAGTTGAAGCAAGGGCTGAAAGCTGAAGCCAAGGCTGAAAGCTTGAGTGAAAAACAGTCCAAAGCATGGGAGAGGAGTTGAGCAAACCAAAGCCCCTGGAGGTTAAAATGTGTATAAAAATAAAGTGAACAGCCTAGGACTTCCAGAGGAGGAAGAGAGGAAAGGAAATCCTCACCTTGAGGAGTGATAGTTGCATAAAATAGGGTAATCTTAAAAGTTATTGTGAAAAAAAATATCCATAGGGCTGTACAATAGTGAACCTTATTATAAACCATAGGCTATAGATAACTGTACAATGATAAAAATGATAAAAAGTGTTCTTTCATGAACTACAACAAATGTACCCCAATAAGGCACCAATAATAATAGGGTAGTATATGGGAACTCTGTATTTAGTGCATGATTTTTTATAAACCTACAACATCTCTTTAAAAAAAAAAAAAAAAAAAAATTACTGCACATGCCCATGGCAAGAGGTAGTTGCAGAAAGATCTGAGAAAATCCAAACTGTAAAACATGGGTCGCTGTAAAGGTTCGGTATAAATTGGACCAAGCATTACAGAAGAGCCAATCTACACTAAAATCCAATCTACACTAAATCTACACTAAAACCCTAGGCAAGAGGGAAAAACTTACTTCCAGAATTAGTATATGAGAACAATCAAATGCACAGACATCAAAAGATCACAATCATAAAAAAATAGGAAGAGATGGCTCATTCAAGGGGACAAATTAAAATTCAAAAGAAACACAAACAGTGGAACAACTAATCAAAGATGCCAGTTTCTAAATCAATTCAAGAAGCTAAAAGAAAATATGGACAGAAAAAAATTAAATATGGATATAGAACTAAAGGATACAAAGAAAACAATGTGTGAACAAAAAGAATTAGGAAGTTTAAAAAGGAACATAACAGAACTTATGAGTATGAAAAATACATCAAGGAGATTAAAAATATACTAGAGGCATTCAACAGCTGATTTGAACAGGCAGAAGAAAGAATCAGTGAACCAGAAGACAAGACAATTGAAATCATACAGTCAGAAGAGCAGATAAAGGATAGAAAAAAAAGATGTGAACAGAACCTAAGGGACCTGTGGGACAACATGATGCATACCAACATATGTGTTATCGGACTCCCAGGAGGCGAGAAGGAAAAAGAGGAAGTCTGAGACATAGCTGAATAAACAAAAACTGAGAGTTCAAAAGACCTCTACGTGAGATGCCAAAGGTAGTTCTTCATGATGAAAAGAAAGGACAGGATACAGTATCTTGGAGCAACATGAAGTGAAGATCTCCAATAAAGGTAACTACATGGGTAGATGTAAAACCCCATAGTATGGTATCCTTAGTATGTAACTCCACTCTTCACTTCCCATAAGACTTAAAATACAATTAAGTAAGAAATAACCATATTTCCATGTTATGGACACCCAAAATATAAAGAGGTAAGATCTGACAAAAAACAGAAGGAGGAAAAACCAAGGGGTACAGGAGCAAAGGTTGTATATGCTCTTGAAGTTGAGATGGTGTATTTTCAAACTAGTAGGTTATAAACTAAGGTTGTTTAATACAAACTCCAAGGCAACCACAAAGAAATTATTTAAAATATATACAGAAACAGAAACGAGAAAGGGATCAATAAGTTGTTATCACAAAAGATCAACTATCACAGAAGAAGGCTGAAATATAGGAAAAGAGGGAGAAGACAGATATGATGTATAAAAAACAAAGGACAAAATGGCCAAAGTTAAATCCTGCCTTATCAGTAATTACAGTGAATGTAAATGGCTTAAACTCCCCAATCAATACACACACATTGGCAGAATGGATAAAAAAGCATGATCCAATTATAGTTGTTTACAAAAGACTTAACTTAGACCTAAAGATACACATAGATCATAAGTAAGGAACTTGCTTTTCAATCTTAAAAATCAGTTTGGGGAAGCGGATGTGGCTTCCCGTTTACCATATGGGAGGCCCCAGGTTCAATTCCTGGGGCCTCCTGGTGAAAGCAAGCCTGCCCACGCAGTGCGGTGAGCTGACACAGCAAGACGACCCAACAGACGGAGACAGACAGACACAGAAAAACGCACAGCAAATGGACATAGCAAGTACAAGCAGCGGGGTGTGTGTGTGTGTGTGTGTGTGTGTAAATAAACAAACAAAATCTTAAAAAAAAATCAGTTTGTACTGTTTTTGTATTCCATGTTCTTGCAGTTAAATGTAATGTTCTATATTTATGACTACCCTTATATTAAGTAAAAATGGCTTCCAAATGCACTGAAAATTTGCTTTAATGAACAGTCTGAAAAACTCCACGAATGTTATAGCTGCTTTCAAGCTCCTGCTTGCTGTAGGAATGTTTAAGTTTTACTGGTGCAACGACAGAATTCATCTACAGAATGAAATTAGGAATATTTCCATAATAGCTTACTGGTTGAGTTTACTGATTTTACATTAATTATGATGGAATATGATGGTGGTTTATAGGGGTTTTATATACTAACAGAATTCCTAAACACAATTATATAGTGAGTATATAAATAGTATATAAAATGTTTATTAAGAATACTTAGCATACACAGTGATATGGACACTAGCCAATATCACCTCTTGCAACTCAGAGAGCACCAGGAATTTAATTTGACTATCTAAATTTTAAAAATCTATAGCACTATTTCAAAACGAAAAATTTAGGCATGACAGATTTTTCCTTAAACACTTACCATATGCTACTTCTACTTTTCATAAAATTGTTGTATAGAGAATTCTGTGAATTCATGATTCCTTTGTTTATTCACTCACTGAACCATTCTATTCATGACACACAGGAAAATAGTGAATACTGAAGATAACATTACTCCTGTATTTAGGAATTCCAATAGTACTGGGGGAAAAAAGACAGGTAAACAAATAACTATCATACAAGACTGTATTTAATATTAATGATATTTTATAGGTCAAAAGAGAGTGAATTAGCCTGAAATCTTGAGGGATAAGTAAAATTTTCATCTTTCATAAAAGGGGAACAGAGCAGTACCAATGCTCAAAGTGGATGACAAGTCATGAGCAGAGAAAAATAACTACCATTTATACTCACAGCAACCAAGTGGAAAAGGTACTTACTATTATATTCCCACATTTCAGAGAAAACTGAGGCTGAGATTAACAAGCCCAAGGTGCAAGATATGGACTAGAATGCAGGTCTCTGAATTCACTACATGATTAAATGACAGTAAATATCTGAAATGTCAAATCTACATACACTAGAATGGAATACAAGGACATTGTAGCAGTTTGGCAGCTTGAAACAGTTATGAATTCCAAAAATAGATACAGGATTATGCTTGTAAACTGGTTTGTTCATCTGGGCATGATTAAGTTATGATTAGGGCATTGAGCCCTGCCCCCTTTACATGGCAAAGGACAGAGTTGGGGTTTTGAGTTGGAGTTCTGATGTTGGAGGCTTGAGCTGGAGCCCCGGGAAGTATGAGAGCTTGGTCGTGATGAAGGAGAGAAGGCCCTGGGAAAAGAGATGAGCCGTTTGCCTCAAAGTCTACAGCTGGCCTTGTGGAAAGAGGGAAAGCCTAGAGAGCCTCATAGTCTACAGCTGACCTTGTGGAAGAAACTGAGGAGTTGAGCCCGGAGAAAAACACAGCCCCGGGAAGAGAGGAACCCAAGAAGCTTGAACCGTGGCAAGCATCGGCAGCTGTCTTACTCCAACACGTGGCAACAGACTTTGGTGAAGGAAGAAACTTATGCTTTATGGCCTGGTAACTGTAAGCTTCCACCCCAAATAAATACCCTTTATAAAGACCAACCGATTATTGGTATTTTGCATCAGTATCCCTTTGGCTGACTAATACAGCCATGCATACCACTTTTAAGAGTTAGGCTTCCCTGTAAAGGCAATAGAGGATTCAGCCACTCAAAATTTTGAGAGCAGAGAAATGGTTAATGAAAGCATGGCTTAGACAAGGAAACTGGAAGATACAGTCCAGAAACTTTGTAATAAAAGCTTAACAGCAAACATAACAGAAAGAAAAGAACAGATATGAAACATTTTTTTAATCTTATTTTCTTCCCTTGACTTTATTTATCCTTTATCTGTGTTGTCTCAGAATAGGTACAATCCATTTGTATTCCACTTGTTCAGTAAAATATTGGTTACCAAACAAAAGTTCATCTAATAATCTGCTCAAGTGAGAGGTAATAAACCAAATTAAAAATATAAATGAATTAACTTTTCAAGCAAGAAATAAATTACTTGAATAAGACATTTTGATGGTAGAAGTGACAGGATTTGGAAACTGATTATAAGGTACAGGGCTCAAGGAGAAAAAAAGAGTTAAAGTAAAATCAAAGTTAAAAACCTGGACAACTAGGATAATGGGAATAGAGAAATTAAGGGAAAAATGAGGAGACAGATTTCTATCTCTTTTGTGGGTGGAGAAGGTGGGGGAGTTTATGAATTTACTTTTAGGCAGGCTCTATTTGAACATAGTTCATTAACAGTCTTCTGTGACCAGTGCTCAGAAGAAAAGTTAAAGCTAGCACTATGTACCTGAGGCACTTCTACAAAGATTTAAAAGTTAAAGGTATGAGAGTGAATCACTCAAATCACTGGCAGAAGATGGAGGTGTTCCAGGAAGAAAAAAGAAAGATCTTTTCTTCCTTTTAAGAGCTTATAGTGACGTCCTGGATTTTCTCATCTATAGAGAGGTCTGGTAACGGTTCTTATTTCATAAATTTCAAATCCACTAAAATGTTTTACTGTATAATACAGCTAGTTCAGGAATGGAAAACTTGAACTGTTTTTGGCCTAGAGTTTCTGTAACTATGTAAAAATATCTGTGGGACATACTACAGCAAATGAATAATTTTTTAAAAACTTCACTGTGCTTCTTCAGACTTATTTCATTAACACAGTGATCAAAAGTTAAAAAGATTATATTACATTTCATAGTGGTACAGCTGAAAAGCAATCATGTATGATTAAAAAAGCAAAGATATTCTGTATTAATTTTTAAAATGCTTCCTACCATAGGGCTTATATGAAACTATATCATAAAAACTTTTAAACGTGTTAATAATAAACTTTGTTCTGAAGTGACCAAAACACAAATTAAGTTTAGAACTCAGCACTATTTAAGTTTGGTACTTAAAAATTTTAATAAAACCAAAAAAGAACCATTGTTTTTCCTTTTTTTGATACAAGCTGATAACAAATTAAAAAACAAGAGACAAACTCAGAAGGTCCTAAGATTAATTGTTTGAGGCAGCATAATGTCATTTAAGGAAAGAGTACTTAGACAAACTCAGACAGACTTGGAACTCAGATAAACTTGGGTTTAAATACTACCTCTGCCACTTCCTACCTATGTGTCTTTCAGTGAGTAAAAGCTTTTGAAATCTCACTTATCTATGAAACAGTTATTACTAAAACTACTTACCTCAAAATTATAACAAATGAAGTAACATGTATTGTCTAACTGAGCTAGGCATATTGTACATAAATTTTAGCTTTCCTTAAATATGCATTCAATAATGTGAAGCCACATTCTAAGTATTAGAACCTCATTTATGAAAAATTACAAACAAAATGGCAGAAAGGGTAACATGACTTAAATGTTAGTACAAAAATATCACTTTCAAATCCTCTCCATTTCTGACCCAACAACCTCCTCCCCAAAGATAAAAAGAACATTTAGGTAACTAAAGTAACAAGAATGTTAAAAATTTCATTCAACTAATTATTTACATTTAGCCCAAAAGTTTGAACAGTGTTTTTCTCAAATTAGTAAATATAGCAATATAATTTTTATGTAAAATACCTACAGAATATTCTTACAAAACTCAAAAACAAAACAAAAATACCAAATTCCTTCAACTTAGAATTTTCACTCATCTATTCATAAAACATTGTGCTACGAAATACGAGAGAATAAGAGCCCACCCACCCCCCAACCTTTACAAATTTTAGTGCCCTGGGAATGAAGTTTGGAAAAACCTTGGTATTTTAGGTCTCCACAACACAGGCAGGTCTGTATTAACTCCCACACTGAATACTCTTCTCCTCAGCTAGATTCCTAGCCACTTGAGCTACTAATCATCACTTAAGAACAGTGGAATAAAAACATTACAATCTTTTTTTAAACCTTTTATCACTACTTAATTTTAAATATATGTTTATGCATGCATTTTCAGTTACCAACTCATGATTATTTAAAATACACATGTGAATACTACACAGCAACTTTTGTGGATACAGAGATCTGCCTACCACGATGGTGGATTATCTTGTTGCTCTCCCCATTCTGTTGTTTGACCATCGCTTCCACCAGAGCACAGAGAAAAAAAGATTTCCAAAAAAAGAAGTTGAGGCAGACTTCTGCACATTCGCACCGGCAAGGAGATAGAACATTATATTTCGGTGCAAGAACACAGGATATGAAAACACTTGGAGTAGAGATCCAAATGAAAATATCCTTCGGCTTACACTAGGATTTCTTAAACACCATAATGTAACTGAAGGTGTTTTCTACATGGCCGTACTGCCTTGGAACTTAAAAATGAAGCACTCCCATTGATTGCACACTTTGGATGGACTGATTGTATGGTTTATGACTATGTTTCAATAAAGATGATTTAAATAAAATAAAGCACAATTAAAAGTGGGCATTTCGAACACTATAACTACCTTATTCATATGCTATGTCAGCTACTTCTAGGTTTGAGAATCGTCAAGATCTTCTTAATACTCAAAAAATTTCCCCTCATTTTGAGAAATGAGGCCCTCACAGGAGCCAAAGGAAAGAGGGAATGAGAGAACTGGTTCAATAATCAGATTTCTTATTTTAGATGTCTGAGAACTTAGTCGCTCATTCAGTTCGATTTCTGTCACACATTTAAGATATAGTAGAAAGAGTTGCACAATCTCCCCCCTTCGGAAGAAATACCAGAAGGAAGATGGGGTGCCACCAGATCAGCCCCCAGGAGGGCTGCTGCCAAACCTGGCGAAGGAACAAGTATGGAGGGGAAGGGGTCGAAATCTTTCTGGGAGCAACTC
This sequence comes from Tolypeutes matacus, assembly GCA_026826555.1. Lineage (NCBI taxonomy): Eukaryota > Metazoa > Chordata > Mammalia > Cingulata > Chlamyphoridae > Tolypeutes > Tolypeutes matacus. Next base: position 13,067,214 of record JAKSZT010053770.1, read on the forward strand.
CGCGGACTCCAAGGAGGCCTACAGCTAAAGCCAATCAAACAATCCCCCAAAAAACAAGCTAACAAACCTCCACGGGGAAAGGAAAAAAAATACAGAGAACCAAGAAAGGAAGCATTTGCTTTGAGGAGCAAAGAGAAGGGAGGTTTAACTTCCTAAGCGATTTTTCTCTCACTACACGCCACACACTCAGGCCAGGCCTTAGGGCTGGGCACTGCCGTTGCACCGCTTCCAGGCACGGACTCAGACCCCTTGGCAGACCCCAGACCCGAGCAGGGCCCCGCAACTCCCACCTATGCCCGCCGGGCGGCCCAGGGCGGAGGGCGAGGGTCTCCGGCGGCACCGCCCTCCGCAGGCAGTGCTGGCGCCGCCGGCACCCGCTTCCTATTTTCGGAGCACACACCCTACAAGGAGCGAAGTGAGCAGGCCGGACAGAGACCTGCCCCCCGCGTGGGGCCTCCAGTGACTGACGGGGACAGGCACTTGAGCGCAGTGGGGAAAAAGGGGAGGATGGGCACAAACCGATGGCGAATGCCCTTCCTCAGCCGCCAGACTTCAAGCTGACACACCAGGCCTCTGCTGGCTCCAGGACGGATGGGCTCCGTCGCCCCCGCGGGTCTTACCTTCTCCTCGTCAGACAACTGCTCCTCCAGATCCGCCATCTTCCTTCTGGCGACAAACCGCGGCAGCGGCGGCAGCGGCCACCTGACTTCCCCCTTTCCGTGCAGTCCTCCGCGCCGCGCGCCCCCGCCAAGGGAGGGGCCCGGAGTCTAGGCCGCTGCGCACGCGCCCCTAGAATCCCGCCTACCTTAAGCAGGCTCGTGGCGGCGGAGCGCAGCTGCGCGCATGCGCGGGCGCTTTGGCGTCGTGGGAGATGCAGAGTCGTCTACCGCCTCCTGCTGCAGGCTTGTCTGCCTCGTGAGTACCGGCTTCTTTTCCCACCAGTGACCATATGGACCCATCCTGCAACGAGAACATTCTGAGCCCTTGATTATGTTCCCAACAAGTGCTGAACTCTGCCAGCTAAAATGTGAAAAAGCGTATGAAATAAAGCATTTTAAACATTCTTTTAAAAAATTATTAGTTTCAATTAAAATATACACACACAACGCAGTCCTTAATTGGAAGGTTGCTCCTGATATTATTCATTCAACAAATATATATTGGTCCTTTATTGTGTGCCAGGCACTGTGTAAGTCTCTGGGTGTATAAAATATTGAGCAAAAACAGAGAAAGCCATATTCTCAAGAATATCACTGTCTCTATTCATTAAACAAAAATATATTAGGCTTCTGGGAAGACACTGTACTCTTGCATGGGAATATACAAAGTTATGTTAAACATGGATCCTACACTCCTCAATAGACTTGCCAGATTAAATACAGAACACCCGGTAAATTTGGATTTCAGATAAACAATGAACATTTCAAAAGTATAAGTATATTCCATGAAGCATTTGAGACATACCCTAGGAAGTTATTCATTGCTTTTTCTGAAATTCAGTTTTTATTTAGCATCCTTTATTTGCTTAATCTGGCAACCCTGCTCCTGAAGTTTCAAGTTTAGCAGGAGAGTGAGGGTGGACTCAAATAATACCAGGTAGAAAATAAGAGCTACAAATAAAATTCTATGGAGGATTCTAAATATCACTTCTGGTAGAGGGCAATATTAGGTATTGTACCTCAGAGATAGTAATTTTGCTAGAAGATACATCTTAAAGGCTGAAGAGAATTAAGACTTGGAGTGTAGGGAGGAAAGATTCAAAATAGAAGGGACAGAATAAGCAAAGACAAAGAAATAAGGGAATCCAAAGTATGCTAGGGATTTAGTAAGTAGCTCTGGGTAACTGGGAATTCAGTATACTTACAGAAACTTGGAACAAATAAGACAGGAAAGGAGGCTCTTGCTAAAGGGTTGATGGCTGTGTTGCCTATCAGCAATGCCTCTCAAAGTCTATCTGTGAATCAACTGGGAATGTTGAAATCTCCAGTCTGATGGAACTGGAGATTTTATATTTCTAACAAGCTTCTAGGTGATGTCAATGTTGCTTTTCTGTAGGCCATACCTTGAGTAGCAACACCTTAGAAGTTATATATATATATTTTATTAGAGAAATTGTGAACTTATAAAACAATCATGCATATTGTGCAGAATTCCCATACAACACCCCTCCACCAACACCTTACATTGTTGTGGAACACTTGTTATGATTATGAAAGAACATGATCAGATTATTACCACTATGATCTATAGCGTGCATTTGGTATATTTTTTCCATACCCCCCATTATTAACATAGCACCTTCTTTGACATGGATGCAAGAATATTACAATATTGCTGTTAATTATAGTCCGTAAGTTACATTAATTGTATTTTTCCCATATATCTCCATATTCTTACCACCTTGTGATAGCGATGTACATTTGTTCTGGTTCATAGAAGAACATTCTATTAACCACAATCCTCATCCACATCCAGGTACACTATGTTATTCAGTCCCTAGATTATTCTCTAGCTTTCTTTCAATTGACAATTACATTTAAATGGATAAAGTAAATAAATCTTTTAAAAAAATAAAAGGAATTATAGGATTCAATAACCTAGGAATTCTGGAAAGATTTCAAGCAGTCACATAAAATAGGCATAAATATGGAATGACCATTATGTGACTGCAAAGGAAAATGTACTGGCATTTTTAAAAATCAATCTCTTTATGATGAAGAATAAAGAAACAAATATTCTTCCCACATACAGTTCTACCAAGTGAGCGTTATCTAATTTTTTCCTCATTTAATTGCAAAACTCACCTTTCTTTTACTTATTAGTGGAGTGATCTTGGCCCTCCCAATTAACAGCACCAGAATCTGTTTTTTTTTTTTTTTTTTTTTTTTTTTTAAATGTTATTCCGTTTGCAGTGCTTATTTTTAACTTGTAACCTTTGTAATCTATTTTCCTGTGGATCTGCTCTATGTTCTCAGCTAGATTTTAAGCTCATCAAGGTCAGGGGTTACCTAATTTCTTAGAATCACAATCTTTGGGTCCATCTAGGACCAGCCTCTCATTTTACAGGTGAGCAAGTTGAGCCTTAGACAAATTAAATGACTTGACAAAAATTGCACATCGAGCTGATATTATTTTGAACCCTAGTGTCCTGGTGGTAAGACTCATGTTTTTTTCTATTATATGATATAATAGAAAAATATAAAAATAATAATAATATAATGTATAATAAGATGATAGATATTCAATAAGTAATATTGACTGACCACTACATGGTTGTACCAGATATAGACTTCTATAAGAATATCTGCACTGGAAAACTAATATCTGCAGTTTAAAAGTTTGACTTCTGAAAAAATTTAGTAGTGTAGGACAACTAATATCTGGTTGTTTGTTACTATCAAATCGACATAAATGATCTCAAATAATGTTTTTTATGGCAGTGGAAAGGTGTGAAAAATCATGTATATTTTTAAAGTAATTGTCTAAGTCAAAAAATTACATTAAACTTTTGGACTTGTCTTTGAGTAAGTGTGTCCAATCTCTCTGGACCACTTCCTAAGTTAGTTTTGAAAAGGTCCATTTAAGTGGCAACCCTGGAGAAGCTTGACATGGATTATTCTAGAGCTACAAGTAATTATTAAAGAAGCTCCTGCCCCCACTTGAATATGCTTCCTTTATAATTTGGTTCCTACCAACCTTCCTACACCAACCTTGGCCAGTGTCACAAATGCACACATCAGTGAAACATACAAAGCTACTCACTTATGCATTATACTCTCTCATGCCTCTGTCAAAGCTCTTCTTGGAAGGGAAATTGGGGTGTGTTGCTAAAAGAAGGAGAAATGGGAAGCGGCTGTGGCTCAATTGGTTGGGCTCCCGTTTACTGTATGTGAGACCCCAGGTTTGATTCCCGGGGCCTCCTCAAACCTGGAGCCTCCTGGTGAAGGAAAGCCGGGCAGCGTGGTGCGGTAAGCTGAAGGCCCGCACAGCAAGATGACACAACAAAGGGAGACAAGCAGACACAGAAAAACACAAAGCAAATGGACACAATGAGCACAAGAACCAAGGTGGGGTGGGGTGGGGTGTAAATAAATAATAAATCTTTAAAAAAATAAATAAATAAAAGAAGGGGACGTGGAAGCTGGGTGGGAGGGGAAAAAAGGGGTGTCTTCCAAATAATGCCACCTTCAAAATTTCATTTTCTTATAGACTTGATTTTGACCATAAGCATCTCTTCGTAGACATGGGGATGGAGGCTGAGTGTAATGGGTATTATTCTGGAATCAAAACAGCTCCATTCCTTTCATAATTGTGGTAAGCAGAATATTGACCTCCCAAAGATGTGCATGTCCTAATCCCTGGAACCTGTGAATACAGGTTACATACATACATGCCTGTTACATACATGGCAAAGCAGAACTAAGGTAGCAGATGGAATTAAGGTTGCTGATCAACTGACTTTAAAATAGGGGTTATCTCAAATTAGCTGGGTTAGCCAATGTAATTGCAAGTCCCTTAAATGTGGAAGAGGAAGGCAGAAGAGTCATTGTCAGAGTGATGTGATGTGAAAGTCAACTGGCCATTGTTAGCTTTAAAAATGGGACAAGGAATAAAGGCAGCCTCTAGAAACTAAAAAAGGCAAGAAAACAGAAGGAACATAGCTTTGCTAACACTCTGATTTAAGCTTAGTGAGACTCATTTTGGACTTCTGAACTCCAGAACTGTAAGATGGTAAATTTGCATGGTTTTGATCACTAAATTTGTTGCTATTTATTACAGCAGCAACAAGAAAGTGATACAATGATTAACTACTGTCTTCATAAAAAGTTTGTATATTAATTCTTTCTTCTCTTGATATGCATGTCTTCCATGAACACCATCATAACAGTGTTTTACTTATAAGCTCTTTGGGTTAGAGACTGTATAATATTCATAGTTATATTTTGTCATTAAGGATAGGGACCATCATATAGTATGTATATAATATTTGTTAAATTGAAATTATATAGAATTGGTTCCTCAAGAAGAGATTCCTGAAACCTGTACTGCTGGCCCTTCAGATATGACTGGAAATGATAGAATTAGGTGTCAAAGTGAGGGTTACAAAAGGACATTGTAAGTATGTAGCTTAGAGCCATGATGTATGATATAGTAAGACCAGCTATTGAGCGCTTACTTGAAATGTGGCTAGTCCAAATCAAGATGTGCTTTAAGTGTAAAATACACACCATATTTTGAGGATTTACTATGAAAAAAAGAGAATTTAAAATATATTAGTCGGGAAGTGGCTGTGGCTCAATCAGTAGGGCTCCCGTTTACCATATGGGAGGCCCCGGGTTCGGTTCCCGGGGCCTCCTGGTGAAGGCAAGCCCGCCCGCTCGGCGTGGTTAGCTGACCCAGCGAGCACAAGCAGCAAGGGGGGGATAAATGAATAAATAAATAAAATCTTAAAAAAAATATATATATATATATATATATTAGTCATAATATTTTATATTGATTACATGTTGAAATGATAATTTTTAAAATATTGAGTTAAGAAAAATATATTGAAATTACTGTTTCTTTTTACTTTTTAAAATGTGGCTATTAGAAAATTTATAATTATATATTTCGCTTTGCAGTATAATGAAAAACTTAGCTATTCTTTTTCCTCAGTTCCTGGGGAAGCAACCTCTGACTCTTTGGAATTTCCTGAGATAGGAGTATCTTGTTCTTCATGATGGGCCCAGGATCACACCTGAAAGTTCCTATACTAACCAGAGGACAAATAAGGGCCAGACCCACCTACAGTCTTAGTGTGGAGTTGGCCCCACCAAAAAGACCAACAGATTAGGGAGTTGAGGCCCCCTTTTCAGCCAACGTCTGGCTCAGGGGAGGGCTGCAGACCAGGTGGTCATTGATTACATCAATCTTGCTTACATAATGAGAGCCCATATAAACTTGGGACACTCAAAGATCTGAAGAGCTTCCATGATTGAAAAAATTGCATCTCTGTTCTGGGAGGGTGATGCATTTTTGTTGTTGTTGATGTTGTTGTTTTAAATTGACTTTATTTTTTCTTGTGGTGTACAGAAGCTTGTGTCTGTGACCCTCCCAGACGTTGCCCTATACATCTCTTCTTTTGGCTTCTTCTTAGTCATATCCTTTTACTATGATAAAACTATAATCATAAGTATAGCACTTTCAGTGAGTTCTGTGAGTTGTCCTAGCGAATTATCAAACCCAAGGGGGTGATGAGAACCCCTAAATTTGCAGCCAGTTGGTCAGAAGTGCCAGAGCCTGGGACCCCCAAACTTGTGATTGGTAGTTGAAGGGCAGAGGATTGCCTTTAACCTAGGGAATCTGGCCTATCTCCAGGCAGAGTCAGAATTGAATCGACTCAATGGCTTGGCAGCTATTTGCAGTTGCTGATTGAGGTTTTTGATATCAATATAGTTGGTGTCAGGTCCCTCCATATGGGAGATGAACGCCCAACCATTTGAGCCACATCCTTCCCTAAGGGTTCTTTTAAGATCCCTGAGAAGCTTCATAAAAAATGATATTGCCAAGACCCCATCTCCAGAGATTCTAGGCCAACTCTAGGCTAATTGAATCAATTGCTATAACATTAGTTTAATGATTGGAAATGAAGCATACATTTTGAAGCATCATTTGAAACTCAAAGGAATTGGAAAAAAAGAACAGATAGAATAAGCCAAGCCTCACAAGCCCACACACACATGCACACAGTAATATTTTTTTGCTAATGGGTCAATCATCCTTTTTGTGCCTTTTGTGCATATTATTATATGTATTTTACCACTTCCAAGTTTTTGAAAAATGACAGGCTGAAATAAGACCCACTGTGCTCTCTGAGCTTATACATAATGACATCTTAAAAATATACAAGGGCTATCATTCATTCAATACAAAATTAACTGAGCAAGTTGCCAATAGTATACAAGCAAATTTAGGAAACATAAGAGTAATAGAAAGAGGCTGTATTCTAAAAATGCTAACAAGTGTAGTTTTGAAAACTTTCCTATCATTAGAGAACCTCAAAGATGGTAAAAATAGAGGCATTGAAAGTCAGTGAGGGATCAGGGCGGTGGGCTGTGGTTAGACTGGCTTCCTGGGGAAGGGCGGGGGGTGGGGAGGTACATTCACTTGGAAGACAATGTTTGTGGGTTGGTAGAAAAGAGAAATGTAGGGGAGAGCAGGAAGAATGAAAGCACTGGAACAGGAAAGAACCAGATATTTATGGTAGGGCTCATACCTTTTCCTTCTTTTCCCTGAACTGCCAAGTTAGGAACTAATCCTTAGTTTGCTACAGTCCTCAGAAATTGAGGCAGAGAAGACTGCTCTTCGTGCTGAGGTTCAAGGTAGCAGTTTACTGGTAAAATATGGCTCCACTCCTGGGAGTGACTGATACATTATGAAAGAAGTTAACAGATCAGGAACATAGGAACAGCAATAGAACTGAAGGCAGGCTATACATGGGGGGTACTTTGGGGCTTTTGTTTGGAGGTGGGAGGCCAGTTGTCAAGCCTGGAACCCCACATCAATTTGAGGATTTGAGGATAAGCCTCAAATATTGATTTGGAAGATCCTAAATCTACTCTTGCTCAATAAGGTTAGTACTGGGAATAGAGTAAGGCTGATTCTACAGGTGACTTTAACTGTGGAGAGGAATAGAAAGAGCAAAACCAGAAGCTCACCTGGAAGGGGTTTGATGCAATGCAAAGCAGGAAGGTGGAGAAGTGAGACTTTTAAATTATAAGAGATGACCCATGCCCTAAAGTAATTTACATTCCAGTTGGGAAAGATAGAGTTCAAGATAAAAAAAAGATAATCCCACAAAGCAAATATATAAGTGCAAAATAAATGGCATGAATTAATATTTGTGAAAATAAATGTAATATAGTGAAAACAGTGGAGGGAAAGAAGGAAATGTTTTAGATGAAATGAGAAAATATGTGGAGGTCTTTATAGATAGACTTAAATTCTACTTATATATTTCATAATAATATATTTCATATATTTCATAATAATACTCTGCCAATCTCATGACTGAAGTATGAATTTTAAGGCATTATGCAATATTTAACTATTAATATTAGTCTAATTCTTAATGCTTCTAGAGAATATCTAGCTTCTAAAGATGAATGAACATGTGATTGCTTCCATGAGCTTACATGCCAACCACATCTTAGAAGAGTGGCTTATTTTAGGAAACAGTTTCCTAATTTCACAATATTTGACATAGTGAGACAAAGCAAGAGATTAATGTAAAACAGAACATATTAGAATAGAATGTCTTGAGTGGTATTGAAGAAAGAGATATCTGCATCTTGGGAGAATAATTTCCCTTTATGGGAAGGTATCATATCTCCAGTGTAACACTTCTATCGTTTGGCTCACGGGAAAATTAGTTGTATGACTTCTGCCAATTAGTTAAAATTGTGACTTCTGCCTCAATTTTATCACCTGTTGAAAAGGAAACAACAGTTATAACTTGTGTTTTGTGAGGATAAAATGATATGTAAGTGTTATATACTTTATATAACGTTGCTATTTTAAATTCAATCTAATGGAAATTGAATCCTATTCATTCATCTTTATAATAAATTAAATATTTCCACAATTATTTTTTATTTATATTAAGGATTATAAAAATATTTCTCTAGTTTTGCTTTGACATTGTCCTACCTTGTGACTGGCATGGATAAAAAGGCCTTATGAAAGAAAGGAAAGAGTATGGACTTAAAATATCCTGACTTAAGGCCAGTTTTTTGTTTTTTTTTTTCACTTAAAAATCCAGTGATCTTTGACTAGTCTCTTAAACTCTTCATCTAATTCAAAGATATATAATGAAGCTTGCATGAAATGATATATGAATGGAGCTTTGTAAAATAAAAAGTGTTAGATGAATGTAAAGAAATATCATTCAAGTACATTATTCCTTGTGACATCAGTAGCCTGTCACTCATCTTTCTTCTGGTTGCTGTCTCTAGTTTATTTAAGTCTAATAGTCCATAAGCATTTATTATAATCAAAACGTATTTATTGAGCTCCTATTATGTATCAGCATCTGCTAGTCACTGGAGATGTAGCAATGAAGAAAACATCCAACATCCTTGCCTTCATAGAGAGTATTGCTTAAAGGAGAAACAGGGGGGTGGATGTGGCTCAAATGGTTGGGCGTCCGTCTCCCATGTGGAGGGTCCTGGGTTCGATCCTCCCGATAAAAAAAAAAAAAAAAAAAAAAAAAAAAGGAGAAACAGATCTCAAACAATCATGTATATAACTATGTAATTACAATTGTGATAAGCACAATGAAGGAAAAATGTAGAGTGCTTTGCGTGTATATGTCAGGAAATAACTCTCAATGGGAAACTCATGCCTCTGGATATCTTGTAAGCAAACTTACTATCCTTTGTTCTGGATTATCTTTTTAAGGAAGTTTGCATAGCAAATTATAAAAAATTTGGGTTCCCTAAACTCAGGGTTCCTTTCCTGTAATGCCCCACTACATGTGCAGGCTTCCATCTGGACACATCTTGGTTGCACTCTGGGACTTGTGGACAAGAGAAACTAATGCTGATGCTCCTGCTGCTTGATGTTCCATGAGTAACAAAGTCCTTTTTCTCTGACCCTAGCATTTCATGTCTTCTGCCAGCATCCATGAAAACAAAGCAAACTAACTTGTTAGATTGAAAGTAGGGCAGATTCACAGACACAGTATGAAAGGTATCTATCCTATGAAGTGATATTTAAGGTTTAGTCTAACCTTTCTATTAATTTTTTTTTCCATCTCCTCCCCTCTCCCTGCTTGCTGTCTGTGTCCATTCGCTGGGTGATCTTGTGTGTCTGTTTCTTGCCTTCTCTTCTCACTTTTCTCTTCCAGGCTTCACCGGGACTCGATCCTAGGGACCTCCAAAGTGGGAGAGAGGCACCATGTCACTTGCGCCATCTCAGTTCCTGGTTTCTGGCACATCTCACCTTGACTCTCCCATGCGTCTTTGTGTTGCGTCATCATCTTGCTGCATGGTTCGACATGCAGGCCTGGCTCACTACACATGCCTGGCTTGCCGCGTGGGCCCCGCTTACCTGCTCGCCTTTTTACCAGGAGGTCCCAGGGATCGAACCCGGGTCCCCCCATTTGGTAGATGGATGCCCAATCACTCGAACCACATCTGCTTCCCTCTAATTAAATTTTAAGAAAATTAATGTTAACTTATATGCAACATTTTAACCACTTTTAACTGTACAATTCAGTGATGTTAATTAATAGTGATATTAATTTCTTCAGAATTTTGTGCTATCATCACCACCATCCATTACCAAAACTTTCCTGTTGCCCAGAAAAGAAACTCTGTACCTATTAAGCATTAACTCTGCCCCCAACCCTGGTAACCCAGAATCTATTTTCTGCCTCTGAATTTGCATATTATAGCTATTTCATATAAGTGAAATTATACAATATATGTGCTTTTGTGTCTATTTTATTTCACTCATCATGATATCTTTCAGGTTTATCCATGTTGCACATGTATCAGAAAGTCATTCCTTTTTACAGTTGAATAATATTCCATGGTATATATAGACTATATTTTGTTTATTCATCTATTGATGGATACTTGGGTTGCTTCTATCTTTTGGCAGTTGTGAATAATGCTGCTACGAACATCAGTGTGCAAATATCTGTTTGAGTCCATGCTTTCAATTCTTTCAGATATGTAAAGGATTAAATTACCATATACCATGGGCCATATAGTAATTCTATATTTAACTTTCTGAGGAACAGCCAAAATATCTTCCACAGTGGCTGCACCATTTTACAATCTCACCAACAATGATTGAGTGTTCCTACTTCTCTATATCCTCTCCAACACTTATTTTCCATTTAAAAAATAAAACCATTCTAATGAGTATGAAATCGTACCTTATTGTGGTTTTGATTTGCATTTCCTTAATGGCTAATGATGTTGAGCATCTTTTCATGTGTTTTTTGGCCATTTGTTTATCTTTTTTGGAGAAATATCTATGCAAGTCTTTTGCCCATTTTTAAAATGGTTTGCTTATCTTTTTGTTGTTGAGTTGTAGGATTTCTTTATATTTTCTGCACATTAAACCCTTTTCAAATATGTGGCTTCCAAATATTTTCTTCCATTCTGCAGGTTGTCTTTGCATGTTTTTTTTTTTTTTTTTTTTTTAAAAGGTCTACACATTGTATTCACACAGAGCTTTTATTTTTATTTATTTATTTATTTTTTTTTACTGGGAGGTCCCGGGGATCGAACCCGGGTTCCTCCATATGGGAGACGGATGCCCAACCAGTTGAGCCACATCCGACCCCATCTTTGCATGTTTTTGATAATGTTCTTTGAAGCACAAAAGTTTTTAATTTTGATGAAGCCCAATTTATCTATTTTTTCTTTTATTGCTTGTGCTTTTGATATAAACTTTAAGAATCACCTAATAAAAGGTATTGAAGATATTTTCCTATGTTTTCTTTTAAGAGTTTTATAATTTCAGCTCTTATATTTAGATCTTTTATTGATTTAATTTTTGCATATAGTGTGAGGTAGGGGTCCATTTTCATTTTTTCGCTTGTGGATATCTATTTTCCCAGCACTATTTGTTGAAGATACTATTCTTTCCCCACTGAGTTAACTTGGCACCATTGTCAAAAATCAATTGCAAAAAACAACAAGCAGACAATAAGCAGAAAACTAGCAAAAAAAACAACAAGCGGACAACAAACACAAACAATGAGCAAAAACAATGTGCAAACAGACGAGGGAGCCATGGGGGGCGGGGAGCAGGAATCAATTGGCCACAGATGTGTGGGTTTATTTCTGAACTCTCAGTTCTATTCCATTGGCCTATATGTTTGTCCTTAGACCAGTACAACACTCATTTGATTACTGTTGCTTTGTAATATGTTTTGAAATCAAGAAGTGTGAATATTCCAATTTTGTTAATCTTTTTCAAGATATTTTGGCTTATTTGTGGCAGCTTGTCCTTCCAAATGAATTAAATGATTGGCTTTTCCATTTCTGCAGAGAAGGCTACTGGGATTTTGATTTTGATTGTACTGAACCTGTAAATCACTTTGGGTGGTATTAACATTTTAAAAATATTGCTTTCTGACTCATGAACACAGGATATCTTTTCATTTATTTAGGTAATCTTTCATTTCTTTCAGCAATGATTTGTGGTTTTGTATAGTTTTATAATTCCTTTACATCCTTGTTTAAATTTATTTCTAAAGATTTAATTCTTTTAGTTGCTATTGTAAATGGAATTGTTTTCCTGATTTCCTTTTGGATAGTTCATCATTGGTGTATAGAAACACCACGGATTTTTTTTTTTTTTAGGTATCGGGGCAGGGATTGACTCCAGGACCTTGTATGTGGAAAGCCGGTGCTCAACCACTGAGCCACACTGGCTCCCCTGAGTTGGTTTTTTACTTTGTTTGCTTGTTGTTTGTTTTTTGTTTGTTTTGATTTTAGGAGGCATTGGGAACCAAACATGGGACCTCCCATGTGGGAAGCAGGCACTCAACTGCTTGGGCCACATCTGTTCCCAGAAACACCACTGATTTTTGCATGTTAATTTTGTACCTTGTCACTATGCTGATTTCATTTATTAGTTCTAGTAGCTTTGTTGTAGGTTCTTTGAGATTTGCTATATATAGGATCATGTCATCTATGAATAGGATAGTTTTACTTCTTCCTTTTCTATTTGGATGGCTTTTCTTTCTTTTTTTGTCTAATTGCTCTAGCCTGAACTTCCAGTACAATATTGAATAGCAGTGTTGAAAGTAGGCATCCTTGTCTTGTTCCTGATTCCAGGGTGATGATTTCAGTCTTTTACTGTTGAGTATAATGTTTGCCATATCTTTTCATATATGCTTTTTATCATGTGTGTAAGTTCCTTCTTTTCCTGGTTTCCTGAGGGTTTTTATCAAAAAAGGGTGCTGGATTTTGTCAAATGCATTTCTGCATCAATCAAGATGATCATGTGGGTGTTTTCCTTCGTTCTATTAGTATGGTGTATTACATTAATTGATTTTTCTTATGTTGAATCACCTTTTCATTCCTGGGATAAATCCCAGTTGGACCTGTTGTATAATCCTTTTAATGTGCTGTTAGATTCAGTTTGCTATTTTATTGAGGTTTTCTGGCAACTATATTCATAAGGCACCTTGATTTGGGACTTTTTCTAGCCTCCAAACTATAAGCTTAATAAATTCCCATAATTTAAGTCAACCTATTGTGTGGTATTTGTCATGGCAGTCTGGCCAACTAAGACAAGGTTTCAAAAACAGGAGCTCCCCTAGGTCTCATTAGAAAAATAGGAATCTAAGAGCATCTGAGCCTCCTGGTGACCAGACTCATTCAGGACCTGGGAAATCACTCAGGAAGCAAGATAGGTCTCACATCTAGGTTGTCACTTTGCCTCATCAACACCTATTCTGCACTTACCCATTAATGCACCCTAATTCCTTTCTGCTTCTGCTGAACTGATCAATTAACTCACCCTACTTTTTTCCTTCTTTTTCTGTTGTATGAAAAAGCAAAAATAAATAGAAAGATAAACCAGAGGGAATGTAATTGTAGGGAGATAAGTGCCACTCAACTAGTCGCCTCCATTTCCCTAATGGACTTCTGGTTACTCAGGGTTTTTGCTCCTCACAATTCTTGCTGCTTTATTACTCTCTGACTCCAGTTCAAACTCGCAAGAAGGAGAATCTGACTGGCAGAGTTAGTACCTACCATCCATACTTGGCAAAGATCTCATTCCCTATGGCCTTATAGTCTATACTTAGGTGCCCTCCTCTGGCCAAATCAGATGTGGGGTTTTTTTGTTTTTTGTTTTTCCCAATAAATGGATAATAAATGACATCTACTATGAGATAGCATTCTGTAAATAGTTTTATTTTTTCTGTAAATAGTTTTGATGTTAAAAATATGGAAAAGTTTTTTTAAATGAAATAAGAAATTACAAATAAAATATTCCAAATAAATACTTTCTTCATGATAAAGTAATTCATTAAAGATTAAAATGAAACAAAATATCACTTCATATTTAATAGAATGATGACTTCATAAAAATTATGTCTTCATACTTTTCATACCTGAAAAGGTTTCAAACAATATTGGCCATTGTTGATAATCCTTAATATATCTTTGATGATTTTGAATTTTACATTCATTTATGGAGATGACTTTTTCTGTGTTTCTTCATATAAACATCATTCCTATTGGAATCACTTTATGCCACTATAGCAATTTTATATGTGTGTGTGTGTGTGTGTGTGTGTATATATATATAATTGTCTATGTAGTTCTATAGTTTCTAATTGGTAATATCTTATAATTTTCCTTTCATTGATAATGAAATCAATCTATGCAGTCTTTTTTGTTTTTTAACATGGACGAGTCCTATAGTGCAGCCTATAAGTGCTAATAATTCATTTGTTTCCTGGTACAATTCTGTTAAAGTAATTCATAGAATGATGAACCTCTTGATTTAATTTAGAGCTCATGGGAGATAAGGATAGCCCCAAGAAATGTAAGAAATTGCAAAGCACATTTAATCAAGTTTCATCTTTTCTTTCCCATAGCCATTCCTTTTCTAGAGTTAAAGTGAACTCTTAAGTTTCACTTTTACTTCTCTGTTGAGGTGGTAATGACTGGGAAAGAAAGAAAAGGGAAAAAAGTACTTGAATACTTAAATAAGTTACACATATGTAAATGCTGGAATGTTCTAATCTTTTATTTAAGTAAAACACTAAATTTATTTTTGTAAATTTTAGTGAAAAAAAAAGGATGCAAATACATTAAAAGTTAGAAGACTTGTATTGATGCCATAATAAAAAAGGCAGCAGTTCCACTGAGGTTTAGTATCTTGCAATTTGAATGTATAATGGGGATTGATCTGGAGCCAAAAACAGTGGTTTGCCTGTCATGGGTAAGAAGAATTTATTGTAAATCTAATGTATACGCAAATCAAGCAGACAACTCTGGTAGGTGAGAAGGGAACTAAGAGACTGTGTCTTTCTCCTTACAAATCCCAGGAAAGATTACATTTCATAAAAATTAAACTGCATTTTACTGTGTTTTCCTTCTGTTTTAGTTTCCTTGGCTGCTCAATGGGTTGGTTTAAACAATGAGAATTTATTAGCTCAAGATTTTGAGGACAGGAAAAGTCTAAATCAAGGCATCATCAAGGGGATGCTTTCTTCCTGAAGACTGTGGCATTCTGGGGCTGGCTATTGGTGATCCTTGGTCCTCGGATCCTCTGTCACATGGCAATGCATGTGTGGCCTCTCCTGGCCTCTCAGTTCTCTTCCGGGTTCTGCTGAATTTCAGCTTCTTACTTCACCTGTGACTTTCTTTCTGTCTGAATTTCATTCTGCTAATGAAGGACTCTAGTAATATATATTAAGACCAATTCTGATTGAGGTGGGCCACACCTTAACTGAAGTAACCTCATCCAAAGGTCCTACTTAAAATGGGCTCATACACACAGGTGTGGATTAAGGTTAAGAATGTATTCTTCTGGGGTACATACAGCTCCAAACCGCCACACTGTCACATATAAAACCCTATTGTAAGGTAAAGAGGGAGTCCTGAGGAAGTTGAGTCTATGTAATCCAGACTTATATACTTATCTTTTGGCTGCAAATTCAGAATTCTTTCCACTAGATTACAGACCCTAAAGGGAGATAAGAAGGGCCTTCTGAAGTTTTCCTTGGCTGGACTGGAGGAGGGTGGGAGCCTGGGTGTGGACACTGGGGAAATACAAAGAAAAGAGTTGTAGAAAGAAGGAAGAGACAGAGTTCTTCCTCCCATGGCAGCTCAGAGAAAAGAGAAACTGGGTTCACAGGCAGAGTGAGTGAAACTGCAGGGGAACCAGAGTCTTGGCAGTTAGAGCAAGCCCTCCTGCCAATGCAAACAGAGGGGCCAGTAGCATGAAAGGTCTTTAACCCCAGGTTAACATGAATCCTAGAAACCTGGAAAGTTGTGCCCAAACTGTGGGAGAGTTTTCTTAATACAACTCAAAATGCAGAGTAAATGGTGGTGGAATATCTGAAACAAAGATGACAATTAAAATGAAGGTCAGGAGTCTGGGAAGATGGCATTGGAGTAGGCAGGCAGGGCTCAGTTCTCTCACAAAAATAACAGAGATGGGAAGGGATGTAGCACAAGTGGCTGAGCATCTACTTCCCATATACGAGGTCCCAGGTTCAATCCCCAGTACTTCCTGAAAACAAAAACAAATAAATGAAAAAAACCAGCACTCATTGGGGAGCAGGCTGAGTGCCTGCTTCTCATGTACAAGATTCTGTGTTCAATCCCTGGTACTTCCTTTAAAAAAAAACAAAACAAAACAAAGAAAGGGCCAAAATCTGTGCTAGGGACCTGCTTTGGGGGTGTGCAACCCCGAGGAAGTGAAGGGACAGA
This sequence comes from Tolypeutes matacus, assembly GCA_026826555.1. Lineage (NCBI taxonomy): Eukaryota > Metazoa > Chordata > Mammalia > Cingulata > Chlamyphoridae > Tolypeutes > Tolypeutes matacus. The sequence goes on from JAKSZT010053770.1 coordinate 13,083,674, forward strand.
GAGACAAAGAACCCAAAACAACAAACATGAGCTACTAACCCCCCGTGGCAGCCAGGAACAGCCCCATCCCCCAACCTCAAGACATTAAGACATTAAACTTAGATAAAACCCCTGGATCACTGCAGCCAACCAAGAGGGGAACAGATGCCTTCTTCCTTGTCAGCTGTTACAAGGGAGGAGAGAGGGTGCATCGGAGGACAGAGAGTGGTTTCTCTTCAGTGAATTCAGCCAGCAGATCCTGCTTTGAATCTTGGCACTGGCCAAACCAGAAATACAGGAGAGCGGAGGTTGAAAAAAACACCTCTGTATAAAAGTTCACCAATAAGCGCCTTCTGCTGCTGGCCAGGAAACTGCAAGGAGAAAAAACAGCTTTTAGGTCTCTCTTTACCCCAACCCATGGGAGAAAATTTGTGCCCCATTAGTGAATCACTGGCCCGATTTTGATAACTTAAGCTGGGCAATTTTAAAGACCGAGGATAAGTTGAACCCAAAATCAAAGAAGAGCTGTGAAAAAAATAAACACTAGGCAAGAGAGAGAAATTGACCACCAGAGTAAAATCAACAACATATTCATATGCCAGACATCAGCAAAAAATTATAAGCCATATTAAAAAACAGGAAGAGGTGTCCCTGCCAAAGGAACAAACCAAATATGATGAGATACAGCATTTAAGACAACCATTCAATGATAATTCATACAAATCTCCTAAATCAATTCAAAGAATTGAAGGAAAATATGACTAAAGAGATAAAGGATAATAAGAAGACACTAGGTGAGCATAAAGAATAATTTGAAAGCCGGCAAAGAAAAGTAACAGAGCTTATGGGAATGAAAGATACAATAGATGAGATTAAAAATACATTAGAGGTACATAACTGCAGATTTGAATTGTTTGAAGACAGAATTAGTGATTTTGAGGACAGAACATCTGAACTAGAAAAGACAGGAGAACAGAAAGAGAAAAGAATGGAAAAAATGGAACAGGGTCTCAGGGAATTGTATGACATCATGAAATGCACAAGCATACATGTTGTTGGTGTCCCAGAAGGAGAAGAGATGGAAAAGGGGCATAAAGAATATTTGCAGAAAAAATGACTGAAAACTTCCCAACCTTATGAAAGATATAAATATCAATATCCAAGAAGGAACACACCCCAAACAGAATAAATCTGAATAGACCTACTCCTATACACCTACTATTCAGAATAATAACTATCAGAGATAAGAGAGGATTCAGAAAGGAGCAAGAGAAAAGCAATGCATCACATAAAGGAAACATCAAGACCAAGTGTCGATCTCTCATCAGAAACCATGGAGGCGAGAAGAAAGCCATATGATGTATTTAAGGTACTGAAAGAGAAAATCTGCTAGCCAAGAATTCTGTATCCAGCAAAACTGTTCTTCAAAAATGAGAGTGAGTTTAAAGTCTTCACAGTCAAAAATTTCTATATTACGTTACCAAAAGACCAGAATTACAAGAGATACTAAAAGTTGTGCTGCAGCCTCAATGGAAAAAACAAGAGTGAGAGACTTGGAGAAGAGAGTGGAAATGAAGATAATTAGGAAGGATAAATTAAAAGGTAAAAAACAGACAATAGTAAGGTACAACAATGGAAAGCCAAAGGATAAAATGGATGAAATATGTAATGCCTTTACTGTAATAACTCTGAATGTTAATAGCTTGAACTCCCCAATCAAAAGACAGACTGATAGAAGAGATAAACAAATATGAGCCATCTATATGCTGTCTACAAGAATCTCATCTCAGATGTAAGGACACACCATATTGAACGTGAAAGGTTAGAAAAAGATATTCCACACAAATAGTAACCAAAAAAGAGCTGGAATAGCGATACTAATATCAGAAAAAATAGATTTTAAATGCAAAACTGTTTCAAGGGATGAAAAAGGTAATTATATATTAATAAAAGGGGCCATTCACCAAGAAGAAATAACTATAATAAGTATTTACGCACTTAATCTTGGAGGCCCAAGATACATGAAGCACACATGGGCAAAACTGAAGGGAGAAATAGATGTCTCTACAATAATAGTTCGAGACTCTAATCTACCACTCTCAGCATTGGATAGAACATCTGGACAGAGGATAAATAAGGAAACATAGAACTTGAATAATATGATAAATGAACTAGACCTAACAGATATTTATAGAGCCTTACACCCCAAAACAGGAGGATATACATTCTTTTCAAGTGCTTATGGATCCTTCTCCAAGATAGACCATATGTTGGGTCACAAGACAGTTATCAATAAATTTTAAAAGATTGAAATTATACAAAACACATTCTCTGATCATGATGGAATGAAGTTGGAAATCAATAATGGATGGAAAAAAGGAAAATTCATAAATATACAGAGATTAAACAACACACTCTTAAATAATCAGGGGGTCAAAGAAGAAGGATTCAGTAAATATCTTGAGATGACTGAAAATTAGAACACAACTTATCAAAACCTATGGGACACCACAAAGGCAGTGCTGAGAGGGAGATTTATAGCCCTTGATGCTTACATTAAAAAAGAAGAAAGAGCTAAAATTGAAATCTATCTGTACACCTGGAGGAAATAGAAAAAGAACAAAAAACTAATACCAAAACAAGCTGAAGGAAAGAAATAGTAACTATCAGAGCATAAATAAATGAAATTGAGAACAACAAAAACAATAGAGAGAATCAACAAAAACAAAGGTTGGTTCTTTGGAAAGATCAGCAAAACTGATAAACCCTTACATAACTGACAAAGAGAAAAAAGAGAGAAGATGCAAATAAATAAAATCAGAAATGACAGGGGGACATTTCTGACCCCGCAGAAATAAGAGTGATCATAAGAGGATACTATGAACAACTGTATGCCAAAGAACTAGACAATGTAGATGAGAAGGACAAATTCCTAGAAACACATGATCAGCAAACTACAAGAAACAGTCATCAAAAACCTCCCAAAGATGGAAAACCAAGGACCAGATGGCTTCACAGGTGAATTCTACTAATCACCCAAAGATGATTTAATACCAATCTTGTTCAAGCACTTCTGAAAAATTGAACAGGAAGAATGCTACCAAACTCAGTCTATGAAGCCAACATCACCCTAAAAGCACAAGCACATAAAGGTATGGAAGGAAGGAAGGAAGGAAGGAAGGAAGGAAGGAAGGAAGGAAGGAAGGAAGGAAGGAAGG
>JAKSZT010053770.1:13086880-13099800 GCA_026826555.1 Tolypeutes matacus
AGGAAGGAAGGAAGGAAGGAAGGAAGGAAGGAAGGAAGGAAGGAAGGGAGGGAGGGAGGGAGGGAGGGAGGGAGGGAGGGAGGAAGGAAGGAAGGAAAAAAAAGAAAGAAAGAAGAGAGGGAGGGAGGAAAGGAGGGAGGGAGGGAGGGAAGAAAGAAAGAAAGAAAGAAGGAAAATTACACATCAATATCTCTAATGAATATAGATACAAAAAAAAAAAAAAATACTTGCAAACCAAAACCAAAAGCACATTAAAACAATTGTGTACCACAATCAAGTGGGTTTTATCCCAGGTATGCAAAGGTGGTTCAACACAAGAAAATCAATTAGTATAATAAACCACATTAACAAATTGAAGAAAAATCACATGATCCTCTCAATTGACCCAGAAAACACATTTGACAAAATCCAGCATCCTTTCTTGATAAAAACACTCCAAAAGATAGGTATAAAAGGAAGCTTTCTCAATATGGTAAAGTGCATATATGAAAAACCTACAGCTAGCAATGTACTCAAAGGTGAAAGACTGAAAGCTTTCCTGTTGAGATCAGGAACAAGACAAGGATGCCCACTGTCACCACTTTATTCAATATTGTGCTAGAAGGTCTAGCTAGAGCAATTAGGTGAGATAAAGAAATAAAAGGCACCCAAATAGGACAGGAAGAAGTAAAACCTTCACTATTCACTCATGATATGATCTTATATCTAGAAAATCCTGAAAAAATCTGCAAGAACTAATAGACAAGTTCAGCAAAGTGGTAGAATACACGATTAACATGCAAAAATCAATAGCATTTCTATACACTACTGATGAACAATCTGAGGAGGAAATCAGAAAAAAATTCCATTTATAATAGCAACTAAAACAATATTTAGGAATAAACTTAACCAAGGACATAAAGGACTTATATCCAGAAAACTACAAAACATTGCTAAAAGAAACCAAAGAAGACTTCAAAAAATGGAAGGACATTCTGTGTTCATGGACTGGAAGACTAAATATCATTAAGATGTCAATTCTGCCCAAACTAATTTACAGATTCAGTGCAATCCCAATAAAAATCCCCAAAGTCTGTTTTTGCAGAAATGGAAAATCCAGTTATCAAATTTATTTGGAAGGGTAAGGGGCCTGTATTAGTCAGCCAAAGAGGTGCTGATGCAAAATACCAGAAATCTGTTGGCTTTTATAAAGAGTATTTATCTGAGGTAGAAGTTGGAAGTTACCAGGCCATAAAACATAAGTTACTTCCCTCACTAAAGTCTATTGCCACATGCTGGATGGAGCAAGATGGCTGCCGACGTTCAGCCTTCCTCTTCCTCTTAAGGCTCCATGGTCAGGCTCTCTAGGCTTTGTCTCTCTCCCTGGGGCTTAATTCTCTCTGGGCTCAATTGCTTGGTCTCTCCACAAGTCCAGCTGTAGACTATCAGGTGAATGGCTTGTCTCTTTTCCTGGGGCCTTCTCTCCTTTGTCATTACCAAGCTCCTCTGTGTGCTTACTTCCCAGGGCTCCAGCTCAAAAACTGGACTCCAACTCCATGTCCTTTGCCATGTCTTTTATCTGTGAGTCCCCACCCACCAAGGAGGTGTGGCCCTACTGGTGTGGTCCAATCAGAGCCCTATTCATAATTCAATTAAATAAAAGTAAAACCTCTGAATCCAATACACTCTATACACCCATAGGAAAAGACCAGTTTACAAACATAATCCAATATTTCTTTTTGGAATTCATCAATAATATCAAACTGCTACACTCCACCCTCTGAATTCCAAAAAGACATTACAATATTCAGAAAACCTTATTTCAGTAACAAAATAAGTACAAATTCATATCATAAGCAGTTTAAATAAATACAGTTTGTTTTGAGGAAAATTCCCCTCTGTCTGTAGACCTCTGAAACTTACAAAACAATGTATCTGCTTCCAATACACAAATGGAAAGACAAAGGATAAACATTTGCTTTACCCTAAGGAGAAATTGGGAGGGAAACATGAATCATGGGTCCTCTACATTCAGTAAACCTGCAGGGCATACTTCATTAGATGTCAAAATCTGAGAGTCATTCTTAAGACGATGGTTTCTTTTCCTTGGGGCCTTATGGGAACCCACTCTTTCCAAAGACTTGCTCAATGGCCATTTTCTTGGTTCCACCCTCATAAAGCATCTGGGTGTCAACCAAGACCCAGACCTCACCCACGAAGAGCATTGGGGTGATTGCTACACCTTACCCAATCTTTGGGTTAGAGACTTAATCCCCTAGCACAGTGGGTTGTAGGCAACATCTTCCCTAACCTTTTGCATACAGGCTCAACCCTCTCAGAGCAACAAGTTGACCACCTGACCTTCCCTAATCCATTGGGGAGAGGCCCACCCCTCTCAGACCTATGGGGCTTCGACCTTAACCTCCCTAATCCTTGAGGAATGTGCTCCACCCTCTCTGTACCCTGGGGTGGCAAAAGTCTCCCTGAACATCAGGTGGGAACATCCACCCTCTTCAACTGCTGGGGCAAACTCGCCCTCTCTGTACACATGGGTGGAGTTTCTCTCTTGGCCCAAGGCAATGTCTTAATTCCAGATCTCAGCTTCCATGGTTTTCTTCTTAAAACTGTTTCTCCTTCAGTCTCTCCTTTCCATGTCCCCTTTATTCCAGGCTGATAGCAATTTTGTTCTTACAGCTATCTCAAAAATTTTGTTGCTTTAGCATGCAGGAAGCAGGGGTCCAAGCAATCAGACAGTAAGACTTTCCACAAGTCTTTCCTAGATAACTGCATCTTCAATCCTGATTTTCAAGTTCCAAGTTTAGTTAAGTCTTCAAATGGGACACTATTGTCTGGAAGCTTGATTTCCAGAGGCTTGAAATTTCCAGAATCAGTTTCTGTTTTCTTTGTGCCCAACAGTTCAGTCCTCAGTGTATTTCTCTTGTCTAGCAGTTTGCTATAAGCTGCAAGGAGAAACCAAGCCACATTCTCCGGCTTTACTTTGGAAAGCTCTTCAGCTAAATGCCCAGACTCATCATTTTCAACTTCTTCCTTCCATAAAACATCAGAAGTTAATCTTGCTAAGTTCTCTGCAACTTTAAAACACGGATAACCTTTCCTCCAGTTTCCAATAATAGTTTCATTTACTTCTGAGGCCTCAAAAAAAGTCTCTTTAGCATCCATCTCACAATTGTTTCCTTCTAAGACCTTATCAAAAATACCTTTAGTCTCCATATTGCTACCAAGAGTCTCTGCAAAGCAATCTAGGCCTTTTCAATCAAGCTTCTCATAATTCCTCTAAAAAATACCCCTTACCCATTTATAAAACCATTCCAGCATTTTGACAATTGCAAAAGCACTTCCCCATTCCTTGGTACCAAATTCTGTATTAGTCAGCCAAAGGAATGCTGATGCAAAATACCAGAAATCTGTTGGCTTTTATAGAGTATTTATCTGGGGTAGAAACTTGCATTTACCAGGCCATAAAGCATAAGTTACTTCCCTCACCAAGTCTGTTGCCATGTGTTGGAATAAGATGGCTGCCGGCGTTCAGCCTTCCTCTTCCTCTTAAGGCTCCATGGTTAGGCTCTTTAGGCTTTGTCTCTCTCCCCGGGGCTTGATTCTCTCCAGGCTCAGTTGCTTGTTCTCTACACAAGGCCAGTGGCTTTTCTCTTTTCCCAGGGCCTTCTCTCCTTCCTCATGACCAAGCTCCTCTGTATGCTCACTTCCTGGGGCTCCAGCTCAAAAACTCCACATCAGAACTCCAAATTTTAATATAAGTTCCCTCCAAGAATGCTTTAGCAGCATTGCAAAATTTTTTAAAAACAATTTATTGAAGTACATCATTCATACATGAATATACATAAACTCTAAGTGTTCAGTAAAGCCTAATTATAATTTAATTAAGTAAAAGTAAAACCTCTGAATCTAATACACTCTAATATGCCTAGAGGAAAAGAACAATTTACAAACATAATCCAATAATTCTTTTTGGAATTCATCAATAATATCAAACTGCTACAGGGCCCCAAATAGCCAAAAATGTCTTACGAAGAATGAAGTTGGAGGACTCTCACTTTTTTGGGGGGATATATGCACTCATTTATCTTGTGTATATATCTAGGAGCAGAATTTCTAAGGCAAAGGACTGATGTATTTTTAGTTTTAGTAGAATATGGTGTTTTTCAAAGAGGTTGTACCAATTTTCAGTCCCACCAGAAATGTGTGAGAGTTCCAGTTGTTTCAATTTCCCATCATTACTTGCTATGGGCAATTATTTCAATTTTAAGCCACCTGAAGACTATGTAGCTCATTATTGTTTTACTATGCATTTCTTTGATGGGTAATGACACTGAGAACCTTTTCATGTGCTTATTGGCCATTATGATATCCCTTTGTGTTTAATAGTCTTTAAAAGACTATTAAAGTCTTTTGCCTATTTGAACTTTTTTTTCTTATTGATTGTAGAAACTCTTTATATGTTCTGGATATAAGTCCTTTATTGGATATATGCATTGCTAATATCTCCACCCAGTCTGTGGCTTGTCTTTTCACTTTCCTAATGGTGTCTTTTAATGATCAGAAGAGCTTAATTTAAATGAAAACCAGTTTTTTTTTTTTCTTTTTCTTTTTCTTTTATGGTTTTCTCTCCCTCTCTCTTTCTGGTCCTCTTTAAGGTCCTTTTGCCTACCTATGATTTTAAAAAATACTGATGCCTACCTAGGACCCTCACCAGACCAATTAAATCAGGATCATGAATAGGTTTTAAAAACTCCTCAGGTGATTTGGTGATTCTAATGCTCAGCAACGTTTGAGAAACACTGACTGAGATTGTGAGCTTCTTGAGGGTAGGGAGATAGTGACTTTTGTTTATCCAGCTCAGGACCCACTGTCTGACACAATGAAGAATTTGATCCATCTTTCTCAGGTTATCTCAAATACTATCTTCTCTATGAAACTCTTCCTCACCACATTATGCCCAATGATGTTCTTAGTCTATTTTGTCATATATTTGTTTCTCAATTTTTTTTAAAGGTATGTCTTCTCTCTCCAACCATCTTACAAAACTCCTGAGACAGAAAATGTTTAGGGATAACGCTTATTCTCTCTTTCTCCTGTTTCTATGGGGAGATTCTGCTCCAATCTCTGGAAGAAACAGTTTTGGAATATTATTTCTACCTCCTCTACCCATTCCCTCAGGTTTCTACTCCCCTGTCTCCCCTCCCCCAAGAAGTAACTAATATGATTGATAAGATGGACCAAGTCCATGGATATCCCACACCATTGTTGTATAGGGAAGGCCAGGTTAACTTCCTCTCTATCCCTACCTACTGCACAGATTTGTTAAGAGGATGCCAGGGCTGTCCCTTGACCTCTCTTCATATAGTTAGCAGACTAAACTTCGCCACCTGTAACTGGTTGGGGAAGTTAAAATCATGCATATCCCTAGGTTCAGGGTGTCAAAGGATGATGCAACCATAACTCAATGTCTGGAATAAAAAACAAAACAAAATTGAATTCATTGCTAATTATAGTAAGGCAGGCCCAATCTCTCTGAGCATTGTAGTCTACTGATTTAGATAGGGTTTTGGGAAGTACAGAGGTCATATATTGGTAGATTTGCAGAGGCTGAAGGGCATCGCAACATCTGTTGAAGCTGAATTCTCAGGTGAAACTGTTGCAGAATTGTCACTTAGGTGTATTTATTGTAATGACACTATGATCGATTGACTCTCAGAAGTGAGCAGTTGATGCCAATTGGTTGACTTGCAAAAGCATGTTTACTGAGGTGAGTTGTTGATTGCTTGAACAGGTATCAAACCAGTTCTAAGTGTTACTTATTGCCATGGCTACAGGACAATCAGGCTTTTCCTAAGAGTGCAGAAACTTGCTTTTATTTTCCTATTTAGCCTCACCAGTAACAAAGCTGATACTATACTTTTATCATCTTCTGGCTCCTGGTATACAAATCTCGAACTGGTTAGACCCTGGAGAGAGGGAAGCTAGGATTAGTGATCACAAACCTTTTCAGACAGGGAGTAAACCAGGTCAGGTTAGAGCAGGAAGGAACTTGAGAGTTCATTCAGTTTAGTGGTTTTTCAAATGCTTTAAAACAATGCAACCATCCCTTCAAGAAGAAAACTTAGATGAAACTTTGATATCACTGCACAACTAGTGTTCACCTCCCTTTATCTAGCACATAGCGAGAAATAAGATGTTTCACTCTTACATCCCTACTAAGATGGTTTCTCAGGAGCTGCTCTTTGGCATCTCTTGCTCTTCTGCACTGATTCTGGCTCCACTGTGCACCATGGCTCACTCTGCTGCTGGTCACCTCCAGGAAGCCTTAGGCACAGACCTTGTTGACACACGGTTCCCTCACCCAGGGTCCAGGTTGGAGAGAATGTGGTGCCGGTCGCTGCTCACTTACATTGCGCTGTCCTTCATCCTTCAGAGCAGCGTCACACCAGATGGACAGGCGTTCTGATTTAGAGCACAGGTAGGAAATCTTAGAGAAGCTTTCCCCACGTCCAATGGGAAAAGCATCACAAAAGGTAAAACCTAGGTGAAGGGTTCCCTTGCATTCTAACCTCCCCCATGCAACACTTCATCCACCTTGGAAGGAAATCCCCAGTTTCTCTGAGGCATTGATCTTGCTCCAGGGTCAGCCTTTCTTGTCTCCAAGGCCCTATTCTCTAAGGCAAAATCATTTGACCTCATCTTGTGCTTCACAAATAATGTGCTCGTAAATCACTTGGAGTTCTCATTAAAATGCAGATTCTGAATCAGTAGGTCTTGGATGGACTTGATATTTTGCATTTCTAGCAAGTTCCCAAGCCATACCCATCCTGTTGATCTGCCACCACAGTTTGAATAGCTAAGTTCTCAGTAACATCCCAGGCACCAGATTTAGCAGTACAAACAGTGAAGGCTGCTGACACAATTAAGTCCCATAACACTTGTGGGGATTCGGCACTTAAGTGGGGTCTAGGCTCGGCTTAGGCCCTGTACATCAGGTTCCCTGTGTGATCTTTCATGAGTGTGAGTTGTCAGCATTAGAACATTGCAGGGCTGTAGGCACGTTTGCCTTTGTGGGCTCCTTCCTCCATAAAAATTATTAAAATTACATTTTATGATATTTTATTGGTTTAAAGATGTGTTGGTTTAAAGATGATTATAATCCAGACTAGATTCATTATTATACATTCTTTTTTCATCTGAACTTAAAAGAAACTAAAATTAAACGTTTTTGTGGGCCCCTAAAAGAATCATGGGCCCCTGGCACTGCCTACTATGCCTAATGGATAAGTCAACCCCGGGACGCCTGTCTGCTGGACCAAACACACACATCTACCAGGAGAGAAGGTACTGTCTAAATTCCTAAGAAGGATGAAAATATTTCCCTCACTGCCTTAAATTTGCAAAGCAGGGGGGCGGATGTGGCTCAAATGGTTGGGCGTCTGTCTGCCATATGGAGGGACCTGGGTTCGATCCCAGGGACCTCCCGGTAAAATTAAAAAAAATATATATATAGAAGGCACATGGACTGCCAGGCTCTGTGTGCCGGTGAGCCGCCAGGCCCCGGGAGCCATGCAGCAAGATGATGACGTAACAGGAGAGAGACACAGGGGAGAGACAAGATGAGATGCTCCAAAAACCAGGAACCAAGGTGGCGCAGGTGGCAGGACACCTCTCTCCTACATCAGGGGTCTCCCTGATCGAATCCTGGTGAAGACTGGAGGAGGAGGATGAGAAGAGATGGCAGGAAACGGACACAGAGAATTGCCTAGCGAATGGACACAAAACAGCAAATGGGGAAGGGGGCGGGGGTTTAAAATGGATAAACTAAATAAATAAATCTTTAAAAAAAATTTTTGCAAAACACATTCCTTTCTGTGGCACTACATTAATGTTCAGCACAGGAATTAATTCAATTTGTTCATCCCCTCCCTGCTGCTTTCCAAATTGTGCTCATTTGGGTTTGTCATGAATAAAAGCAAAGGGTATACTATTTTAATGGCTGCATCCTTAACTATAAAAAAAGAGGCACTTTGAGACTCTGACTGCAGGAAGAACTTGATTACATTTTTTAATCAAGGGTCTATAGAGTTCTGCTCAGTTTCCACCTACAGGTATTTTATTCCTTAGTTACAATAATATGTAAAACAGATGCAAGTGGGGCTGTTCTGGTTGAAGTGGGGGCTGGGGTCCTGCCTGCACAGTTCGCCCTCACTACCTGCTGGGAGCCTAAGACACTTCCGAACAACACCAGGGCTCTGGGGAAACCAACGTGCAAACCACTGATCAAATCCAACAACCTCCATCACACTTTATAGATAAGGAACCATTGGGCCTGAGACTGCTTATGTCTTCTGTTTTTTAAATCATAAAGTTTGATGTTTCCAGGTATATTTGCCTGTTAGCTCAGATACTTGCCTTCTTGCCAGAAAAAAAGGTGTCTCACTTTGTAACTATGAATGATTTTGATCCCAGAACCATGCCCTGATTTCCTGGCATAAAAAGAAAGGCCGGAATGGAATTGTCAAGGACAAAATGTCAAGGCAAAAAAAAGGCACATGTATACTTATAACACGGGTCAGGCCCTGTTGTAAAACCCTGACACATGCCAGTTTTGTCTCTTCAAGACTGTGCCATGAGGCAGCTGCCATCTTATCCATGCTCAAGGCACGGAGAGTTTCAGTAACTTGACCAGGGTCACCAGTTACCCAGTTGTGGAGCCAGGTCATGGACCCAGACGGACTGCCTCCAGGGTCTGGTTCTTTTCCCCTGTTATGGGAATAGCCTTAAAAGTTTCCCTCTCAGTTTTGACATTTTCTCCTTTAGAGAGCAAATCTTTTCTTGCGCTTTCACTTAGCTTCTGTTGCCTCTCCAAGAAATTGAGGCATTTCTATCATTTTTCCTTGTCTAGTGATCCTGCTCATCTTACTCTTTCAAAACCCATCTTCAGACAAGAGCCTCAGGTCGTGACCCTAATTGCTCCCCATTTTTGTGCTCATAGGGAGATAACTGTGATATTGGATTGTCCTGGGAGCTCCTGTCACCGTCCTGAGTGGCGTTGCAGCAATGGATATAGGCCATTTTACATCAGCATATACCATGCAGAACTGTGTGGGAGAGAGTGTGGTCTATGATGTGAATTGTGGTCTATGCTTAGTGGCAAAGCCCCAGGATGTGTATATCAATTGTAGGTGATTTGCCACACTAATTAAAGATGTTTATGTGAGATGTTATGGGAGGTGGAGATCATGGGAATCCCTGTAATTTTTGTGTAACATTTATGTAATATAAGCATCTTTTAAAATATAAAAAAAATATAAAAAAAAAAGAAAAGAAAAGAAAAAAAGATTGATGCCTTCTTCATTTATGGGAGGCGGTTGAGTGTTTGGACAGAAAATAGTCTCTGGGGCCATGCCTCTTAGCGTCAGTGCTGACCCTATTACTAGCTTGGACAATTTGAATAAGTTATTTAATTCATTTCTTCCTTAGTTTTTTTTTTTTTTTTTTTTTTTTAATCCATAAGTTGGAAACAATTATAGTACCTACCTCATTTAGGTGTGTGGAGAGTGAATGAGATAATACATGTAAAGCACTTAGAACAGTGTCTGGTCCATAGTGAAGAATTAATAAACAGTTGCTTTTATTATAATATGGTTGGCTGCAGGAGAGAAGACAAAGTGAACTCCTTTTATAATTCGAAAATATATCAAAACTACAATTCTTGAGTGATCTTTCACCACCCGAATGGACTGCCTTCCATTATATAATCAAAGGAACAAAAATCTCTCAGGACTGAGGTAAGAGTCCCCATCCTCACATGCATGCCTTGCAGTTGGTGAAGGCAAAGCAGAGACCCAGGTTGCAACATTAATTTGATGGCAGTTGTCTAACTCCATAAAGCTGACTCTATTATGTCTGTTAATCATAATAGTCTGATTCACTGGTTTTAGTTCCACCAGCTGAAAACCCATTTACTATTCCATGGACAGACACTTCCACCCCTCTGCTTAGTTTTCTTCTTCATCGACACTCTACCAAGTGATGTTCCTGACTTTGTCCTGTCTTGTATGAGATTCTGTACCATTTCTAAACAATTTCCATTTTACAGCTTGATTTTTCTGTCTTTTCTTATACAAAATTTTTATTGTGAAAAATACCATGGTGTGCTGTTCAGATTCCCTTCAGGAATGAAGGACTTGAGACCAGCTGCTAGGAACATAGCCAACCAAAAGCCCTCCATTGTCAGCCCTCAGTGTGGATGGCCTCAGCTGGAGAGAGCTGTTTTGCCCAAGGTCAGGTCCCTTCCCTAGGGTGGCCTACATCCAAGACAGGTCAATGTGGGGTTTGCAATACCTTCCAACACCAACTAAAATACACAGGTTAAGAGCATCTTCTACAAGACTGCTCTCACTTCAGACACCAGTCACAAGTTTGGGGAGTCCTGGGCCACTCACACTTCTGACCAAATGGTTACAAATTTGGGGGTCCTCACCACCTCCTTGGGGTTGATAATTCACTAGAATGACTCACAGAACTCAGGAAAGTCCTATACTTATGATTAATTTTATTATAGCAAAAAGGATACAAATAAGAAGAAATGCATTTAGTGAGGTCTGAGAGGGTCTCAAATGCAAAGTTTCCACGTCTTCTTCATGTGGAGTCAGAATGCGTCACCCTCCTGGCACATGAATGTGTATGGCCAGTTAGGGAAGTTCACTAGTTTTTATTGGGGTTTCATTACCTTGGCTAGATTGAGTGAATCAATGCCCACATGCCTGAAGGTAGAATTGATATGGTGTGGCTAATCACATAGTTGGCCTTTCTAGCTTGACCCCCACCCCCAAGACTACTGGTGTGGCTGGCCCCACTCTGAGTCATCTCCTTATTGTACACTATTAGGTGTGGTCAGGAGGGCCCACCATGAATTACAAAGGCACTTTTATCAGGAAATTCCAAGGATGTAGATGTTACCCCACAGAAGCTGGGACAAAAGCCAGGCATCTTTTTGGAGGCCTAATTCCTTGCTATACAGCATATAAAAACCCATCCCCATCACCAAATCAGAACAACTCTGAAGGGCCATCCCAGCTTCAAAATAGGGATACGGGGTTGGCTGACACCACAATGCAGATCAACCTCTTCTCCTATCCAATCCTGCTTCCTTCAATTCCCTTCCACAGTTATTGATTCTAAGAACATTCCCTAATAAGTCACTTACATGATAATCTCCATCTCAGAGGCTGCTTCCCAAGGATCCCAACTTGTGACAGGTGTATAAACATCTATGGGGTTTAAAGAATAATAAAATAAACATTCATGTGTCCTCCTTCCAGCTAAAGAAATAGAATATTTTACAAGTATTTCAGAAGCCCACTGTATGCTTTTCTTCATTGCATGCCCTTCCCTGCCCTCACCCAGGTAACTATTATCCAGGATTTTGTGTTAATCATGGTTTTGTTTTTCTTTATATTTTTATTGCATATGTATATATTCTTATACATTATATTTTTCCTGTTTTTGAACATTGAACAAGTGGAACCCCATACCACATATAATCTTCTGGTATACAATCCTTTCTTTCAACATTGTTTTTGAGATTCATGCAAAACTTAAAATGGGTATAGCTGGAGTTCATCTCCTGCCCTTTATTGATTTAGTGAAATAGCATACCATTGTGAGCAACATTCATTTATCCATTCTATTGTTGATAGATATTTGAATTGTTTCCATTTGTTTGCTAGAAATATTCTTGAACTTGAGAATAGATTTCTTGGGTCATAGTTTATGCACATCCTAAACCTTACTAGAAAATGCCACAAACAGTGCCAAGTAATTTTACAAATTTACACTCCCACCAGCAGTGTATGGGAATTCCCATTGTTTCACATTCCACATTCTTGCAACATTTGTTATAATCCAACTTTTAAATTTTTGCCAATATGGTGGGTGTGAAATGGTATCTCATTGTTTTAAGTTGCATTTCCCTGGTTACTAATGAAGACAAGCATCTTTTCATAAATTTATGGGATATTCATACTCTCTCTTCTGTGAAATGCTAGGATTTTTTTCTCCCTCATTCTTTCAAATCAAACAGATACATTACTCATGGCCTCCATTCATCTCCCCCGGCTGTGTACCTTTCTGTTGATCAGGAATCCCTAACTCATCTGACTGTCCTACTTGTAGTTCACCAAGGTGCCTGTCATTTGGCCAATTTGCCAAAAATCAAGTTTCTTAGAGACAAGTCACAGAAAGCACTTTGTCAAATGGCCAATTCACTAAAAGCCATTTTTCTGAAAATTAATAATTTTGCTGACTAATCAATTGGCCAGTTAACCAATTCACTGCATTAGTGAGCATATTTTGAAGTTTTAGCTCTGTTGCGGCTTTACCTCAGGGAAATCAATCCATTCTGCTTTTGCTTCATCCTTGCCCCTGCTCCCACTTCTGCCTTTGCCTCTGGTGACAAATGGCTGAGAAAAACCAACTAAAATCAGATATGGTCGATTTGTATGGAGGTTTTCAGCCAATTTGTCAGTCAGTGAATTTCAAGACTACTATCCTCAGGCCCAGCTTCCCTTGAGAGCTGGTGGCTGCTGTGAAATAACAAATTAGACACATACCAGGGGCTCTGTTTTCTTTTCATAATGAACTCTTTTTTTTTTTTTTTTTTTTTTTTTTTACCGGGGATCGAACCCAGGTCCCTCCATATGGGAGACAGATGCCCAACCATTTGAGCCACATCCACCCTCCCATAATGAACTCTTATAAATGAAAGTAGATGCTATCTTAGGTGCTCACACAATAAGAGCTTTCCTTTCTTTCTTTCTTTTCTTTCTTTTCTTTCCTTCCTTCCTTCCTTCCTTCCTTCCTTCCTTCCTTCCTTCCTTCCTTCCTTCCTTCCTTCCTTCCTTCCTTCCTTCCTT
>JAKSZT010053770.1:13099810-13244782 GCA_026826555.1 Tolypeutes matacus
CTTCCTTCCTTCCTTCCTTCCTTCCTTCCTTCCTTCCTTCCTTCCTTTTCTTTCTTTTTCTTTCTCTCTCTCTCTCCCTCCCTCCCTCCCTTCAAACCAAGAAAATTACCAATTTCTCTGAACTTTAGTTTCTCTTCTAAGGAAACAAATAATTTCCAAAGTGCTGGAGTCCTAGGATAATCCTCACAACCAGTGTGATAAAGGCCAAAGGGGTGATTAATGGTTAATTATTAGGAGACTAGACCCTTAAGGGAAGTAATGGACAATTTCATTATAATAATGTGTCCTCTGAAATTTTTGCCTTTCTATTAAGCATTTGGCAGCAATAGGAAAAACATCATTAATTCTAAAAGAAGAGAAACTGTCCTTAATGAAGAATATAAAGAACATGTAACACTTTTCTGAGATTTTCTGCCTGTTTAAAAATGTGTATGGTATCTGAATACAATTCCATTATATACAATTTCATTCAAAGACTGCTAAGAGTGTAGCACTGTTGAAATTGCACTGCCTGGATTCAGATATTTGGCTCTATCTATTATTTTGGGCAAACTCCTTAATATTCACAAGCCTCAGTTTATTCCTCTATGAAATAAGGTAATAATATTATACTGGAATATGAAATTTCCATTTTTATAGGTCATAAAAAATCAAGTATCATCAATTTCCTTTAGTTAAACCTAACAGTTCCCATTTCACAAGGTTCTTGAGAGGTTTACTTGAGATTATAGTCAGGTGCTTGGCATGTTCGTGACCCTTAATAAGTACTCAATATATATCAGTCATGATTAATATGCATTATTTTCTTATACTTTGCAAGTTTTGAATAGGTAACAACACAATATAGAAAAGCTATTGTTATCATGGTTGAACATATGGATGATAGACTCTCTTCTTGCCAGTCATATACTATGAATTTAACATAGTCCTGCCTGAAGTAGAAGGGACAGATCAAATCAGGGCCTGGAGGGGAGGTAGAGTGGGACAATGCTTCATGGCATCATTTGAGGGTGCCAGAAGATTTCAGTCACCAAAAATCTCCCTGACCACCCTGCTCTGGTGTGGAAATCCTCACCATTTTTTTAATGTTTAGGCAATACATCTACCAGGGTCCACTTAAAAAATTAAAATAGCTTCATGGAAAAAATGCTCAGGATACAGTATTAAAATGAAAAATGCAAGATGTGAAATTGTATATGATCTTAATTATGTAAACATATACACATACAAAGAAATTGAGGGAGAAGTTCATCAAAAGACAGACCAGGTAAGGTGATGTTGAGAGATGGGTCAAAGTCAAAGTTCTTATTTGCCAAGATTGCATCAAGCCAGCTCTGGGTGGGGATGATCTCAAGAGCTTTTCAATCTTGTGATACTTTGAATTCATTGTATAAATAAATTATTTAGAGAGAAAGGAAGAAAAGAAGGAAGGAAAACAAAAAAACTAAAAAATTGCATCTGAAATGAAATTTTAGTAAGGGTTGCAGAGAGGGATGGTTTCATTCCATCCCTTTTGACTTTATATAGCAAGTATTATTTTTAATATTATCTTATAAAGTGATTTTGAAAAAGAAGTCATATGTCAATAAATTATATTTCTGTTGGAATGGAAGGGAAAGTAGTGTTGACCTGAAGAAGGGTCAATTCATGCACACTTTAAATAGCTGCTTTACAAAAAATCACCATAAGAATCTACGTCCTTGATAACAAAACAACCAAGACATTAACAGATGGTTGCCTCTTCCAAAAAAGATGCAGGACAGTAAATACAATCTGTAGCTTTACATCATGCTCCCAATAAAAATATCATTGGTTTAATGGTTCTTCGGATTCTACATGTCACTGTTCACTTCCTGAAGTGAGGGTAGAGGAAAGATTTCTTTTTATCTCTTCCTCTCTCACTTCAGTTCTCTCTAGCACTAATATTTTTGCATTTTTCAACTTATTATTTCTGTTTGTACACTTCCCCCACCTTTCTCCTCATGTCATGGTTCACCCATGACATTTTTGATAAAGTATCTAAATAATTCATTAGAAATAAAAAGCAAAGAAGAAAAAGCCATCAAATTAGGCCAAGAACAAACTAAGGGACTGTTTGGAGTTGTCTGGAGGACAGTTGGAGGGGGTGTATGTCTTCAGAGGGCCACTTGTGGTCACTCTTTTTGATTCTTCTCTCAGCTTACTTTTGCATAAGCACAATTTCCCTGCCTAATCAGGAGTTTGTCAACTTCATATAGCCTATAACCAGTATCACACTACTTCGCCTTTCTTCCTATACATGTAACTTTTCTTTGTAACAGGGCGTCTTAACTGAGCCCAAATCACCAGCTACATATGGGTGAAGTTAGCTAATAGTCACCTGGAATCCTTCATCCTCAATCAGATAAAACATTCTTAAATGTGTCATGAAATCCTAGCTCCATCACTTAGTAGTTGCATGACCGTGGGTAAGTTACTTAAGGTTTTTGTGCCTCAGTTTTCCTCATCCATAAATTAATTAGGATTATAAAGTACCTATCTTATAGGGCTGTTAATGAGAAAAGACCTGTAAAGCACATCGTAAAGTGCCTCTGCCAGAAAAGACACTCAAAAAGTATTAACAATGATGAAAATCATTATGATAATGATGATGATGATGGAGGAAATGTTCAGAGACACTTAAACCAAATTTCAATTCTCTTTGTTAATTTGCCTGGGTGCCAGGAGTACCAGTGGAAATTGGTCCCTGGCTATATTTAGTATTCAGTCATATAGAGAAATGTTTGTTGTATTCATGGGAGGATGTATTTAGGGAAGCGAGATTAAAGGGAGGACAATGGGACCTCTAAAATAAAAATCCTTATAAGGAAGTAGAGAGACTATTATGATAGGCTATACTTAGGCCAAAGTCTGTTAGAAAGGAGAAGTTAGAAGGTCAACATTTGAGTTGGAAGGGAGATATACAAAGTGTGGTTGCTGTGCATGAACCTACCCTGAGCCAGTGTCAATTCCACCAGGCTGCTATATAAGACATAATTTTATCTTTAGGGTCTAGGAAACTTTGCTGTAGGAACTTCTCTACAAGAGCTTACCAGGAAATAGGGAAGGTATTTCCCTTCCAGTTAGAGAGCCAAGTACCAGAGATGCAGAGTCATGTACAGGCTTGTTAGAAGAGAAATCACGTGTGTCAGAGGCGCTGGAGGGTGAGATAAAGGCGATTACTGGACCATACTAGTGACCTTGTGGAAAGGTGGGAGGGTGAGCAAGTTGCAGACAGATGAGAGATGGTTGGTCTAGATCAGGGGTTCTTAACAAGGGATCTGTGAGCTTGAATTGAAATAAAAAAACTCATTATTTTTGTGGGAATGTTTTGGTGTGGGCGTGATATTCATTAAATAATACACAGTATAGTGTGGACTTAGTAAGGAGTCTGTGGTTTTCACCTGACTGGCAAAGGGGTCAATGGAACAAAAAATGTTAAGAACCCCTGGTCTAGATGCACTCTCAGCAGTGTGGACACAGGCCTGAGAGGAGCACTGGCAGCATGGTCATCTATGTGAGTGGCATCAGCGTGGTCCATAGAAGAGAAGGCCAGCCTGAGCAGAAGCACTAGGGACTCTCAGGCAAGTGTCCACTTCCCCAGCCTTGGGGATTCCCAGGGAGATAGACACACAAACAGGAAAGGCTGAGTTTCTGCTACTAGGCAGGTGGAAGCTATTGGTTCAATAATCACAACCATCAGAGGACTTTATCGAGGTTCCACCAACTGGTAGAGATTGGGGCAATGAGTATCAAGCTGTATTCCATTGAGCACTCACTGTTCTGTGGATCTCTCAGCAGGGTTGGCTGCAATGAGAGTAGGAGGGTGGGGGAGAGAGGAGCAGAATGGGAAGAGTGCCTGACTTGTACTTCTATTTTCATCCAGAACAGTTCTGCTTTATATTATTAGGCTTCTTCTTAAGATTTTGCATGAACTAAAGGTATCATGATGAAAAATAATTTTAAACATACACTTGGTGGACTTTGGGATTACATAGAAATATTTGTCAGTGGGACTTTGTAAAAACCAGGATTCTGCCTCCACTAGTCCAGAAATTAAGCCCACCCCAAGTTAGGAACCCTATATATTGCTTTTAATCTTTAATAATTTGTCACTGGAAGGTAAGCATAATACAAAGACTGCTTTTCTTTGAGGGTCTGAGAATCATCTTGAGCCCTAGACATCCCTGAGTTTGAATCCTAATTCTAATCAAGTATCCTCCTTTTCCTTTAAGAAAGGATGAGTCTGGTTTCTTCATATACAATTTTTGATCACCACATTTTTATGTAAAAATCAAGGCCTGCTTTAGTCAAAAGCAGACTCCTGTGTTTATGCTTCCCTTTCAGGCAGACTCTATCTCTAACCACCTGTTTCTTCTGGTTCCCTCTTTTTTTTTTTTTTTTACCGGTAGGTACCGGGGATCAAACCCTGGTCTCTCCATATGGTAGACGGACGCCGAACCTCTTGAGCTACGTCCGTTTCCCCTGGTTCCCTCTTGAGTACAGGGCTCTCTCCGAAAATTTTATCTTATTAAAGTGAAAAATAATCATTCTGAATCTGGGTTGATCTAACAAAATTACACAGCCAAAGGAGTAATGAGAATTAATTTTTGAATAGGAGAAATCTGCCTAGATGCATTTTAACCAGGATTTTATAATGATAATATGCTAACTCTAATGGTAGGAAAACCAATAAGAGGTGGGGAAGATAGTTTTGCTTTGTCTTTATTTTTGTTTTTGTTTTCTTTGGAAGGAGAGGCCTTTTGTTCAGTTCAGATGTATGTCTAACTTCAGTTTTTCAGATATTTTTGGGAACTAAAAGTGAAAAAAAAAAACAAATAAAAAGAGAGAGCTACTATATTTGCAGTGCACTTTTCAGTTAACACTGTTGTACAACAGTTCTGAGCATTTATTAGTGTTCACTTTATTTTCAGGCCCCACCAAGAGAACATCAAGCATCTCTCTTCATTTTGGCATCTATACAGTTACTCTGTTTCTAAGGACTATTAAAATAACTGATTTATGCTTTTGGTGCTGGAATTCCAGTATAACCCTGAGTTCTCATAATAAGCAGACTGCTGGCTACTTTTTTGGTTTGTTTGCATTCTTTTTAAGTCAAAACAGTTATTAGATGCATACAAAATTAAGGATTCTGTTAACTGGCCGTTTTAAATGGAGTGGATAGGCAGGTGGTAACAGTGATTCTTAAAATTGTGTGCTTTCAAAATCTTTGAACTCTAACTTAAATTATGTATTCCTAGAATATATAATTTATGTTCTTTCAGCATTCTTTTTTGGCAGATGCTGAAGTGTGATAGCATATGATTTTGATCTTTCATTGATACTTTTTCATTGGTTATTTGAAACACACCTTATGTTATTATCTATAACGTACTGTTTATTGAGTAGATGAATGTACTTGCCTTTTGTGTGTATTTTTCTCTATCAGCAAATGTTCATTATTGACATATTATTATATTCCAGGCTGAGTGATGGAATTCTGAAGATAAAATATAGTCCCTGCCATCAAGGAACTCATAATATGGTATCAAGCTAATAGATAATTGTGATACAACTTGAAAAGTATGATAACAAAATATGCATTAGTTAAAGTGGCAGCAAAGAAAGAAGAGGACCAACGTTGATTGTGTGGATTGGAGAAGATTTTACAGAAAAGGAGATCCTTGAGCTGAGTCTCAAAGGAAAAGGACTTAACATGCAAACAGAAGGAGAAGCTGATGGAAGGGCATTTCTAGCAGAAGGAACAGTATGTACGAGAGTAAAGAAGGGGATACAGGTGGAAATTTGAAAGTCATTTTGCAATGGTTGGAGCATAGAGATTTAGGGTGAGACTCTGAACTGTTTAACAGAAGGCAGGGAACTAATCGCAGGGCCCTTTTACCATCCTGCCCAGGAGTCTGTAGAAAATGGGGAAACTTTGAAGATTGTTAAATGAAAATTTGAGCATTAACAAAATTGGAGATTGGATTTAAGGATGGTGAGACTAGAGGGAGGGAATCCAATTAGGAGACTAAGAAGTCAAGGTCAAAAGATGGTGAGGACATGAAGAAAAGCAAAAGCAATGGGGAGGAGAGGACAAGATAGAAATTAGAGATGTTTCAGAGAGAGAATTTAATAACTGGTTGAGCCTTGGGAAACACTGACACTTAAAGTGTGGGTGTAGAGCAGAGAATAAGAAGAGTCTAAGGCATTTGGATAAAGCAGAAGGAAGTGGCCAAATAGCAAAAAGTGAACCAAGTAGAAGGTGATATTCCTTAGCACCTGTATCTCAGCTTTGCACACAGGCAGAGCAGTAACAGCTGCTTTTCATTCATTCACTCATTCAGCAAATACTTTTGAATGTCTACTATATGTTGGGTATGGTCTAGGTGCTAAGGATATAGAGAGAATAAGAGAACTCAGTCCCTGTTCTCCTGGAGCCTATATTCTAGTGAAGGGAAGACGGGTAATACAGAAGAAAGCAAATAAATAAATAAGGTAATTCTATATAATTATAAAGGATTCAAAGAAAATAGAGCCAGTTGATGTCGTCAAGCATGAGTAAGGATATAGCTGCTACTTTAGATTGGGTGGTCTAATCTGAGAATGATGAGAAGGGGCCAGCCATGAGAAGATCTAGGGCAGAGGGTTCCAGGCTGAGGAAACAGCTAGCATAAGACCCTGAAGAGGAAACAGGCATAGAGGAAAGAAGGAAGCCTGGTAAGGTGGGAGGATAGTGTACAAGCAGGAGGAGTGGAATGAAATGGTCTGGAAAGGACGTTGAAGCTTTGTCAATGAAGCATGATAACTTGGATTTCATTCTAAGTGCAATGGGAAACCATTGAAAGAATTTAGGCATCAAAGTACATGATCTGATTAATGTTTTCCAAAGTTCACACTGGCTGCAATGGAAGAATGGATTATAGAGGAAGCTTGGAGACCAGTTAGGCAGTATGCCATGTGAGAAATGATGGTGACCTGGTCTTGGGGTTTGGCAGCAGAGATGAAACACATTGTGAATATCTTTTAGAAATAGAGTTAACAGTATATGCTGATGGGAAGAATTTGGGCAGCATGCATGGAGATGAAAAAAAGAGAGAGCTATTAATGCTTTTGTCCTGAGCCACTGGATGGATAGTAGCACCATTTACATAGACGAGGGAAGACTTGAGGAATGGGGAGGTGGGAGGGTGGGTGGGTCAATAGTTCCATTTTTATCTATTAAATTTGAGTTGCTCATCACATGAAGCTGTCAAGTATGCAGTTGAATATATGAATTTGGAGTTCAGGGGAAGGTGTAAATTTGGGAGTTTATAGCTGTCATTTAAAACTAGAAGACTGGATAATATTCCATGGAGGGAGCAAGGATAGAAAAGAAAAGGGGCTCCAGGACTGAGCCTGAGATACTCCAACATTCAGAGTTTGTGCTGGGGAAAAGCATCCTTCAAAGGAGTGCTGAGAAGGAGCTTCCTGTGAAAAAGTCAGAAAACCAAGACTGTATGATGTCATTAAAGCTAAGGGAAGAAAGCTAATCAAGGAGAGAGAGAGAGAGAGAGAGAGAGAGAGATGGAATCAAACGCTTCTGAGCAATGGCGCAAAACTAAGGACAGAGTCAACATTACTGATGAATTTGATAAGAAGAGGTCCAGTGGAATGCAGGGATGGTGTGATGGTTAGGCTAATGTGTCAACTCGGCTAGGTAATTGTGCCCAGTTGTTTGGTCAAGCAAGCACTGGGCTAATTGTAATACAAGGACATTTATGGGCTTTAGTCATTGGTAAGTTTACTGCCCAGATGGCTGATTACATCTGCATCAACCAGGGAGATTGCCGTCAGCAATGAGTGACACTTGATCCAGTCAGTTGAATGACTTAAAAGGGGGAAGTGATTTCAGCATTCAGAGAGAATTTCCCAACTAGTCTTTGGACAGCCGACATCTCCCAGAAACTCATCAAGAACCTTCATTGGACTTTCATTGTAGCCCCTGGTTTGCAGCCTGCCTGCGGAACCTGGAGTTGTGCAACCCCCATGGTCACGTGAGAGACTCATAAAATCTCAAACTATTTACAAATATCTCCTGTTGATTCTGTTTCCCTAGAGAACTCTGACTAATAAAATGGGAAATCTGATTAGAGTGAATTGAGGAGAAACTGAAGAGTAGATGTTGTGTATTTTAAGACATTTTTCTCTGCCATGATGAAAAGAAATGGAGCTGTAGTTTGGCATCAAGGAGCTTCTTTTTCTTCTTTTTTATTGGAGATAGCAGAGGATGGTTGTTTGATGAAGAGAGGGGTCCATCAGAAGAAATTATTTTTCTGCTATTTATTGAGCATTACACTATTCTAGGCATTTTTGCACATATTCTTTACAATTCTCACAACTTTCAAGGTGGGTAATTTTATTCCCATTGTAGAGACAATTAAACAGAGGATCATAAGGATAAGAAATGATCCCAAGACCTCATAACTAGCAATGGCAGAGCTGGAATTCAAGCCCAGGTCTGTCTTGGTCCAAGTCCTACCTTCATTCCAATATGCCATGTCCCTATCAGAGTATCAATTCACCCCAACTGCATGATTCACAGGGGTCTAAGAATTCCCTCTCAATTTCTGGCCAGAAATATTTTTCTTGCAACTTATAGTGTTCCTGAAACTTCACTAATAGGGATTAATTTTTTTAAAATTCCATTCTTGAAAGTTTTTCAGACTTTTGTTATTAATTAAAATGTCAATACCCAAGAGAACAGTAAGAACCAATAACTTAACATGGATTCCCATGGCTTTAAGTATTGTTGTATGCTGATAAGATCTCAATTTTTCTCTTGAATCCAGAACTTTCCTTTGGGCTCTGGGCTTGTAAATACAACTTGAAATTTGAATATCTTACAGGCATTTCAAAATTAACATATCCCAAATGGTACTCTGTTTTTTTAAAAACAGTGTTATTGAGATATGGTCACATCTGAACAGTACTCTTGATTTCCACAGCCCCCCTTTTTCTTTCTATACATGAATAAATGATGCCACAGTCCTTTTAGTTGCTTATTCCAGAAATCTAGTAGTCATCCTCTATTCCTCTCTTTTTCTTATCTCCCACATCAGATCCACCAAGAAGTTATGTCAGTTCTGCCTTTAAAAGAGACCCTAAATCTGTCCACCCTTCTCCATCTGCAGCATCACCACTCCCATCATCACTCTCCCACTACATCATCTCACCTATCACAGTTAAATTCCTTTTTAGCACTTATCCTAAACTATTATTATTATTTTGTTTAATTCTTTATTACATGTCTATGCCTCTAGACTGTAAATGCCATAAAGGCAGGGACTTTCTTGATTACTGATATACCTCTAGTGTTTGACATAATTAACACAATGTCAGGTACACAGGAGATGCTCAACAAACATACTGGTACCTTAATGAGGGACTAATGGGTAAATAATCTCCCTGTGGGAGGCAGGGACTTAAGGCAAGGAAATAGCCCCAGCCAACTGTGGCTGACAAAAAACACCTGAAGTGACAAAACCCATGGTCAGTAGCATCAACCCTTCCAGTCTTTGAGGCACTGAGGCCAGAGGAATTGGTTCCCTGCCTATGGCGTCCTTTCCCTTTCTTCTGGTAAAGCTGCACATTATTCTTCTATGACAGAGCAGTGGTAAGAAGAGCAGCTTAATACCTGGTAGTTTACAAAGTACATGCATGTATGTTCCTTAATAACCTGTGAGATGGGGATTTAAGTTTTACAGATGGGACATCTGAAGTAAAAAGAATATGTCATAGAGTTGGGAAGGCCTGAAACCAGTGCTGGGCCCAAGTCTCTGACTCTAGGTCTACTTTGCTTTCTCCCCGGCACATTTATATTTTCTATTAAAAGGATATCACAACCAGTTTCAAAGTATAACAATATTGTAAGGTCAATGCCAGGTGATTTGCCCAAATATAAACCTTCTTGTTGAAAAAGAATATCTACTTCAGAATTTTCCTTTGATCATTTCTGAAAGCAAGGGAAGTAACTGAAGACTGTAATAATTTATAACTTACGGAGACTATTACCTATAATGATCCCATTTACTCCTCAAAATGACCCAGGGAAATAGATAGATAGAATAGATTTTATTATCCTCATGTTCCAGATAAGTTCTCTGAGCTGTAAGAAGAAAAGGGCTCAAGGTTACCCACTTATAGAACATCAATTAAAAGCATTAGTTCTTGGAGAAAGATCACCTGTGTTTGATCCCTGGTTCTATTTTTTTACTAACTGTCTAGTCTTCAGCAAGTTCCATAACTGTACCTCAGTTTCCTCATTTGTAACATAGGGGTTATAATTGTACCTTATCAGGTTTTTATGATGTGTTATATGTTTGGCACATAGTAAGTTCTCAATAAATGCTGGCTATTAATAAATGACCCAGTTAGGTCTTGGATCTAGGTTTTCTGGCTCCAACTCTGCTGGTCTTCTCCTGAATTTCAGAACTTGAGCAAATGTGGCCAAGTCTTTTTGTTATAATGATATATGCCCTGACTCATTTTGTGTCATAGGATAAGTCTTTTCTTTTAGTTCTGATATTTAACATATTAGAGGCTGTATCAATTATTTATTAATTTTTCTGTCTCTTTAGATTTATGCCCAAATGTGTTGTTCCAAGACCTGGATAATTATAAGTATATATATATATAAAACAACGTGAGTGATACCAAGAACAGAAGCCACTGTCCTTACAGCTGAGAAACTTAGATGTTATGGCTCCTACCGCCCCAAGCATACTCATATATAACTGATTAGTATTCTCAGTCCTTATGAATAGGCTACTTCATTTAAACAAAAGACCCAAATGATCAGGTATCTCTTTCTTCAGATATCCATATTTGGCTCCAAACCTAATCCTCATCACTGTTTTTCAGTTTCTCAGAAGAGAAGTGAGATTCTTTTCTGAAAGGAGCTTCTCTGATCACTACTCTATTCTAATTTGCTTGTTTGCAATTTTTATGGCATAAATGGGCAATATTTTCTTTTATTGTTCTCCCAGGGGATCACGAAGTCAAAGGGCAGAGCCCCAGTAACTAGGGCAGGTCATAGGGTCGGCACTAGTTTTCAGTTTTCAGCCATAGTCACTTCTTTATCCAAATAGCCCGAACAATCAAGGAATGAGGGGAAATAGAGAAAATGATGCTCTTGCCATATTCCTACACATAAGGACAGTCTTTCCAGATGTCACATGACAATTTTTATTCTGAGTTTAAAATTGGATAGAGTAGCAATCTTTATTTCGACAAGTGGGTAAATCTGATTTAGTTGGCATCTGCTCTATATTTCAAACAATTCTGCAAATGTCTTCTAAGATCTTTCTGGTTCACTTTCTGAAAAATGGAAAAATAAAGATTGTCTTCCACTTTGGAATTTGATGAGAGTTGTATCATAGGTCATTTTGGTAGCATGATAATATTGAAAGTCTACTCTTTGCCAGAATAACCGAGTTCAAACCTTGACTATTACTGGCTAATTAACATGGATGAATTTTTATCCATCCTTAGTTTCAGTTTTATGAAAAATGTAAAGTGAGCATACTAATACCTATGTGGCAAGATATTTTTATGATTAAATAAAGTGATATATATCACTTTATTAAATAAAAATAATGATATATATATATATATATATATATATATATATATATGAGTTTCAGTACTTGATATACAGTGAATGTTCACTAAATCCTGGAGGCTTTTGCTCCCTTGTAGTGAAAGTACAGTGAAGGGACTAAGCTTTATATGTGGTCTGGCCTGAGCAATTTGTTAAATAAAATAGGTTAACAAATATAAAGTTCGGAGATTTTGTATAAAAATCTAGTTGTCAATTTTTTTTGACAGAAGAAGGAGAAGAGGAAGAAGAAAAATCTGGCAGCACACTGGGCTTGCATGACCAGAAGGAAACCTTGGCTGGAGTTTAGTACTGTCTGTCTTTTTTAGCTGGGGAATGAACTTGCCATTATATCACAGCCCCCATCAAATCCTGTTTTTATTATTGGCTGGGTTTTACTCACTTTCCAGGACCTGCCAAGGGTCTGTGGGGATTTATTTGAGATCCCTCCTTTATAGATCCTTGGAGTTAAGGACCAACCATCATTAGGTTATATATTTGAAATTGTTGTTTTATATTGTTGGAGTGAGGGTGACTCTTTAAGGTCCTCTAAGAGTGGGGAGACAAAAATCTATAAAGCCAGAGAAGAGGGACGTATTGGACTACATAACAAAAAATTTTGTATGGCAAAAGACATCAAGTCAAAAAACAAAATGATAGATGGGAAAAATCGTTTGTAATACAGATAAAGGGTTCATATCCCTATTATACAAGAAGGTTTTACAAATTGCTAAGAAGAAGAAAAACAACCCAAGAGAAACTTGGGGAACAGGCATGATAGGCAAAGGCTATGAAAAGGCAATTAAAGAAGCATGCCAATGGCTAACACACACATGATAAGATAGTCAACTTCACTGGTAATCAAGAAAAGGAAAATTGTAACAGCACTGAGAG
Source organism: Tolypeutes matacus (assembly GCA_026826555.1). Lineage (NCBI taxonomy): Eukaryota > Metazoa > Chordata > Mammalia > Cingulata > Chlamyphoridae > Tolypeutes > Tolypeutes matacus. The sequence continues at coordinate 13,112,361 of JAKSZT010053770.1, forward strand.
ACTGGTTTTTAATTATCAAATTGTCAAAAATTGAAAATTTTGATAGCATCCCAGCCTGGTAAAAATGTGTGGGATAGAGAAGTAGGCACTCTCATATATTGTTGTTGGGAGTATGGATAGGTGCACTGTTTGGGAAAAATAGTCTATATCTAGTAAGATACAAACCATGTTTGCTTTACTAGTCCCACTTTTGTGACTCTATCCTAAAGAATAAAAACACCAGTTTATAAGATGATATGTAAAAGCTATATATTGCAGCATTGTCTATAATAGTAGGCAGAACAAAATAAAACTGCAAACAACCTTGAAGGCTTAAGAATAAGAGAATGATTAAATAAATCTTGAAACAACCATTCTGCAGAATATTAGGTAGTGATGAAAAACACTGAGTTAGAAACTGGAGGAACATTGTGATATATTGCTAAGTGAAAAAAAAATTCCCATTGCAGATTATATTTATACTATGATCCTCTTTTAATTTACAACTAAAGACAACATTTATGTACATCTTTCTACGAGAGCCATGTAAATATGGAATTGGGAGATCTGTTGGAATAGAGGTGGTACTGGAGGGGATCGCAAGAATTCTGAAAGAACGCTAGCTTTCTAAAAATTGCATCTTGAAATTATTTTATATGTGGAAGCATACATTACTTACACAATTAAAAATCTAATAGGAAAAATTAATTATATTCTGTTAATAGCAGCCAATTTGCACATTCACTCTCCTGAAGCGCCTTGATTTGAGGAAACATGGATAAGATGGCTTGAGGCACCCAACAGTGAAATTGTCTGTCCTATTTAGAAATCCAATCTCTGACTTTGGTCTCACTAGTACAGATTATACACATCATTTTAGAGAACTTAAAATGTGCTTGCAAGTTTCTTTGTCTGGACCACTGTTACAGGATCACTTCTCTCCTTAATTAACTATGATTTAATTTAAATATATTAGCTCTAATTCATAAAAAATTGATACTTAAATTTCAGCATAGTGTGAAGAGAAAAATATAAAATCTCAGTTTCAGATAATAAATGTAATTGCCTTTTTTCACCCACATACCTGTCTACTTTAAAATGTGTGTTTGATGCCATTTAAACCCTATCTGCTATTGTCACAACCGCCTATAGGTTTCAGATTAGTAAAGGCTTTGAAATATGACTCTCCTCAGCAGAAAGGAATCTGCAGCACTTGGCATAAAGATTATAATCTTTGGCCTTCCTGCGGCAAGATTTACAACTGTGACCTTAGACTCTATTTCTTTGGAGTGTAGTCACTTTAAGTTACCGGTGATGATTGCTTTGAGTTACTAGGTCAGCGTGAATTGCCTAATATAATGTCAAATTCGTGCTTCCCAAGTGCTGGGCAGTATTAGGGACTTGAAACAAAGTGAATTTTAATGTCTGCAGAAGGCACTGCTCTGATATATGAGCCACCCCAGAAACAATGAATTTCTACGGCAGGAGATTTTAACACCAGTTCCTAACCCCTTCCATGCTATCTATCCTTTAATTCATGAAATACATGACTTTACTTTTAATTAGGTGAAATAGTCTGAAACTACCTGGTGAAAGATGTAAAAAGAGAGGGATACAAGCTAGCTCTACCTTAGGGTTGACCTTTTCCTAGAATGTTAAAAAGAAGGAGTTGCAAGAGAATACAAAGCAGAAAACAATGTCCTCCAGTTCTGTTAACTCATCACTACCTAGTCGTTGAATTGAAGCCTTCCTCCCACTGCTGTATGAAAGTAAATACTTTGTTTAAAATTCAGATCTATATCCGGATGGCACGAGATATAGGCAGTTTAAGACCTTTGGTTTTTACCCTTCAGACACTGACAACTTTTAAAGGGAGGAATTCGCACACAGTGTATGAAACCACACCTTTCTTTGATACGTTGCATTTAAATATGTTGCCAACACTAGATGGCACTCTAGGGTTGTTTTTCTAAAATATTCCTCCAGTTCCTTCAACATTAATTACCTCCTTTAAAGAGCAAACGTGCTGTTTAAACAAAGGGTCCCTGTAGTTGCTCTGTAGTTCTGTTTTTTATATTTATAGTCATGTAATCAATATGTTGGAAGAGTAATTAATTTTTAACCTCAATCCTTGGGGAGATCAAATGTTAGTGGAGTTAATGGATAGAACAGGCTTCATTATTCTAAAGTAACACTAATGATAAGACAGGGGAAAAGTAGAGGGTTGTAAACAATTGTGCCACCAACCACAGTCGTTGCTAATGAGAAAGCAACAGTGCAATGTGATCATGGCATGCTGCCCTATTGCCACTCTCCTTCAGTGCTGCTGTAGTTTCTGTTTTGGTCAAGCAGCCCCTGGTGATTGAAAAAGCCTTCAAAACCATCTTTCAAACATTTTCCTTTTCCAATCAATGTTGGAGTTATTTTACAACTAATAGTTCTGATTTTGTTGCCCTTCTGTTTTGAAAGCCATTCCCCATTTCCTAACACCTTAGGGTGATATTGAAGGCCCTTCATGATTTGGGCCCTCTCTACACGCCCTAACTCTTGCAGTGCCATTGGATTCTTCACCCACAATATTGTTTCAGAGTTGACTATGTGGCAGACTGTGTGCCACGTTCTTCCGAGAAAGGTAACACCCCAGTGCAGCTTCGGTATTTCATCATATCCATGGGCACAGAGGGTTCTGCATGGGCTCACTCCCAGGACAGAGGTCAGGTGGCATGGCCAGACTGAGCCACTGGAAGCCAAAAAGGACAAAAGACTCACTCTCTTTTATCCGGACTAAATCATTCTATTAGCCACCTTGTATTTCCAAACCTACTTTCCCAGCTCATGAGAAAGTAAGAAAGATCATTATGTTATAGGCAAGGGAAGCTAAGAGTCCTTGTACACCAAGGCTCATTATTATTAAACACATTACCATTTCTTTCCTAAATGTTATTATATTCAAGTTAATCTCTCTTGTCCCTTAATCCTTCTTGCACTTTCCTGACTTCTTTGTTGAAGTAATTCTCCCCATGTGGAATGTCCTTTTCCTGCCTATTCATCTAGGCTCACCTCAGATGCATTTTCCTTTACAATAATCAACCCCTTGATTATTGCATCTCCTCTAGCTGCTGAACTCCCAAATTTCTTAATTTATATGCCCAATACAATCACTTACTAGAGTTACGGTTTCCATCCTTATTTTTCTTTTTCTAATAAAGTATAAAAGATATAAGGATTTGTAAATTTTTGGATTCCCTACATTGCCTAACAAAGTACCTCATGTAAATGTTGTTAAACTTATGGAAATTTGGTAGGATAAAACTTGATCAATTCCCAGGATGGATGACAGAAAGAAGTCTGGTACTCTTTTTCAGGGATAGCTCTTTTTTGTTTTTGGACCAATTATAAGTGAGTGAGATTCTTAAATGGCTTTTTTTCATAGAAAACATTGGTTAATATTGGTCTTGCATACACACTGGGAAAGAGACTATTAGTTGCCTATCACAACATCCACTTTCCTCTTCATCCTTATCAGAATCCTGAGTTTTAGCTGGGCAAATTGAGGCCAAGAAAAGAGGACTATACTTCCCAGTCACTCTTTCATATTACTCTAAAACTGCATTCTGACCAAATAGTGAAAGAGTTTTGCAGGTCTTTTAGGAAGGCCCAGCCATTCCTCCTTCCTGCAACTCAGGAAGCCATTCTGGAGCCCATGGTGACCTTGAGGATAGAAGTCATACTCTAGGATGGTGGAGCAAAAAGATGGGAGCCTGGATCCCTGATGACACCCTGCAGCCTCCACAACAGCCCACGATTGCCCATCTTCTATCTTTTAATTAAGAAGAAGAAATCCTATCTCATTTAAGCCAGTTGTTTTGGGGGTTTCTGAACATAATCCTGATACACACAGTCTAAATTAATTGTGGGCCATTATTTTTTTTCACGGACTTTCTGCAAGTATGATAACAATCACAACAGCTTGTTATTTAAGTGTAAGCTGGAGTTAGAGTGTCCCAAGTGAAAAGGTAAAAGCAGTATGCAAAAACTTCCATTTTAAAATAATGAAGACAAGTTTGGATACAGTTTTTGTTAATTTAGTGATGTGAATTCTAGAACAATTTGAATGAACTGGAATTCTTCAGAAGGGTAGAGAGGACCCACCATTTGTGTTTACTAGTTGTGATATATTAAGATTTGTTAGTGTATGGTCTCTGCTCTCCTTTTACATTCAGTTGGGGCCTAAAAGTGTTAATTTTTTATTCTTTAGGGTATTCTGGGACTCAGTTTTCTTTTTTAGGACCAGAGATAAATTATATTTGGGTATGGGAGTGGGTAAAGGAGGGGAGGATTAGGAAAAATGGAAGTAGAGAACAACTTTTGTTGAGTGGCTTTAACAGGCTAGTAGCAAAACATATAATCTTATTTGATCTTTCCAAATGATAATCTTACATTTTATAAGGCAAGTAACTTTCTTAGTCTCACCTCCTGACCTCTAAATATGGTAGCACCCTGGGGTGTAGTTCTTGGCTCTCTCTAGCCTCTATCCCTAGTTGATCTCATCTGGTTCCATGGCTTTATGCCACCAAACATTGATGCTTCTCCTCCTCTAAGCTTCAGACTTACATATTCAAATACCTACTTGGCATTTCCACTTCTTTGTCTAAAAAGCATCTCAAACTTGACATGTCCAAAGTAGAACTCTTCATTTGGCCTGTGACTCTCCCAGCTTTTACTCCTAATAAGTGGTAACACCATCTATCCAGTCGCTTAAGTAAAAAATCTAAGAGACATCATTGATCCTTCTCTTTCCCTCCTCACTCACGTTCAATTAATTCATCAACAAGTTTCATTCATCTTATCTCCAGAATGCATCTCCAATCTGTCCACTTATCTCTATCTCCATTGCCTCCATCCTATTTCAAGCCCACCATGATCTCAAGCCAGGAGTTATTTAATAGCCTCCCCATTTCTTCTCTTGCATTGCTACCATCTATTTTCATTAAACAGCCAGACAGTTCTTTAAAAAAAAAAAACAAAACAAAAAAAACACAACAACAAAAAAAAATGAGTCATGCTCCTCCCTTATTTAACACCCTTCAGTAGTAGTTTCTGCTGCTGTTAGAATAGAAATCTTCTGGTTCTTGCTTACCTCTCCAACTTTGACTTACCCCACTGTCCCCATGGCTAGATATACACCAGCCTTACAGGGGTGTTTCTTGTGCTTTCAAGAGGCACAAACCCTTTCCTGCCTCAAGAAGCAGCTTTCACTCTTGCTGTCCTCTCTGCTTGGATTGCTGCACACCCAACACTTCACACTGTTGGCTCATTATCATCTTGCAGGGCTTAGCTCACATTTTGCTTTCTAAGAGAGGCCTTTCCTAATCATGCAATCCAAATGACCCTTTTAATCTTTATTGTATTATCCTATTTATTCCTTTTATAGCATTTATCACAATCTGAAATACTTTCTGTGTATCCATCCATCCTTCATTCATTTATCTATACATCTATCTATTCGCCTACTTTTCTCCCCACTCTAGAATAAGTGCCCTTTGATTGCAACAGTTTTGTCTGTCATATTCCTTGCTGTACCTTCCTTGCTTAGAACTGTGCCTGGCATGTAGAAGGCTCTCAACAATATATATTCTTTAATACACGAAAACCAAATTTGTCCACAGGCAAATAGTGAGAAGGTGGCGGAGCTGGGATGAGAACCTGGCCCTATCCTGCAGCAAATCTTTGTTCTTTTATTATAAGGCCTTTGTACCAGTCAATCAAGACTCACAGAGTTCTTCTCTGGCATTAAAGGAAGGACAATCACAGCTATATAAAGTGAAGAATTAAAGTCATTGTCTGGTTAATTTGTGTTTCCCTTAAGTGCTTTTACCTGGACTACACAGATGCTTTAGTTAACCATATACTTTGAATTATTTAATTAATTGCCTCAAATCTCACTTTGCTCTTCTTATTTATTATTCTTTCTATGTGCGAAGAATCATTTCCTTTTAAAAATAACATTGCCCATACCCTTATGAACTAGTTAACTTCTTTCCAACATTATTTTTTGGGCAGTGTAACGGTGACCTGATAATAACTGCAATAACCCTGTTGTTTGAAAAGATAGAGACCTTTTATAATTTTTATTTTTTTATAAAAAATGAATGTGAAAAAAGCCCCACCTCAAATAGTGTGAGAATGTCTGTTTTTCTTGGTAATATTTCATTTCCTTAGCATGAAGGAAAGCTAGACTGTTTTCTTCTAGCTTTCCATTGTCAGCAGACAAAAAAGATACAATTAAATCAAGGAAACCTGGCAGGGCTGAATTTGGAAAATAAAGTGAATTCAGTTTCTGAATTGAACAAAGAGCAATTTATTATGTTGGAAAAACACTGCCCTGATGAGATTCAAACTCAACATGTCTCATGTTAGCACAGGACACCACCTCAGGTCTCCATTTGTGTTTACTTTTGAGAAGGGGCAGTGGTTTCACCCCCAAACTTTGAACTCCAAAGAGGACGTGGAGTTGTTTAAGGGTCAGTTAGCAAAGTGTGCCCAGAACCTGGTATGGAGGCAGGGGCCAGACTTGTGCCTTCTCCAGCTCTGAGCTCTTTGATTCTATGTACAGATTTTGGGTAAATTACTCTAGCAATTATGTTGGAGCAAATCAAGTGATAGGGCTGGTTAGAGAGAATTTTATGAATAAGATGAATTTTAAGGAGACTTTTAAAGTAAGATGTATATTTTGGTGACATTAATAATTGTAACATTACCATACATTTGTGTAAAGCCTTATCATATATTTAATATTTACAACCAGCACTGGGAGATATAATTACCTCCCTTTTTTTATTTATAGATAAGGAAAGTACAGCTGAAAAAGATTAAGTGACATTGAAGCTCACACAGCTAGTAAAAGTCAGACTGGACTAGAACCCTGTTCCTTTGATTAAGCTGATCCTACTAAAAAGGAGGAAGAAAACTGGTGTCTATTTTCATGATTTTTACCTTTGCATTTTTCCAGGTATGCCTGGAAAACCAAATTTGTCCACAGGCAAATAGTGAGAAGGTGGTGGAGCTGGGATGAGAACCTGACCCTATCCTGCAGCAAACTTTGGACCTGTTTGTGGTAATTTTATTCTTGAGTCTTACAAATTGAACCTTTTTTGGGAGCAAGGCAGTTTATAAATAATAAACAAAATCAAAACAAGGTCTCAAGAAACAATTACTGCCACTTGTTGAGAGCTTTGCATGCAATGTTTCATTGAATGCTTGCAGTCTTATGAGGAAGGTGTTATTAGTACTTCCATTTTACAGATGCGCAAAATTAAGGCTTAGGAGGGTTAAACAACCAGTTTAAAATGACACTACTGGCAAGTGGTGGAAATGATTGAAACCTAGAGTGTTTGATTCCAAAGTGTGTCCATTTATCCACTAAGCATACTGCTGTATTAGTCAGGGTCTCCAGAGAAACAGAACCAACAGGATATATGTAAATATTTAGAGATATATTATAGGATTTGGCTCACATGCCTGTGGGGATTGGCAAGTCTGAATTCTGTAGGGCAAGCCGCAAGTTGGGAACTTGCTGCTGATGTTGAATTCCCCAGGGGAGGCCGGCTGACTGAAGTAGAGATAGAAATTCTTCTTTCTGGCTGCTGAAATTCTCAGTTCTCCCTTTAAGGTCTCTGATTGATTAGATGAGGAGATTCCTCTCATTGCTGAAGGCAATCTCCTTTGTGGATTGTAAATGTAATCAGCCATAAATGCAATCAACTGACTGATGATTTAAATACACAAAATACCTTTAGAGTAACAATCAAGCCAGTACTTGCTTGACCAAACAACTGGACACTATAACCTAGCGAAGTTGACACATGAAATTAACCATCACAACTGCTTCTATCCAGAGGGAGAGTGAGGGGTGGGCCTGCTGGGAAGGTCACTGGGTGCTGAATTATGACTGGATTAAGTCAGTAATATGATGTCAGGCGATTCAGGTTTCCACATGTGGTGCCTTATGTAACTGGCAAAATTAGGTTGGGTGTGCTCCTGCCAAAAAGACAGCTAGAGTGAAGTAAAGTAACTTGCTACAGTAAACAACCCATCTCTGTTGAGTTTGTTTGCCATGTGTGTGTATAGTTCCAGTCAGCTAAAAGTCATCCATCAGCTGAAATTCTGAAATAATACCACACAGAATGCTGCTTATTGGAAATGGGTGATCGGGTGATTTATTTTTATTATCTGAATTAAAAACCCTTTATAACTTCCAAACAGTCTGGTTCAGAAAATTGCAAAAGAGAAGAAGAATTTTTAAAAAGTAATATTTTGTGGGTTAATTTTTTAAAATTATTATATTGATTCTGTTTTGGCAAATGGAAATAAGTAAATCTATTTCTTTAATTTTTTTTTATTAAGAGAAAACCAATTACAATCTGTTCTCCATTTGAATAAAAGTTTAACAAATATTTAAAGAATTTCAGTTTAAAGGGACACCAAATTATAAGCCTGCTGGGGGGTTCACATAGCTTGGCCTAGCCCTGTTTTTACAGCTTATATCCCAAAGGAGATATTTTTGGTGGGAGTTCAAAGTCACAGAGGGAGAGAGGCAGTCTCCTTAACTGGGTAGATCATGCCAAGTAACAGTTTTGTTAAAAAAGGTTGAAGCTATTGAAGAATGTACTGAAGTGTCTGGTATGCTTAGATCTGTTGCTGGGTGAAATGTTTCTGGAAGAATATGTAAAAAAGTTTTTTTTTTTTTAGGAGGTATCAGAAATTGAACCCAGGACCTTGTACGTGAGAAGCAGGTGCTCAAACCACTGAGCTACATCTGCCACCTATAAGAAAGTATTAATACTGGTTACTCCTGGGGAATGAGGATGGAGGGGAAGGAGGCTGGTCAGAGAATATTAACTATCTACTTTATATTCTCTCTTCAGTTTAAAAAATTTTTCCATGAGGATATGTATTACAATAAAAATACATGAAACACAGTATAACAACATAAAGAACTGATGCAAGGGGCATCTAGGCATAGGCATAGGTTTTCAAGCAGGAAAGTGATGTCATGAGATATATTATATAATTTTGGCAGCTGTTCCTAGCTTATAAGGAAGAGGCAATCAGGAAAGGGCAGAATCAGGAGGTCAGCTGTTAGAATAATCCTGGAGTAAGATGTCGAGTAATGACTTCTAAGCCAAGTAGAATTTGGAGACAATATTCTAAAGCCCACATGGAGGATCCACATTTTCTTCAGATCAGAGTGCTTAAAATAAAATAATTCAAGGCAGTCATAGTGTTAGGAAATTCAATATGCCTGCACCAGAGGGAGTTGCATTTTTATTAACAGGTTAATTCTCTGTCAATAAAATGATCTGCAAATAAACATATCCTCAGAGTCAAAATAGGAGATAAATATGAGAAAAATTATAATGGAGATATATTTTCTGAATCAAAAACAAATAGAAAAAGGGTAAGAGCAGCACATGGCACATTTTCATATAAGCCTTTTATTCCTGTGACTCAACCAGGCTCGATGGTGTTTGCCTGATTTTTAACTTTCTGGCATTTTAAACATTCGTTTACTAAACTAACATCATTTCATTAAGCAGGGCTAATTCCAGAGAGCATTACCTTAGCCCATTAGCTTCCAGACAGTCATTATTTCCCTGTGACATGTCTTGGGATGAGGTCATTATATTATTATTATTATCACCATCATCATCAAGCTAATTTTCAGAAAAAAACAGCTATGTAGTTTTAATGCTGGGTATTTTCTTTTGGAAACATATATTTTAGTATCTTTGCGATGATGATTTCCTGCTTCTTCACCCAAGTGTTTCCAGAGACCCTTTGGTCACCACCAAAACTAACTTAAATCCTATGTTTAATTATCAGACATAAACAAGAAATTAAAAACAGCTTTGCAACAGTATCACAATAGGATATTTGGGTTTCTCTGTGATTTTTCTTTCTTGGGACTTCTGAAATCGATTCGGAGGAACATGTGACCAACTTCAGAAGTAGAATTTCACAAAGGCTCTGAATTTGGAATTTCTTGTTTCCAAGGACTATTGCCACTGATGAATTTGGTGGTTGCTTAGTCAGTTCTGCAGAAGGAATGCCCCAGCCTGATTATAATGGAAAGGACAGATGTCACCGGGACACAGTAACAAATGCAAGGTTGAGGGCTTTGGCTGGCCAAGAGTAGTCTGTACATCGCCACTTTCCAACATTCCCGGAACTAGAGACAAAAGAAAGCTCATAAACCAACTGTGAATATTATAAAGACCCAAGAAAGGTAAATGAAATATGGTGCTTAAACATTCTAGGCTGCCCAATAAACATAGATACTGTATTACAGATCCCTTAGACCATAATGGGAAACACAGGTTTCAGGAAGACAGTGAAAAACAGTTCTGACATGTTTGAATGCCAAAGATTTTTAAAGTTGATCTCTTTTGGCCTCGTTAGATTTGTGCATTTTTGTCGTTCCAGCTGAGAGATCTGAGGATTAGTGGGTGTTTCTGCCAGCCTGGAACTCATGTGGTACAAAGAATGTATTCCTTTGACAAGTGAAAAAGTGAATGCATAAAGACAAAGGGCTTCCCCCACACCCCCGCTCCCCCCAGAAAAGGATCAAAATTAATTATCGTTGTAATCTGGGTCCAGTACTTCAAAACAATGTTAAATTTCATTTGCTTACATTGGAAATTTCTGTTTATGCCTCCTAAATATGGCCATTTGCACCTCAGAGTTGCTTCTTGAATGCTATCTGGGTTTCAGTATGGTTAGCTAGGTAGGGTTTTAAACTGCCTGGGGAAGAAAAGCACCTGATCCTTCTTCTAAATTGGTCAATATTGGGATCTAGCTTTTTATTTAAAAAAACAACAACAAAAAAACACCCATATATATATATAAAATGAAGGATTAGGAATCATTGGGAAGTATGGATTTTAATTTTATATGGGAGTAATAGCTAATTGACTCGTATTAGTTTCTTTTTTAATGTTCGATTTTTACTGATGAAAGGAAAACATATTCATCAGAATAGCTCAGGAGAATCCAATGAAGAAAAGGGAGAAAACATTGTTTCTGTTTCTAGTATTTGTTAAATATTTACCTTGAGTCCAACACAGCACTAGCTGGATGACAGGATAGTAAGACCTATTAATGACGGGCTTTTTATTACCATAGATATGCTTTTGCAATTTTCCTAGAGTTCTGCTCCAGGGTCACATGGTAAGTCAATAGTAGTTATAAACCTCTCAGCGTTGTGATCAATACTTTTGGCTGACGTAATCTAGACCTCTGGTGTAATTTACAACGAAGGACAGTTTGGGCAAGGCTCTGTTTTATTACCATCAATTCACCAATTGAAAGATTTCACTGGTTTATTACGAAAGTTATTTTGAATTTTTTGACAGGGAACTGAGACAGTTCTGAAGAAAAACGTCAAGTATGAAAAGGAAAAATACTTTATGGAGTTGAATGCCCAATAAGCATTCCTTTCTTTGGGGCATAATGTCTGCAAACCCAGCTCCTGAACTTGTCTAAAACGCCAGAAGTGTGAATTGTGTGTGTCTGTGCAGTCACCTGTGTGTGTCTAGTCATACAGACAGACTAGAATATTAGTGAGATCTTTATCTTCCAAATGCCCACCATAGAACTAAAGTAATACTGTACTTAGTCTAGACTTTCTGAGTGTGACCAATAATTAACCATCTATCTGAGCAAAACAAGGAGCAATAATCATCTGTAGACATGAATACTGAAGACTGGGATGCCTATCATTGCTCCTTCATGCAACTTTCCTGTCATTTAGATGGATTATTCTTTTCCATGTCTGTTATGTCTTCTAGGTCTGAAGGCTAAAAATGAAAGGAGGGAACTAGTTATTGGAGGAGGATTAAAAGTGGGGAGTTTAGAGGGAAAAAAAGGCACTGAGGCATTTGTTCCGCAGGTGTCCTGCACTCAGGTTCTGTCTTGTCACCCTTCTCACCCCTCCCCCACCGCCTTATCAGTGCTCCAGGATGAGGAAGACTCACAGCTGTTTCCACCGTATAAAGGAGTGGTGAGGTGGGCGACGAGGTGTTGGAGTTAAACATCTGTCACAGAACTTCCAGGCTTAATTTTCCTATTAGCCAACCACATGGCTACCATTATATGGGCTTTTATTGTCCAAAACTAAAGATAATAATAATATTGCTATTCAGCGACAATGGCTTGCCAGGTGCCATTACGCACTACTCTTAATCCTCAAACATCTTTGTGAGATAATCAGGATTAACCTATTTTACAGATGAGGAAACTGCGGTTTAAAGAGGCTCAGTGTTTTGCCCAAGGTGAATCAGGACTTGGTCTTTTTTGCCTAAGAGGCTGCACTTTTGTTTTAAACTGTGATACTTCTTCAAGACAGTTCACAGATCTAAGAAATGCATAGTACTAATATTCCTAGCTGTGTAATTTTGTCTCTTCCATTAAATTCCTTTGAGGGAGAGTGTTCATTTTTTTTTTTTTTTTTTTTTTGTTTGTTTGTTTGTTTACCGGGAGGTACTGGGGATCGAACCCTGGTCTCTCCATATGGTAGACGGACGCCGAACCTCTTGAGCTACATCCGCTTCCTTGTTCATTTTTATATCCAAATATCATGGGAGCTACATAGGCAATAACTGTATCCATGGTTATTTAAAGTGCTTGAAGATAAGAAAGTGCTGTTTCAGTATAGCAATTATTTGAGTCAGAGCTTTGGATCTAAAGATGACAGGTTCTTGCCCTTGAGGGGCTTAGAGTCTGACTGAATTTCCTATAAAAACGCATCTCTTGGCTGAGGGTAGTTTCACTGTGTACAGGGATTGAATTATCTTCCAGTAAAGAATCAACCCCCAGTGTATTTTGGAGACACAGGTTTAAACTTGGACCTTCTTTTTTCAGACTTCCTCAAAGTGTCACACCATTATAAGATGACTAAAATAATACCTTTGAATTCTCTTGCCATTACTCAAATATATTGGACCTAACCTTGAAGGTAGATTTTTTGGTAACTGAGGATGAAGGGTGGGAAACTGGGTTTGAATGTTTGAATGGAAAGCCTCTTTCCTCCAACCTCTTTCTAGGTATCTCTGTGCTAACAGCAGGCCTGCAGCTCCGTTGTAATATCTTTTGGTCACAACTTGCTGGAGAAGAGCACCATGCTCAGATAGGAACCAGGTGCTCTGGCAATTGAAAGCGTGCCAGAGAAGTGCAGGTAATTTGGCAACTGAGGACAAATCACCCTTAGAAAGACAGAGCCTTTCGAGATGCAGGGCTCTAAGTTCTTTTAGTTACTGCCCATGCATCGACTTGACTGAGGCTCTCATATATGGATTATCTCAATACAGCCAGTTGAAGTCAATTTTAGGCTTCCTCTGTCATTATGTAAATGGAGCAGGTTATCAAGCATGACAAACAATAACCAACTCTCAGTATACAAGATATTACATCACTTTGTTTTAATTGTATGATTTATCAGAACAACAACTATTAATATACAAAGTACCATTCAGCTCAATTGCAGGTATAGGCAGTGACAAGTATCTAATTCTTAGCAGAATCACTTACTCCCACAGTCTGTCCTGTCCAGACACATTAACCTAAGGACACGTTTATAAATAGCAAACAGAGTTTTTCACATTGCAGCTTTCTCAAGCATGTATATACAGGTGTGTAGTCCTGTTGATGCTTTTCCATAAGCTGTTTCTGTCCTCGATGCATGCATTCCCTTGATATTAGTAGGGGAAGTTATTTCTTTCTGCAGAGCAGATTTGGTTTTTTTTGGGCCATCCACAACTCACAATACTCTCTGAATTAGTATTACTCTTTACATTTATGAAATGGTAATATTTGAACTAAAATGTCTCTGCAGCACAATTCCTTGTGTCTTCTGGTAAGTCCCACCATTACCAAAGAGTTTTTGGTTGTGATCATTCTCTTCCGATAACAGTCAAACTCCACGGTTCAGTTTCAGTGTAATACACCCTCTTTCTAGCTTGCTGCATTAACCTCTGGCTTCAAGTCATGGTGATGTAATGAGGGTGGGGTGTACTGGCAATCAGTATGCTTCCTTATCACTATTTACAGCCATTGAAAATCACACCACTATTAATCCAAGTCACAATATCTTTTTTTTCGAAATGTTCACAGTGCAGTATTTTTGTGGCCTAACAAAACTTTGCTTCTATCATTAAAAATAAACATTTTTATAAAAATATAATACTTTAAATGTTTAAATCGACAAAACTGGTCTGAGTATCCTACGCCACATGCATTCTACAGTAGTAAGCACAAAATTCCACAGAAGAAACACCACAAAAGTCCTGTCCAAAATAACTGTATCCAAGCGAAATTGCCAGAAATTTCAGTTACCTGTTTTGTTTTGTTCATTTCTCAGTTTGGTTTTCTCAGTACAAAACATGTCCTAATGCAAAAGTGGATTCACCAAAAGTTTTATTGTCTCCAGTAGTTTGTGGCATGGGAAGCTGCCACAGAGACAGAGGCTTAAGTATTTCCAGTCCATCAACACTTCCTTTGCTCTACATATGGGCAGTATTTGGAACAAGTAAACCTCTCAGTCAGATGCAATCTGCTGTAAAAACATGCTGAGTTACCTTTAAAAAATACTTACCACAAATTACTTATTTTATTTTCAGAGATGTCTTTTTGAGGAAAAAAATACAATGAAATATCTAAACATCCATATTCCTTAGATCAGCAACAACAGTATCATTTCTTAAACAGTTGGTTTTAAAATGACAACTAAATATTTCATCATGACTAAGCTATTTTATGAAAACCTTCCTAATGTCTTCTATGTAGAGTATGTAGATATCCCTATTAATTTATAAGCACATTTTGTGTCACGCTATTTTGAAACTTCGCATTGTCTATGGATTCCTCCAATCAAAGGAATGTGTATACACAACATTTAAAAGGGAATGATTGCCAAGTGGGTGAAAGAGAACATTAGTGGTGAAAAAGGCTAGCGACCATACACACATAAAAGTTCTTTGAAACACTGGAATTTTACATGAGTGGCCTGGTTCCGGAGCTGCTATGTTCATCCTGGACATCACCACCTCTTCTGAATATCCTGTGACCAAGAAGCCCTCAAAATTCATTGCCTCTGTTCCCTGTATGAAATCAGGTGAGACCCTGATTTTTTTATATTTCAACCTAGAATTCAGGTTTTGGCCTCTAAGGTGACAGGAGTGTCATTGCAGTTTGCAGCATTGCTGACAGGCACTGGACTCTGGTTCCATGAGCTGATTCAGGTGCTTTGTCAGATGAGGAATTCCAGCCATTTTAAATAACAATATAAAACCCTATAATAGTGCAATTTTGGCAAAAGCAAAAAACGTAGGTGGCCTTTCAAAAGCCAGGCAGTGAAAAAAATATCAGACAAAGTGTAGATTGTTGTGACTAATGATGTTTCTCGGAGGGAGGCTGGTGATGTATCCATCATGTGTCTGCCTCACTGTCCATGTCATCTTGTGACAAGAGAGAAGGATATGGAGCGATGCATTTTACATTCACATAAGTAGCGTTCACGTGGACATAGTGTTCCCCGATGAAAGTCGAGAATATCGCTGATATCCTGGAGACAAGTTCAGAAAAGGATGGGCGCATTTCAGCTTTAGGGTGCCAGCATTTTAGCATCACTTCATACCTGACTCAGAAGGAAAGAAAGGCTGTGAAAAACTCCTTGAAGGTGAGCATTTCTCTAAAAGTAAAGATATAAGCGATACAGAAAATTCTGTCAGAATTCCTACTTACAAGCGATCTGGGCAGTATTCGGGTTGTAAGAGCCTTCTGCCTTGCAATAAGTAAACTGTGATGTCAAACGTGTTCACGTCAGGATAAGGTGGCGCTCCTCTTGTCATCAGTTCCCAGAGCAGCACGCCAAAGGACCACTAGGGAAACAAGGAAAGGGGGATTCCAGGTGAGAGAAGTGTGATCATGTAGATATGAAATGTAATCTTCTTCAGAGGGTTTTGATAACAAAACTCGGCTTAACATAGTTAATACTATTGCTGTTTTGGGCAAAAACGTCCTTAAAGGCACTCAGTAAGCTAAGATTTTTAAGACCTGTTTAAAACAGAATCTGATAAAGTTTAGATTATAAATAAATGCAAAGTATCCAAAAAGAATATCTGAAATTTACA
This sequence comes from Tolypeutes matacus, assembly GCA_026826555.1. NCBI lineage: Eukaryota > Metazoa > Chordata > Mammalia > Cingulata > Chlamyphoridae > Tolypeutes > Tolypeutes matacus. Next base: position 13,128,527 of record JAKSZT010053770.1, read on the forward strand.
TGATCTCTTCCAATAGTTTACATTTTAGATTATTCAGTTGAAGAAGACAAAAGAAGTCTTTCAAAATCTAAATTTGTGAGATTTCAAAATGAATGTAAATACTCTTTAAGAAATGTAACCATATCTAAACATGAATCTTAAAATGGAAGATCTAAGTCAATATAAGCAAAAATCCATAAGTAATAAAATTGCTAGGTAACAAGGTTCTTATTGAAAATTAATTTCAATAACATTACATTAATTTGAAAATGCCAAAGTACTAGATTAATATAAAACAGCTGTATCAGTACTTTATAGCAAAGTGCACAGTGACATGGTGAGGTTAAGTGACTTGCTAAAAATTCTCCCAATAAATCTGAATTCACACTGGGATGAACATTTAAGAGTTCTTGACTCTCGGGTCTTGCTAGTTCTCCTGAACTTCACTAAATATGCAATTTCTTGATTTAAAGCCCTCTACACACAATAGATCAGGTCATACAAATCATCCTCCTCCTGGATGAGTGCCAAGGTGAAAATGACATGAGAGTAAGTCAGTATGTGCAGGTCACGCCTGTGCAGAGGGCCCAGGAAATCAGTTCTTGCTGAGCAGCACTTTGAGGTCACTCACAGACTAGGAAGCATGTGGGGGAATAAAGGAGGCCTTGTAAAAATAAAGCTTGGAGGAGAAGGAAACTACAGAACAGACAGGTGGAATAGGGAAACATTAAAATTGAGAAGCAAGTATAGCTTGTAGCACTCAGCGAGGAGAATAAAGCATGCCTTTGAGCTCAGTGATTGAAAGAGAGCATCTGGGTAGATCCTGTTGTCTGTTGTTGTTACACATCTCCATTCATGGCTCTTTCCCTTTGCCCAATTGGAAGAACTCTTTAAGGCCACTGACTGCCTTGATCCAATTACAAAAAATGAAAACAAAAACAACAAAAAAAACACCACACAAAAACAAACAAACAAATACCTCCCCAGGGAGGAACTACCTAAATTTTCAAAGTCTGCAGATCTTATTAGTCACATCTGACAATTTCATTGTGTTTCTTAAAGTTCCAGAATCTGCATTAAAATTTGAATCACCTTAAAACAAATATCTGCTGATCCTTGATCATGTGTTACAAGTAGGCTACTATCCCAGTTACTGGATCAGTAATAAGGCTGATTTAGAGATAAGAGTATTATACGAATAACCGAAATATGGAACAATAAGATAATATACTATAAAAGAGATAGAGTGTTGTAAGAGGTCAGAGAGAAAATAGTGGGGTACTGTGGTGGTTTGGAATTGTATGTACCCTAGAAAAACATGTTCTTCAAGTTAATCCATTCCTGTGGGTGTAAACCCATTGTAAGCAAGAATTTTGATGAGGCTACTTCTACTGAGATGTGCCTCACCTTATTCAGGATGGGTCTTAATCCTCTTACTGAAGTCCTTTATAAGAGAATAAAAATTCAGACAAAGAGAGAAAGCCATGGCAGCAAGAAGCTGAAAGCAATGAAACCCGGAAGAGAAGGGAGAGATCAGCAGATGCTGTCATGCTCCTTGCCATATGGTAGAGGAGCCAAGGATCACTGGCAGTTGGTCTTCAAAAAGAAAGCATCACCTGATGATGCCTTGATTTGGTTATTTTCTTGGCTTCAAAACTGTAAGCTAATAAATTTCCATTGTTTAAGCCAACCTATTTCATGGTATCTGCTGGAGCAGCCTAGGAAACTAAAACAGATACTGAGGAAGGCTTCATGAAGAAAATGACAGTAAGGGGGTGTGTGTCTTGAAAAGCAGCGAGGCAGATGTAAGGGTAGAAAGTGAATTCTGGGTGGAAAGAGTGGCTGGGTGGGAGGGAGTGGGGCCAGGTATAATAGTACACCTGTGTTTTTATTGAACCACAGTACAATATGTTCAAATAGGTATTTTGCTTGATGTGTGGAATAGGTGAAAGGACTGGGACATGGTTGAACTGGGACTATGCTGGGAGTTTTGAATGTTGAAAGTGGGTTAAACTGAGAGGATGGGCACAGGAAGTCACTGAATAGTTTTGATCAGAGAGAGAACATGACTGAACTTATGCTCCAGGAGAGGCATCTGTAAACAAGGAGGAGGTGGATCTACAATGTGGAGACCAGTTCGGGGATTTCTGAATAAGAAAAGATGAGGGGTGGTACTGCATACTGGCATGTAGCTGTTGGGCAATTTGATGTAATTATGAATTCCAAAAATATAATTGGATCATGCTTGTAAACTGATGTTAATCTGGGCATGATTAAGTTATGATTAGGGCATTGACTGGGCCATGTCAGAAGGGCGTTGAGCCCCACCTCTTGGTGGGTGGGGGAAGAAAATATAAAAGGCATCACAAAGAACAGAGTTGCAGCAGTTTTGAGTAGCAGTTTTGATGCTGGAGTTTTGATGTTGGAGAGAAGGCCCTGGGATACAGACAAGCCGTTCGCTGAGAGTTTACAGCTGGCCTTGAGGAGAGAAGCAAAGCCTAGAGAGCCTCATAGTCTACAGCTAACCTTTTGGAGCAAACAGAGGCACTGAGCCTGGAGAGAAACGCAGCTCTGGGAAGAGAGGAACCCACGAAGCCTGAACTGTGGCAAACGTTGGCAGCTGTCTTGCTCCAACACGTGACAATGGACTTTGGTGAGGGAAGAAACTTATGCTTTATGGCCTGGTAACTGTGGACTTCTACCCCAAATAAATACCTTTTATAAAAACCAACCAATCTCTGGTATATTGCATTAGTGCCCCTTTGGTTGACTAATACGTGGCAACACCAAAACCCTATGAGACACAACTCCCAAATTAGGGTGGTAGAAGAGAATATTTGCTATATAATGAGCCAGGAACTGGCATCATACCCTTTAAAAACATTATTTTATTTAGATAACCTATCATGTAATTGGTTTTATAGTCATTTTAAAGATGAGGAGACTAAGGTTCTGAGAGGTTGATTACTTGCCTATGATCAGGTCTTCCTGATGCAGCCTTAACCTAACCTGAAGGCGACTCAGACTTCTTAGTCAGTGAATCACTCATGACATTTGGGTTTTGACAGAATCCCACTAAGCCTGTTTTAGGGTGGTTATATGTTATTTATATTTATTCCATCTGATTTCATTCTTAGGATGATAACTTCTCTTGCCACATAAGATAATTTCATTAATATAAAATTCTTTGGTGCATTATATACAAGCTGAATTCTGGGTGAAAAGAGTTCAGTTAAAGTAAATGAAATTTTCAGGTTGGCAGTGAATTTCACTGAGTCCCACTCTGGTGTTCATGTATATTCCTCCACAGGCCTACAAAGCAATATTGCCATTTACATTTGCTATCCACAATAAGAAGACTTCCCTACGTTTCAAATAAATTGTACAATGTGTGTGCATTAGGAATGATGGAGATAAGTTGCATTCATGCTTACTGTGACATTGGTCAAGCCATTTTGAACAGCTGAGCACTAGCAGTTAGCTCACCCGTACCAATTCTGCCTAAATTTATCAAAGGTGAAGATCAAAATAGTTATTAAATGTGTGTTTTAGTTTTTTGGCTACTAAAATAAATACCATAAAATGGGTTGGTTTAACAGGAATTTATTGGATCGGTTTTGAGGGTAGGAGGAGTCCAAAATCTAGGCTTTAGCAAGGCGATGCATTTTCCCCAAAGACTGTGGCTTTCTCTGGCTGGTTGCTGGCCATCCTTGGTCTTTGGCTTTTCTGTCACATGGCAATGCACATGGTGGTGTTTTTTCCTTTCTTTTCCAGGTTCCACTGACTATCAGCTTCTGGTTACTTCCCATGGCTTCTCTTCTGTGTTCAATTTCCTTTGCTTATAAGGACTTCAGCCATAGGAAAGGTGAGGATTAATGAGGGTGAGGATTAAGACCCACCCTCATTCAGTTTGGGCATTCCTTAACTAGTAACATCTTCAAAGGTCCTATTTCCTAATGGGTTCACACACACACAGGTTCAGGGGTTTGGACACAAACATGCCTTTTGTGGGGTACATGATCCAATGCCCAAAAATTCACCCTCTGAACCCCCAAAAGACATGTTCTTTCCATATGCAAAATACATTCATTCCATCACAACATCCCAAAAGCCTTACGTCATTTGAGAAAAATTTCTAAGTACAAAGTCTCATCATCAGTTATGAGTGTGGTCCGTCCTTGGCAAATTCCTGTCTGATGGACCTGTGAAACCTAGAAAACACATTATCTGCTTCTAATATACAATGTGGGACAGGCATAGGATAAGCATTTCCATTCCAGGAGGGAGAAAATAGAAGGAAAACAGGGGTCACAGGTCAGAAACCAAACAGGGCAAACTCCATTAGATTTTTTAAATTTTTAAATTTTTTTTTTATTTTAAAAGATGCTTAGATTACATAAATGTTACACAAAAGTTACAGGGATTTCCATGTTCCCCACCTCCCACACCTCCCATATCCATTAGATTTTAAGATCTGAGAATTATCTGTGGATCGATGTTTTGTCCTCTGGGCCTGGTGGAGCGGCAGCCACACCCTTTCCAAATGCTTGCATCCCCAAATACTGGTGTGTAGGCCCATTATCGAGCATCAGACTAGCAGACAGGCTCTGAGCAAAGGCAGGGGCAGGCCCTACCATGTCTGGGTGTTGGGTGGCATCACTCTTCCTGAACATAGGGGCACAAGGCCTGCCCCCTCCAAGCACACAGGCAGACTTGCCCTTTCTACACACATGGGTGGGCCTACTGTCTGGGCCCAAGGAGATCTTTTTGGTCCAGAACTTTGATTCCATGGTTTTAGCCTTGAAGCTTCCTTTAATTCATCCCTTCTCTGTCCCTTTCAGGCATTGTGTCTGTTCATACAAATTTCCCAAAACCCTTGTTGGCTTTGCAAGCAGTTCGAGGGGGTCTAAACCATCAGGCAAAACTTTCTGGAGATCCTTCCTAAATAACTTCATTACCAATTTTGACTTCCACTGAAATGACTGACTGGATCCATGTAAAGGGGCACATCCTCTTTAGCAAAGGGTTGTTCAGGTAAAACCTCACATGGAATCCTGTCCTCTGGGGACTCCCTGAAAGTTCAGGGAGGTTCCTGATAGAGCTGCTTCTGGCCCTAGTCCCAGAGCATGCTACCTGGATAGGCTGAGATTTTCCTCAGTCCCTGATTTCTTTGTGCTTAACAGTTCAATTATTGGTTTATGTCTTTCTTCTCTCATTTCACTAGAAGTTGCAAGGAGAAATTAGGCTACACCTTCCACACTTAGCATGGAAATCTCCTCAACTAAATATCCAAGTTCATTGCTTGCAAACTTTGCTTTCCATCCAACACTGGAACACAATTTTTCCAAATTCTCTGCCACTTTATAAAAAGGATCATCTTTCTTCCAACTTCGAATGACGCATTCATCATTTCCTTCTAAGACCTCAATGGAAGTACCTTTAACATCCATATTTCTACCAACATTCTGTTTATGCTGAGTTATATATTCTCTAGGATGATACAAACCTTCTCTACAGCTCTTACTCATTTTTGAGCCTTCACAATTCTTTCAGCCTCTACCTTACCCAATTCCAAGTCATTTCCACATTTTTTGGTATTTACAATTGCAACTCCCCACCTTCTTTTACCAAAAACTGTTTCCCAGCTGCTGAACCAAATACCATGGGTTGTTGTTGGGTTGGCTTAACAACAGGCTCATGGTATGAGGCTAGAAGTCTAAAGTCAAGGTGTCAAGGCAGTGCTTTCTCCCCAAAGACTGGTGTTTTGGGGCTGGCTGCTGGTGATCCTTTGTCCTTGGCTTTTCTGTCACATGGCAATAAACAATGTCAGTGTCTTCTCCTTTCTTTTCTGGGTTCCATCGACTTCTAGTTCCTGGCTATTCCCTGTGGTTTCTCTTCTGTGTCCAATTTCCTTTGTTTTAATGACTTCAGCTATATTGGATTAAGGCCCACCCTCATTCAGTTTTGGCACAACATAACTAATATCTTCAAAGGTCCCATTTACAAATAGGTTCACACCCACAGGACCAAGGGTTGGGACATGGACATGTCCTTCGTGGGGGACATGATTCAACCTTCAACAATGTGAGAGATTGTTATAAGCTATAAAAAGTGATAGGAAGGACTGCTGCTGCAGTGGAGGCAAACAAAGAATGGAAACAGCCAAATTTGAGCAATTGAAAGTAGACAGATTGAGATATATCAAAACCATCATCCATAAAAGAAAAAAATCGATAAGTTGGTAAAACTTACAACAAAATAAAAAAACTTCTGCTCTTTGAAAGACATTGATAAAACAATGAAAAGGCAAGCCATAGATTAGAAAAAAGTATTTGCAAAAGCAATATCTGATAACACATACCAATATCCAGACTATATAAAGAACTCTCACAACTCAATAAAAAGACAAACAACCTAATTAATTAAAAAAAAAAAAAAAAAAAAAACAGACCAGAAAACAAATTCTAACAGTTAAAAAAATGGACAAAAAATGTGAAGAGATACTTCACTAAAGGAAACAGAAAGATGACAAATAAGCACATGAAAAGATGCTCAAAATTATTAGTCATTGAATAAACACAAATTAAAAGTGATAACCTATTAAGGGCTATATCCTTTCCCCTACCTTCCCCAAAACAAAACAAAACAAAAAATTGACAATGTCGGGAAGGGGCTGTGGCTCAATCAGTAGGGCTCCCGTTTACCATATGGGAGGCCCCGGGTTCAGTTCCCGGGGCCTCCTGGTGAAGGCAAGCCTGCCCGCACGTCATGGTTAGCTGACCCAGTGAGCACAAGCAGCAAGGGGGGGATAAATGAATAAATAAATAAAATCTTTAAAAAAAAAAAATTGACAATGTCAAATGCTGGTGAGTATGCCAAACAAATGGATTTCTTATATGTCACTGGTGGGAATACTAAGTGATTCAGCCATTTGGAAAACAGTTTGGCAGTTTCTCAGAAAGTTAAACATGTACTCACCTTACAACCCAGTAATCCTATATCCAGATATTTATTCAAAAGAAGTAAAACTTATGTTCATACAAAAACCTTTAAGCAAATATTATGGTAGTTTTATTTGTAATTGACTAAAACTGGAAAGAAACAAATGTCTTCAACTAGTGAATGGATAGAAAAAATGTGGCACATCTGTACAATGGAATACTACTTAGAAATAAAAAGGAATAAACTACTGATACCTTTTACAATATGGATGACTCTCAAATGCCTCATACTTAGTGAAAGAAGTCAGATTCAAAGGGCTACCTCCTATATGATTCTATTTACATGAAACTCTAAAACAGAAAGAAAACAGATCTGTGGTTGCAGAGGCTGGCAATGGGATAGAGGTTGACTACAAAAGGGCACAAAGGAATTTTCTGGGATGATGAAAGTGTTTTATATCCTGAAGGTGGTGGTTATGCAACTGTATGCATTTATCAAACTTGCAGAACTGTACACTAAATAGGGTGAAAGGTAAATTGCAAAATGGTGATACCATGAATAGAAATAGGGAAGTGAGAAACTGCTGGTTTGGCAGGAAAGAACTTGACTTTGGTTATGGTAAATTGTGATGCCGGTGAAGACATGGAGGTGGAGACATACAAAGGTGATTGTTGTTGGGGGTGGTTGCAATTATTGCCAAATGTTGAAGACAAAAATCCTAGGAGACAGCTACATGCAGAAGGTGAAAGAGGAAGAGAATCCAATCAAGGGTAAAGAAAACACAACTGAGAAACAGAAGGAAAACCACATAGTGCAGTGTCTCAGAAACCAAAGGAGGAGGAAATTTCAACTAAGAAGGGGTGCTCAACATGATTCAGAATGATGAAGTAGGATGAGGACTGAGAAAACCCAGCTGGACGGAGCTACTGAGAAGTCAATACTCAATTTAATGAAAGCACTTACACTAAGTATGAAATACTGTACAATACAGTGTGACTAATTTCAAGAGTAGTGACACTCCAATTGTGTTTGAAAAGGCTTAACGAGTACTGAGATTTTAGCCAAAGTTCATCTGGGCATTTGCTAGAAACTGAACTTATATACAAAAAGGCAAGTTTTTGCTTGTAGGTTTTAATACACATACAGCTTATTATATGCTTTTGGAAGTACTCTGTGTCAACATTCAAAAGATTGAGCTGTCATGGAAATGGAACGTTATGCAAATTTATCTATGCAATCAATGACCATTTGTCAAAGCAGCAGTGTGTATGGATTATTCAAATTCACCCTTTATGGAGTACAATATAATGTCTTTCAATGAGTCGGGGAGAGAAATAGCACAAGAAAAATAGTACTGTGCTATCTGCAGAAGCCTGGTCTTCCTGCCTCCATTCTTCTCAAATCATCTTACAGAATAAGGAAAGATGGCAATTTAATCTGATTACACTTCAAATGTTTCCATGTGGCCAGAGAATAAATTCCATCCTCCTTGGTTTGGTTTTCAAGGAGCTCTGTGATCTAGTCTGAGTATATTTTTCTCAATGTATTCTCATAACTTCCCTCTGCATCTTTCATCCTTGACAATTCACTTACTACGTATCATTTCCTTAGAACTTTGAGGACACTTAGACTTTCCTGCCCCTTTGCCTTGCCTGGATTGGTATTCCTTATTTCATTGCCCTACCTATTCTCTCTGCTGCCTAATTCCCAATTTGTTATCCTTTAAGGCCCATTTCAAACAGCACATCCTCCACAAGATATAAGGGTGATGTGGTAGATCTGGCTGTCCAGGTAATGGCTCTTTCATCCACAATGCTCAAGTAGATGCCTCCTGAAGCTTGGTCTGTGTGAGGAGGAAAAGCTTTGCAGCTAAGGAAGGACACTTTTACAGCTAGGCACAGGGTTAAGGCCCTCACTGCCTAGATGTGCCTTAGCGACAGCTTGATTTCTCCAGCTGCTACTCTCGAGCAATGAGAGGCAGAGCTAATCCTGGTCTACTCTGTGTTATTGTTATTGATGGGCATGTCTCCCAAAGCTCCTGGAGGAGAGGGTTCACACCTGGCTCAGTTCTGGGCTTTCCAAGGACCCAGCATGGTGCCCAGCTTGACAAGTGTTTTTGAACAAACTAATGAGCTTATGAAAACATACCATGGGTGCCTTCAAGTCCACTTTTACATGTGAAGGAAACAGAAGTTAGTGGCATTGAAGGTTTTTCCCTTTTTTCTTTAAAATAATAAGTAAAGTTGGGTATGAAAGAGAGTAAAGAAGAAGTTCAGGGATGATCAATACATTACCACATCTGACTTGGTGGTAAACTTCTGAGTTTGCAGACTTTCTAAAGCCATCCACTTCACTGGCAGTTTTGCACCTGTTTTATTGTGTACACTGTAGTATTCTTTATCATACATATCTCTGGCAAGACCAAAGTCAGCCACCTTAACGGTGAATTTTTCGTCCAGCCTACAAAAATGACAAAAATTATTATTGGTGATTGAAACAGAATAATTTACAATGATGCTGAATATCTATGGATTAGAAGAAGTGATTTAAGTATTTGAAATCTATAACTTCTAAAGGGAGTGCTTTATCGGGCCTCTATTGACTAACACTAAATTACAATGGGATTCTTAAATAAAAATGCTTGACATTTATATTACAAATTCAACAGGCCCAGGAAAGGGATCATGAATAATATGGAATAAGAAAATCTTTTTGTTTTAATGTAGATCTGGAAAAGTTGTGAAACTGGCTCCTGTTCCAGCTTTTCCTTGGTTGCTAGATAGAATATGTCAACTGTCTACCTAAAGCAATCACCAATCTTCACTGCCAACTCATTAGCAATATTCAGTTTTATGGGGGACACATGAAAAAGGACTGTTATCTTACTTTTTCCCTCTCAGATTGTGTTAGGCGAGGGCATAAAACTCATATATCTGTTCACTGAGGTAATGGAAAAATAAGCTACACAGCAAGGTTCAACAAAAATCAATTTTGGCTATCTGTGGCTATGTATCCTTGGTTTAAACTGGCTTTTATGTTGTTACATTTACCAAAACCAAGGTGGGAAATAATAGCATCGCTCTTTCATTCACACATACCATAAGTCATGAATCAGTCCTATGCAAGGAAAAGCACTGAATCAATTACAAACTGTTGACTGTTGTATTATACAACCCAGGCAGCCAGACACAAATAAAGTTCTTTGTATATTCATTCCCAAATACCATTTTTGGTAGGGCTTAAGCAGGCTGACTTTAAATCCACTCTTGGGAAGTTACAATATATTGGTATTTGTGTTACCAGCCCTCTCTTTTTCACTATAAAATGTTGAAGATCAAATTCTCCTTCCCAAACACTAATGCAGTGTGAAACCACAACATTGGGAGCTACTGGTGGGAAGGACCAAGGAAAGCAGAAGTACACAACAGCTGGTTAAGACACCCCTCTGGAGAGTTCCTTTTAAATTCCCTGTTTGATAAGGCCTGAAAGCCCTGCCCACATTTCCAGTGCTTACACATCAATTTAAAACGGTAATGAAACAAAGGACTTTTGCATAAGAAGAGAAAAATACCCTTGCTAGCAATGAACAGTGGGAAACAGATTTTTCCTTGTCACTTAATTTGGACTGTGGGTGCAGAGATTCTTATACTTACATACAGTTTCTTGCAGCCAAGTCTCTGTGGACAAACTTTTTGCTTGCAAGATATTTCATGCCTTTGGCTACTTGCAGACCAAAACCAATAAGATCTTTTACAGTTGGGTTCTGCAACCAAAGAGAGTTGGAAAAACATAAACTAAGCATATACTGTTGGAACTCTGTCTCAGAATTCTGAAAATTTTATAAGAATGTTTTGTCTCAAATAATAATTTGTGCCTCTGTTGATAACATCAACCATTTATTAAGTACCCATTGTATGCAAACACTAACTATGCTAGATGTTTCTATACATTATGGCTAATCCTTATATACTCTTCTAAGGCAGGTTTTACTGGCTCCATTTTCCAGATGGGGAAATGGAGGCTCAGAAAGAAATAAATGGCCCCAAATCACTCAGATGGTAAATGGTGGAGTTAACATTTTAACTGGAACTTGTCAGGCTCCAAAGCCTACACCATCATGAAATGAATCACATGGATTGGCGAGAAATGGAAATGCAAAATAGCCCTCCGGCAAGTACTGAAACACCACCCATAACTCCAGTGGCTGGACCCACATGGAGAATAGGAAATCACTTTCTTTACATACTACTTCCACAAAATTGGATGGACAGAAGGAATGCCTGTAGCAAAGACCAGAACAATATGTGACAGCACACAGACGTCACTGTGACTGGCAGTCTGGCCTGGGCCATTGGGAAGAGGGTATCTCTTCTTCAACAGTCACTGTGGCGCTTACAAGGCCAAGAAGCAGAGACACAGACAAAGGGGTCCCTGCATGAAGGGCTGCAGCCCCTCATAATGCCCACAGCATGTGGAGAGGTCAGTTCTTTGTGCTTTAGCTTCTCTTTAAGACACATCTATGTCAGTGGTCATCATCAGTATCAACTCCTTGGGTTATGAAAGGCCCTGATACTGGATTAGAGGAAATCTCTATCCTGCTTGAAGCCAGGGGGTGGGGGGTGGGGGGTGGGGAAATACCCACTTTCAAAAGTAGAGAACATAGCATATACAATCAAATTAACTTGTCAGAGTAATGGCAGGAGTCAAAGTGGGAAAGTGGGCTCTGTCGGAGCAGCTTTGTGCTTTGTAAGACAAATTCATCTTATCTCCAAAAATTCACTGCTAGGGATGATTATATTCTCTTGGCTGAATATAAGATGCTACATATATATGTTCTTACATTCATATATATATATATGAATATAAGAACCTCTTCTATAACACAGATCATTCATTTACCAAATAATTACTGAGGGCCTATTTGCTGAACTCTATTTTAGGTGTTGGAGCTATAGAGTGAACAAAACACACAAAAATTCCTACCCTCCTGAGCTTTCATTCTAATAGTGTGTGCATATGTACATATAGTTATTTGTTCATTGTCTGGCACAACACTGTCCAATAGAAATATAATACAAGCCACATATATCATTTAGAATTTTTTAGTAGCTACATCAAAAAAGTAAAAAAGAAAGTGGTAAAATTGATTTTTACAATATATGTTTCAGTCTAACATATCTAAAATATTATCATTTCAACATGTAATCAATATGAACGATTAATATACTTTCTTTTTTCATATGAAATCTTCAAAATCTAGGGTATATTCTACACTTATGCACACCTCAGTTTGGACCAGCCACATTTCACATGTGCTTTATGGCCACAGTATTGGACAGTGCAGGGCTCGTGTATCAGATGATGATAGGTGTCGTGGAGGAAAATAAAGAGACAGACTGAAGGTATGAGGGTGGGGTGGGTCAGAGACAATCAAACAGGTCAGGGAAGCCTCATTTTGAAGATGATATTAGGACAAAGAGTGTTTCAGGTAGAGGGAAAAACAAGTGCAAATGGCAGAGCAAGGCAGGTAAGAATCTTCCCCAGAATGCCTTTGCAGATATTACTACCTTCCCAGCAGGAGAGAGGATTTTGAGGTACAAGTGAATTAGATCAGCCTACTGACATCTGAATGATGTGAATATTTTACATGCATAATTTTGGCTAAAAGCTTTCAAAAGGATTCTAAGTAGGCATATTTTGAAAGGTTGGCTTATAGCTAGTTCACCAGTTAGTAAGCTCCGTAATACACTTACGTGAGTCTCATTTCTAATGAAATTTCGAAGATCTCCATGTTTCATGTATGGGAGGACCACCAGAGGAGACCCCTCACTTCGAAGGCAGATTCCCAAGAGCGAGAGGACATTGGGATGACTAAAGTCTTTCATGATGATCCCTTCAGTCAGAAACTGGGAAACTTCTCCTATGTCAGTGATTCCTGAGAAATACAGCAGTGTTGATATTAATTTCATTATGGAACAATGGATATTGTGTCAAGTTCAGATAGGAAGTGCGATGGAAAGTAAAACCATAGAGCTAACTCTTGTCCTGATTTATCATCCACAAAGTGATTTTTTATAGTACATCTGAGTGAATGATGTTACCATGCATTGCACTTTCAAGACACCAACTACACCCGTCTCTATAAGATGGAGTCAAGCAATCAGTTTGTCTCATACAGAAGAACCACAGTTGGTCTCATACAGAAAAAGGGCAGGGAAGCAAGCCAGGCCATTTCTGTAGTGACTGTCTAGGGCAGGGTTGGCAAACTTTTTCTCTAGGGGCAGATAGTAAATATTTCAGACTTTGCTGGCCACAGAGTCACTGCTGGAGCTACTCAACTCTGCCCTTCTAAGTGCAAAACAGCCACAGACAATAAGTGGTTGCATTCCAATGAACTTTATTAACAAGATCAGACAGTGGGCCACAGTTTGTCTACCCCTCCTCTAGGAGAATTTGAAGACCAGTCACCATTTGATATCTAAATAGATACTTTTGGCATAAAAATGTCAAATCCTTTCCATGTAGAGACACCTGGGGCCAGATACTAGTTTAGCACTGATGAAGAGTTAACAGTGTTTAATTTATTAACAGTGTTTAATTAATTTAATTTATTAATCCAACCAGTATCACTAATCTCTTTGGTATTAGTGATAGCACTGGTATTCTTTTAAAGATGCAATGCATTCTGAGAACTGGAAAAGCCACTGGAAGTGAATATGGACTGAGGAGAGATCAGTGCAATCCAGGGACAGAGACAGACTTCTTGGTGTTAGGATTGTTCTGAGTACAACTGCAGTGTTGCTCTTTCTTGAGGCAAATTTATTGATAACCATATTTAATCCATCAGAGTTTTATAGTCAGATATCATATAGACTATTTATTTACCCCATGGTCAGACTTCCAACAAAAGCAACCCTATAGAACACTGCACAGTAAGGAGATTTACATGAAAACAAACAAAAAAAGGCTGAAATATCCCAGCTTATGTATCTTGTAGGAAAATCTTCCATTTGTGCACTTAATGTTTATTAATTTCAATGTAAAACTTAAGATAATTTTTCAGGCTGCTGCAAATTATAAATAGAAATTTAGAATTAGGGATACAAAAAGCAGGCACACTGGTTTGACCTGTGAGATCTGTCAGCAAAGGTGGAGACAGGAAAACTCTAGTGTATGGAGTACATTGGGTTGTACAACATAGTAATTTACAGCCATAATTATAGCTCTGGGTCATCAATAAAGACTTAGTTTACGTCTGAAATCATTCCCTGTTTTAAACAGAGTATGCAAGTCATTTTTTTTAAACAAAAGATATTTATTGGCTTACATAGTTGAAAGGTCCAGCAATAGGTCTACTTCAGGTAAGGCTTGGTCTACTGGCTCAAATGATGTCACCAAGGACCCAGTTTCTGTTTGTATGCAATTCATTTTTAAAAGATTTTCTCAATAACTGCTAAAATTTGAAACCATGCTTTAGCATTAAAAGGGGATATGCTTTAGTTATTTAGGAAGTTCAGTTATATGGAATACTTCATTCCCCAAAAATGCAAATAAATGAAGTATTACCACACTTATGGTTTTTTCATTTTCTGCCAGCATATTTTTCTCCTGTTTGTCTTATTTCATTTTTTATCTTTTTAAATGGGAGTTGTGGTTAAAAAATCATTATAGTAATGCCTTTGGGTAAATGAGTCACAACTACTGCATGTGCCAACATGCTTCCAATAGTTTCCATAAATGTCATTTGAAAAACAAATATTATAGGCCAAAACATAGCGAAATGATACTCAGTTCATCTAAGAACATTTCTCCTACACCCTTACTTAGGAAGGCTCTGAGGGATAATTTCAGGGGCGATATTTCAATAACAGTTCAGAACAAACAAGTTTTCAGGAGTAGACACATAATTCCAGCAGTAGCTGATTTTTCCACAAGGCAAAGAGCAAATAAACATTTTATTATAAACGATTTATTAGTCTGCAAACCACAAAAGTGCACTCCATTGTTAAATAAAGTGGAACTTACTATTCAAAGACTTCACAGCACAGTGAATTTTCTTGTCGTCATTGTCCAACAAAGTCCCATGATATACACACCCAAAATGCCCTGCGTGAAGGAAGGAACTTGATTAGTGAAGTATTACTTTTAATTATGCAATGATTATTTATTAAGCCCTTCATAATCTTCATTTCCTTCAATTTTCTATATGGTGAAAAAGTGCATTGTTTTTTATACTTTTGATTAAGAATACTATTGTATGTGTGTGTTTGTGTATGTATGTAGAAGCAATACATTTCATTCAAGGATAAATGCAATATGATTACTTTAAACATGGGAAAAAATGTAGGTGGTATGACTGTTAATAAAGCTAATATAATAAAATATTGAAGTATAGTGAAACCACTAAAAACAGGACTAAAATCTGCCTCATAAAAGAAATTTATTTTTAATGATCAAGTGATACCAATAAGCTCCCCATATTCCAATAAACTGAAATGAAATTAAAACATTGCCATAAGAAATGAGATTAGCATTATACAGTAAGGATTTCCCCTATTAGTCACTGGTTACTATGTAATCCAGACTGGCAGAAATTGAAAGGCAGTTGCCCAAATGAAGCTAATTCATCCTGACTCATTCTCTCTGGCTTTAGCCACTTCACTTTTCAAATGGTGGCCTTTCACCCAGTGGCAGTAATTTTCCCCAGAGGTGCCAAATGTCTGAGAGCTATTGTATATCACTCATTCATTAACTCATCCAGTTAGCCAATTCATCCCTGAATGCCTAGTATGTGTAGGTACTGGGTTACCCACAGCAATGCAAAGATGAATAAAATGAGACTGCTCTTGAGTGCTCACATTCTATTTGGGAAAAACAAATAAATAACAGTTAATATTTTTAAGAATAGGATGGCTAATGAATATTCGAAACGGGAATAACTCATTTTAGCACCTTTCATGATAAAAAATAAAAAAATTTCTAATTTTACAATGTGTAGAATTGGAACATGATTAGTGAGGCCACATGCTCAAAAATTGGTACAATGACTGGGATTTATAGGCTGGTAATGGAACCATATATTACTTTGATATGAGACATGGGAAAATGTTTGTTAACAGTGAAGTTGCTCTTAGTGAGGGAGAGGCATGTCAAGGGTTAAAATCCAGAGTGTGTGATGGAGGAACGGTTAGGCTTTGTGTTCATCTAAAGCAAATAGTCCCAGCAGCTTCCTCTGCATCATGCTGGTAGATGCCTGCGCTACCTCTTGCAGCCCATATGGAATAAAAGGGATCAGAGGCCATTCATTATTAAGAGTAAAAAGTCTTTTAGAAAAAAAGGGAAGATTGGAGTTCATTTCCTGGAGATATCTTTTCCTTCTGGTTGGTTTCTTTCCTGTTAAACGTTTCCTCAAGTACTGTTTATGCTAGCTGTTATTATTCCTCTGGTTGGCTTATTACAAATATTCATTCTTCTTTGTGTAAAGAAATTAGAGTGCGTTGTAGAGATGATATATGCTGCTTAAGATTGGGTAAGGCTATAAATTCCCATCTTCTGATGCTGTCCAGAAGGCAACAAACTGCTATAAACCAGGACTTCAGAGGCTTAGTCACTATTCTTAGAATAAAGAAGGACTGGAGGGTGATATGAGGGAGAATATTGGAATTTAAATGAATGTTTTTAAAAAAGGAGAAATACGGCACCTTCTAAAGAAACTATAGTTGCCATTATGAAAAAGGTGAGGAAGGGATGTGATTTATTTCAATTATGCTTGGGATATTATCAAATTACCTCAATACACAGGGGCAAAATCCTCCTGCATATGACTTGCTGGACTGCATTTCTGCAGAACAGAAACCAAGTGCACTTGTTATCACTGCTTAGTCAGTGGCTTTTACCATTGTCTAAGCACCTAATCTGCAAAGGCAGAAGATAACATGCTTACGGAAAAATTGTATTTAACAAAAAACTGAGTGGAAATACTTACCTCTTCCTATGACTTCATTGAAATGGACAATCAGGCTACTGGGCCCAATCACTACGTGTTGGACTTCTTGGACCAGCTCTGGATTCAGAGCACTGAGGTCAATGTGGACAACATTTTGCAGCAATGGACTGGATATATCAGAGTCCCCACTAGTTAGGATGGGAGAGAGGTCCATCAGCGGATACTGCACTTGTCTGCATGATCCATTCTGAGATGAGTTAGGAAATTGGTCTGCAAGATAAAGCAAAATTATTAGAAAACAATATTGAAAACTCACTTAGGGATGACTTCAACAAGGGTAGCAAGTTTGAACTAAGAATGAAGCTTGAATTTAAAAATTAAAATATGGGTGTTATATCATTGAATGAGGCTAAGAAATTCTTTGTAATGCTTTACAAAGGAATTCGTTTAATAAAAAAGATAAGTTGGGAAAAGATATGATACTGGTTTATAAATACAAGCATTTTAAAACATGTTTATAACTTTTCTTTTAAGTAGACTAAGCATTAATTTTGATAGTTTGTTTCTTCATTTTTTCTTTTTATAAACAGCAATAAGATGTCTTTTGAGAGACTATTACTTATTAATGGAATTAATTAGTATTGCTCAAAACCTATATGGATTCCTGGCCAAGGGAAAAAAAATAGAAATATGAACATGTATATGTATATATTTATGATATATACAATTAGAAATATATAATGGCAAGATTTTCAGAATGGAAAGCTTTTCACATTAATGTTAAATTCTCCATCATGTGGTGATGGTAAAAGATTTAGTGTTATTGCCGGTTAGAGAAGGCAGGTTATAAATGGGTTAGTGTGCCATCCTCACTGCTTAGTTGAGGTTCCTTGCACAGCGGTGAGCATTCCTTATAAACTGATCTTCACAACCAAAGCTCTGTAAGAGTCCCAGGCAAGGTTCCCTTTTGCAAAGAAAAATTTTTTATTTCTTTGAAGATCTGATATCTTGGCCAGAGATAAGGAACTGTGGTGTTGATTGTAAATTTCTTAATGCTAAATTGGTCATAGAAGCCACTAGTTGCTTTGCCCTTTACTTTGGGAATCCATACATGTCAAGGAGAGGGCATCATAGCAGCATCAACTGACCTGAAGGTGGGAGGTGTGGGAGGTGGGCAACATGGGAATCCGAGTGGGTTCCGTATAATATTTTAGGTAATCTAAGCACCTCTTAAAATATATGTATATATATATATAAAAAATAACATTTTTGTAAGCAAACACACATATATGCATATATATTTATATATCATTTTACAAATGTTTGTATGTATTGTGAGAATTTTGATTTTTACCCATAATAAAAAAAAAAAAAAAAAATACACAAACACACACACACACAGCACCGGGAGGTGGGGGGTGGTGTCGTGTGAGGGGTGCCTATTGATACAAACAAACGAGATCATTTGTTGCAAATGAGCAGGAAAAGCAGAACTTGGGAGAAGGGCATAAAAAATTGATGCTACCTTGACTATTTCTAACAGCACTTAAAGCATTTTTAGTATTTTCTACAGTGACCTTTTGGTTGATAACAAATCAGCTTGGCCAGAGCAATAAATCTCAACAATGGTTCCAGAAAAGCTTCCAGGTCCATCTATGGTCATAGCCACACTAGATGGTAATAGGACAGATGCAACCTTAAGGGAAAGATGTAGAACATCAGGTAAATACCTGGGTGCCTATTCCTTGAATCTCAAGGAGTCAGTTTCTCCAAATCTTCTCCAGGGACTAGAAACTTACATGAGCCTTTCTAAGCTCAGGTCTTTCACTTTCACTTTCCAAAACTTTGCACCAGGAGATCAAGATTCTATATTCTCAGTGTGCAAAGACTGAGGGAAATCCGTAGTAAAACTCAGAAAAAGTCCTCTGGTACAGAAAGTCTTATTGATCCTTCTGCTAAGTTAAAACATGCAAACCAATCCAAATCATCAATCTGTAACCCTGGCATAATACAGCAGAGAATTCTAGGTGCACATATAAGAGACTGATGAGAAGGGCATCCCCACCAGCAGAGAGAGAAAAGATCTGCAGTTGCCTTTTCCTTAGGCATTGGCTCTGCATTTCCTCATTCTTCTCTCTGGATGACCCTCTTTTGCCTATTTTATATTTAAATAGTTAAAAAAAATGTGAATATTAATTATCTCAGACCAGAGCTATTAAATTTGAATATAATATTATGAATAGATCTAACATTCAAGACCATATATTAGGTTCTATCTGTCAATATTTTTAAGGCATGGAATTTTAAAGGCAAATGGAATCAGGTGGGCAAAGATGATATTTAAAACATGTATCCTGGGAAGCGGCTGTGGCTCAATCAGTAGGGCTCCCGTTTACCATATGGGAGGCCCCGGGTTTGGTTCCTGGGGCTTCCTGGTGAAGGCAAGCCCGCCCGCACGGCGTGGTTAGCTGACCCAGCGAGCACAAGCAGCAAGGGGGGGATAAATGAATAAATAAATAAAATCTTAAAAAAAAAATAATAATAATAAAACATGTATCCCTACAGAATGAAAATAAAATTCAAAAATAAGAGGCAATAAGTGTTGAAAAAGTTAAAATGTTAAGTGCCTCACTGCTCTTGTCCTTTGTTTGATGAGCAACTTCTAACTTTTCCAGTATCCTCAACCATCTGTGACTCATTTTATTTATCCAATGGTAAATATTCATCCAGGGAAACACTTGCACTTGACTCACGTCCTGTAACTTCTAAAGATAATTGAGCTGATACAGTACAGACATATTCCTTTTACCAGGAAATTTTAAATGAAACAATGTGAAATGCTTCAGTTAACCTGACCATTAAGAGGCCTAGTGTTTTGCACACTATATGATGACCTCTCCACTCCTTTTTTCACAGTATAATTGAAGTTTTCCTTGGAAAAGACTCAAAATATATTCAAGTCCTGGAATGTTGTGGGGAAAAGGCTATATACTAACAGTTCACTGAGAATGCTTCAAAGGAGAACTAAAGGTATAATTTAGATGTTTGGGTTTCAGTAGGTAAAAAAGAAAAAAACACCCACTTACATTTGATAAAGTGTAAGTTTTGTATCTTAACTCTTCTTAGAATGCTAAGAAGAGCTTTGCAATTTCTTAGCATTGCACTCAGATGATAAAGAAGGTACTGTTGCTGAAATGATTTTAATATTAACCTTTTTGTGAAAGAGGAGCTTAAAGACTCTAAAAATACAATATAATATACATGGGTCCATTTTAAAGAGCCATGTAATTCTGTTTCAATTTAACTACTTCCTTTACATTTTAATAAAAATATAAAAAACAAAACTCAAAAATAAACAATGTCACAACCCACTGAGGTATATGTATAGGTATTTCTCAGAAAAATAAACTGAAATATACCTTCTGGAAAAGTAGCTCGGTAGTCTACAGATTCATTTGAAACCATTTCTGTAGTTGGGCTTACACTTCGGGCACTTACAAGCCTATCCAAATGAGGAGTGTGTACTCGTGCATCATAGCGAACTAATTCACTGCCCAGATCTTAAAACAGAGAGAAAGAAAGAGCTTGTTAAAGATTTGGCTATCATGGGCCCCAGCAGACCTTGACCCGGGGCCAGAACTCACAGTTTTTATGGATTGCATATAAAACAGTGCTTATGAATGTGTGATAACTTTAAATTGCAATGGCTTTATTCTTAAGGAAACAAAATAAACAATAACAAAAAAAATATGCACCTTTAATTTGCTTTTTCTTTTTTAGCCATAGGAAAAGTCCGAGTAATAGTAAGAGTATTATTGATATTGCGACAACACCAACAATCACGCCTGTGAAATTCTGATCTGATCCAACTATTACTTTTCCAAGGATGTTTGAAGAAACTGCTTGCTTCCACTAAAAATGACAAATAAAGAAAAAGTCAGAATTCAGCCATGATAGATAGATACAATATATAATATATGGGTTGAATCATAGTCTGTCTGTGCCCAAAATACTGATAATTGCCTTCAGAATATTAAGCCATTCCTTAATCCACCTTCAGTGTTCAAATGATTAATGGGTACAAATCCCCAAGATACTTTGGTTTAGCCTATGGTATCATATGACACTTAGTTTTTGTATTTGTAACTAGGTATGAGTGATAAAAAGATAAATAAGAAACAATTTCTGATCTTGAGGAGCTCGAATATGGAAGAGGATATAGACACACCATTGAATGATTATAATATAATGTGATATGTGCCATAGAAGAAAGAATAAATAGTAAGAAACAGAGACAATGGGACATCAATTCTGTCCTGGAGAATGAGATGAGGTGGAGTGCAGGGAAGACTTTCCATGGGGGATAATCATATAATTATTATATATTTATAATTATTATGGGATAATAAGGTTTTTATATCCATTTTGATATATAGAAAAAATCATTCCTTCTAGCTCTAATATTTTATGATTTTTATGATTTATGGTCCATCTGAATTTCTAAACTGATCTCATGATTCGGTCTTAGATTTTCTAATTTTTTTGTAGTTTTCCATTTCATAAGTTTTTAGAAGCCTGCAGGAACCCTTTAAAAATCACTCACTTCGGGTCTAGGCTATCTGATTTAGCTGTATACATGAAAGAAGTTACTGTTAAATAGTCTAATTCTTATTTTATTTTTACAAGTCCTACACATCCTTTTACTTAGGGGTTTCATGCATTTGCAATCACTGTGGAGGGCAGCAGCATGCAGGAATTGTGAGAGGTTGGGGAGGGGCACTCTTGGATGTGTCTGTATCCCTCCTGATAATTACAGCAAATTTTGGCAAGAGTGTGATGTAGTGGAGAGGAGGTGTGGGTAGGAAGGCCTTATGATATTTATTTTCTCATATGAATGGAAGGAGACAGTATGACAAAAACTCACTATTTCTAAAATAACAACTAGGAATCAAGGCTGAGTTGATGAGCCAAAGCCAACACACAAATGAGCTTTAATGACTTATTTTAAGCCTGCCAGTGACATAATTACCCTGGCATCCTTATTTATATCATGGGAGGAATAAAGGAATCCCACCTCTATATATAGCACGCTGTTCAATTTCAGCAGGTCATTGGGGACTGTACATAAAACGGCTTCAGAATGTGAGTGTATGTTCTCACAGCTCTTATTTCCAACTTTTAACACTTCACCTTTAACTGCTTCAGGGTCAATGTCATTTCCCTAGAAGAAAAAAAAAAAAGAGGTTGTTAACACTTCACAGTTTTGCAGGAATGCTAACATTTGTAAAGGAATATAAATATACTGCAAATGAAGGCCATGCTGTTAGCCAAAGCACATGAATTTTTTGAAAATCATTTTCATGGGAATTTGGAAGGGGAACATGACTATTTCAGAGACTAATTAGTAAGAAATCACAGCATATAGCTTTTCTATCAAATTGTATTTTAGAGAAAAGGAAAGATTATTTTTTTCATAGCCTGTTGAATGACCTCTTTCCAAGTTCCCATGTGTTAGAAACATAACCACCTAATCATTGTTTTCAGGTAGTATCCATGGTTGGCAAGATGCAGTCCTTGCAATTGGAAGTGTCAAACATCTTCCTAGTGCAGTGATTCTCAATCTTTAAGAATTACATTGAGAGCTTTAAAAATAGTCCTGATGCCTGGGTCTCACCTCCAGAGATTCTGATTTCATTGGTCTAAAGTGAGATGTGGGCATCAGCATCTTTTAAAAGCTTTCCATAGGGAAGCGGCTGTGGCTCAATCAGTAGGGCTCCCGTTTACCATATGGGAACCGAACCCGGGGCCTCCTGGTGAAGGCAAGCCCACCCACATGGCGTGGTTAGCTGACCCAGCAAGCACAAGCAGCAAGGGGGGGATAAATGAATAAATAAATAAAATCTTAAAAAAAAAAAAAAATGCTTTCCAGAGGATGCTAATAGATAGCCAGGTTGGAGAACAACTGCCTGAATGGGAAAACCATAGGCTAGATCCAAGCCTCTATACTAATACTTCCCTTTTCTGTTTGAGTTGGGCAGTTTCTTTCCATGCATTCTTTTTTTTTTTTTGCCCCGCTTTTCTTCCTTTAGTCTAGCTCTTTGCTCTGAAATTTTAGTATGCATAAGCATTACTGCACAGAATTATTATTTTTTCAAATACAATTTTATTGAAGTATATCATTCATACATGGACATACATAAACAATAAGTGCATGGCTGTGAACTTACAAAACAAACATGCACATCACCATCATACTTCTCCCTACCACCAACACCTTGCATTGTTGTGAAACATTTGTTGAAAACTGCGAAAGAGCATCCTCAAAATATTACTACTAACTATAGCCCATATTTACATTTGGTGTACTTTTCCCCCAATCCACCCTAGTATTAACGTGGAGAAGGATCCAGGAAAGTGGCTCTCATTTTCATCATAGACTTGTGCTGTCATCATTTCAGTCAACCTTAGAACGCTTTCATTACTCCAAAAGGAAAAATCCCATATCCCCTTATACCCCTCTATAGTTGTCTCTCAGCACTGCATTTGCTGTATCCCATCAGTTTTGATATGCTGTTTTCTAATTTTCATTTGTCTTGAGATATTTACTGAATTCTCTTGCAATTTCTTCATTGACCCACTGATTATTTAAGAGTATGTTATTTAATCTCCATATATTTTTGAATTTCCCCCTTTTCCATCCATTATTGATTTCCAGCCTTATTCCATTCTGATCAGAGAAAGTGTTTTGTATAATTTCAATCTTTTTACATTTATTGAGACATGTCTTATGACCTAACATATGGTCTATCCTGGAGAAGGATCCATGAGCACTTGAAAAGGATGTATATTTTGTTGCTTGGAGTATAATGCTCTATAAATGTCTAGTTTACGTATCATATTATTCAAGTTCTCTGTTTCCCTATTTATTCTCTGTCCAGATTTTCTATCCAATGCTGAGAGTGGTATATTGAAGTCTCAAAATTCCTCAAATATTCTTTCTGCCCCCTTTCCATTCTCTTCCCTTTCTGGGAAACTGATAATGCATGTCTTTGTGAGTTTCACATTGTTCTTCAATTCCCTGTGACCCAGTTCCATTTTTTCCATTCTTTTCTCCTGTCTTTTTTTTTTTTTTTTCCCTTCAGTAACTCTATTCTTTACAAAATATATAAATAAATAATCTCCTGTCTTTTCAAGTTCAGATGTCCTGCTCTTGATTTCACTAATTCTGTCCTCCATCATTTCAAATTTGCTGTTATATGCTTTTAATGTATTTTTAATCTCATTCATTGTGCCTTTCATTTCCATGAGCTCTGTTACTTTTCTTTTCAGGCTTTCAAATTGCTCTTTATGTGCACCCAGTGTCTTTTTAATATACTTTATTTCTATAGTCATATGTTCAGTCAACTTCTTGAACTGATTTAGGAAATTTGTGTGATTATTATTGATTAGTTGTCTTAAATCCTGTGTCTTGTCAGGATTTTTTTGTTTGTTCCTTTGGCTTTTTCTTAGTATAGCTTGTAATTTTTTGCTGATGTCTGGGCATTTGAATATGTTGGTGAATTTACTCTGATGATAAATTTCTCTTTCTTGCCTAGTAGCTTTGTTTTAAGGCTCTTTTTGAATTTTTGATTCAACTTATTTTGAGTCTTTAAAATTGCCCAGCTTAAGTTATCAAAATAGGGCCAGGGACTCACTAATGGGGTGCAGATCCACTGACAGAGTTTGGGACAAGGAACACTCAAAAGTGGTTTTCTAGGGGAGCAGCTGTAGCTCAGTGGTTAAACACCTGCCTCCCACATATGAGGACTCAGGTTCAAGCCCCGGTACTTCCCTAAAAAAAAAAAAAGGTGTTTTTTCTCCTTGCAGTTTCGCAGCCAGCCAGCAGATGGCACTCAGTGAATCTCAGAGGTGAATCTTGGCTCTGGCCAAGATTCAAAGCAGACTCTACTGGCCAAATTCACTGAAGTGAAACCACTCTACACCCTCCATTGCCTCGTCACCCTTCCTAGGGAGGAAAACATCTGTTCCCCTTTCTGTTGCTGGGATTTATCTAGGATGTTTGCCTTGAGGGTGGGGGATGTGTGCCATTATAGGTTGTGGCAGTTAGTAACTCTCGGTTTTCATTTCGGTTTCTTTGTCTCTCTGTATTTTGCCCTCTCAGGGGATGTACAGCACTCTCCTGGTCTGCACAACCCCAAAGCAGGTCCCTCGGAGAACTTTTTGCCCTTCCTCCATTGTTCTTGTGAGAGAATTGAGCCCTCTTAGAATTGACATAGTATCTTCTTTTCGATTTCTGCAAAAATATTACAATATTACTCTTAACTATCATCCATAAGTTACATTAGTTATAATTTTCCTGTGTATCACCATATTCTTAACACTTTTTAAAAGAGCATTCTTATATTTATACTATTAACTACAATCTTCATCCACCACTGAAATCACTGTTATACACACCCTAGATTATTCTCTAGTTTCCTTTCAATTGACATTTATGTCCAGAGACTAGCCCTTCCAGCACCTATTCTGATACCACCTTCCCGGGAGTTTCCATCTTTACATTTGAATTCTATACATAAATGGATTCATTTTCAAATAAATTCTTATATGATACTATGTGAGTGTCATTATGTTTTGAGAGCATGATTACATTCTCTTGACCAATTATATAGTTAGATGAAGATTTTTGAAAACTTATTCAATTTGACATATTTAGTTAACTGATGTTTCTACTAGGCATTTTAAAAACATCAATGTTTCGTTGAAGAAACCAATGATTAGCTCTGGGACTCACAGGTACAATTTCTCACATGAAAACTTAGTGCATACGGTTATTCATTAAACAATCCAGTTCTTTGAGGAGAGGCAGACCAAAACATTACTAATTTTCTTATTGACGAAGAGCAGCCAGTGATAGCTATAGTACTGCTACTTTGTTTTATATGTGCAAACTGCTTCCACATATGTTGTCTTATATGAATCTCAATAGAATGGTAGGTCAGATATTATTCTGGGAAAATAAATTGGAAGAAAATATTGAATGTGGAGTTTAAGAAAAAATGGATGTGAATAAACCCTATCTTTCTGATATTTCTAGAGGCTATATGTGTACACCATTGAACCAGGTCAGCCACATAGGGCAATTCAACACAGAAGCACATAAATCTAACAGGTCACTTTGGGGCTTCAAATGACAACTTGTTGGTTAAGTCTGAGGAGGGCTAAGGCACTCAGTCACATAGTGGAGGGAATTCAGGGAATGACAAAGAGATTAAAGAGCCAAGGGCTTGATTTATGAGGGAAGGACTAAAATGTGTCTTGCTTGCTTAGATAGTAAGTAAAGTTGGGGGAAGGGATGAACATACTGTATTTTCATTTCCAATAGTCATTCTTTTACCCGCAGAATCTCTTGGATGTTGCACAAAGGTTTCTCTAAAACAAAAACAGATCACATAGCCTGAAAAAACGGATCCCTTTTTCATATGTGCTTACCAAAGAACACATGATAAGTAGTGACAGATAAAAGAAATTACTATCAGTTTTGCATGTATAATTGTTTTAAAAGTAAAGTAAGGAAGGGGAAAATCCAAGCTATCACAAAAGTGATATTGGCAGCTAATTACTGTACAACAGAGAGGCTCAAGTCAGGAAAAAGAAAAATATGTATAGGCTACTTTTTTCATTTAAAATAAACAGCATCATTGAGCTCTGAAAAGACATATTTAGAACTTACATTAACCATTATTAAATAGATGAACACATTTACAAAATTGGCTTCTTCTTCAGTCATTAAAATGGTAATATATGGGTTTTTAAAATACAGCAATGTAGAGGGATCTTTTGATCTTTAGTCCTCTATATACAGAAAACAATGTACTGTTATATCATCTCATTTTATCCTGTAGAGATGCCCCTCTGAGGCAGGTATTATTGTCATTCCTGCTTTAAACATGGAAACTATGGTTCAGAGAGGTGAAGGGATTTTCCCAAGGTCATGGAACAAAGTGAATCCATTTGATATAAAGTTGCTGTTCATCTACTATGAATTAGACACCATTCTAGTCACAGGGAATATAAAGATGGATGTTTCTTCCTCTCCTGTAATGTTAAGTGAAGACTAAGTACCCTCAATGTCATATCTGGATGAACTTGTTCCTTGTCCCTTTCTGCTTCTATTTGGGATTGAAGCCAGGGGACTCATGTCTTAGGAGGTGAAGGAACAAGGGAGATGGGAGTGGAAATCAGGAGAGTCTGAAAGATAATATTATAAGAGGAGGAAGGGCTCTGAAAGTTTTCATACACCCAGGTGGCTACAAGGCTGAACCAGGAAAGTTCAATAAAGCAGTGAGTTGTAAGTTAGTAGCAGGGCCCAGCCAGGCAAGGGTCCAGAGTCCAGGGAGATTGGGCAACAGAAAACCAGTGAGTCAGTGCTGGTGGTGGTGGGGCAAAGAGTTATATTTCATCGAGAGGATATGAGTCCCTCAGATCAGGAAACAAGCCCCAAACCGAGTTACACAGAATGCTACTAGGCATTTGGGGAAAAAGCCTCCTGGTCATTTGGGAAGAGCTGGGTTAACTGAAATAACATCCGTGTCTTCCTTGGCTCCTTGAGGACTTTCCTGGTTGGCATTGTGAAACCACAGGTGCAGTCTATGTGTAGAATTTCCCAAATTTATTTGGCCCTGGAATAAGTCTGTTCACAGAGTGCCTATTAATGTGGGCAGCACAGTTTGGGAAATACTAGTTTGAGACTAAGATGGGAGCACCATCTTTTTAAGCATCGGTCTTGACGCTGGCCCCAATGCCCTCTGAGGAAAGAAGGAAAGAATTCTCCACTGCCATTCTGTTTGGAGTCAGAAATGGTCTCACAGTAGTTGTGATTGGGATTGGGCTTATGGTTATAGGTAACTCAGACACAGAAAGGGAAGGAGACAACGCTGGCTGCCTCTGGGCATAAGGTGGACTTGGGTTGGCTCAGAGGTCTTTGGCTCAGAATCAAGCTCCCTTCTAGAGCCTTCTGATGCTGCTGCTGTCTGGACTCTACTTGAGTTCCTGAATATTTGTTCTTGTCTTTGCATCATAACAGCCAGAGCCTCTGCTCCCTGCCTTGCTTCATCTTCTTGCCCTCTTTTTCTTCTTGATTCAGCTGATTTATACAGACTGGACTTTTGAAGCATCTATATTACCATATATTTCCATATGCTCCAGAATAAGTTAACCCCCAGCACAGTGTCTCTAAACCCTGTCCAGCCCGAGTTCCAGCATCACATACTGTACTTCTCTACTTTCCATAAAATTTGCTTATGCACAAAAAAATCTGATAATTTGAAAAAACAACACAATTGATTTGTTCATAATTATAAAAAGTCTGCATCTATTTCACTTAAAGAATTGTACATTTAGCTACATACCATATGGTAGAAAAGTTTCCCTATTATGAAGGGTATTATGGTATGCATTAATGGAGGTTAATATGAGAAGCATTGCAATTTAGTGGAAAGAAAACCAAATTTGGAATCAAGAAACTTGAGTGTGAGCCCTAGCTCTGTTGTTTTCTCCCTGGGTGACTCAAGATGAATCACCTAATCTCTCTAAACCTCTGTGTTTATCTATAAAATGGGGATAATCACTGCTGACCTGCCAACCTCACAAGGCCCATATGAGATTCAAATGAAATAATATGTGTCAAACTACTGTGTTGACTGTAAAATTTCATACAAATGTGAGCTGTTGTTATGAGCCTTGTTCTCTAATCTACCATACGATAATCCCAAAGAGATGTCTCCTCCTGAGTCCAGTATATGCAATTGGTGCTGCCTAACCTGAAGTCTTGACCATAAACTACCCCTACATCAATGGGGTGACTGATCCTTGGTCCCTATTGTGTTTTCTTGACCCAAACTTGGCTGACTCTTTTGCCCATGGTGTAGTCATTGAACCAATTGCTGACTGAGGCAATTCACACAGCTAGGGCTGGAAACTATCACTATCTCTTTTTAGCCAAGGAATTCTTGCATGCATGGCTTGCTTGAGGAGCATGAACTTTTCCTGGCAATAAAGAGCACAGCTCACTCCAAATATATGATTCTATCCATAGCACTTTCATTCATGGAACAAACATACTTCACACTCATGTTTTAAGTGGTAATTGAATAAGCACAGCATGAAATAAAATGGTAGCCTTTCTTTTGATAAAACAGTCTAACACTTGTCTCTTTTCTCATGCTTTGCTTTCCTTTGTTTCTGCCCTAAGAAAGGGAAAGGTTTTAACTGATTAACTTTAAAAACTAATACAAGGATAAACTGCTCTCACAATAAATATTCTCTTACACCTTGGAATTCCTTTTTATATATAAGGAGCAATGGAGTCTGGGAAAAGATTGAAATTATGATACCAAAATAATCCCTTTAAACTTTGTCACCAGATTACTATTCTGTGACATGACAGGTCCTATACACTCTTAGAGAAAAGAATCATTCTGTACATAGGCAAGAAAAGAAAGTGTTCTGTGTCTGTTTCCAGATACCTCTTGGGCCATGTTGGGAACAGCATTGACAGACTAAAGATGATGTCAAATCATGTTTTTCTTGGTCCAACAATTTTGTCGGATGTGGAATAATGGGTATTTAATTTGTAGAAAAAGAAGTTTTCTATTCCATGTAAAACTGTGCTTGGAAGGATAGATAAAAACAACAATAACAACAACATTCATCTCTAATCCCTCCATCATAGATACAGGAACAGGAAAATAGAGTTTTTCTGGGCATAAAAATATTTGCACATAAAACTTCCTTTGCATCAAGGAAAACCAACTGGAATCTTTCAAACGGCAAATACAGTAATTATTGAAAGCAAAAGGTCACACTAGATTAATTTTATTGAAAAAAAAAGGAAGTGATAAAAGCTCTTGTTCTCTTTCTAAAACTAATTAAAGAAGCAGATCAAAGAACTTTGCAGTGGTAAACACACTGTTCATTGATGCAGGCTTCCATTTAATTTCATGCCAGGCTTGCTTAATTATTGTACAAAACATGATTGTGAGGTTGGTAAATGTGTACAAGTGTGAACGTGTGAATGGGATGGGCTGCAGATAAAATCTTGTTGAAAAAGCAGAAAAATTTCAGTAGAAACATGGCATGGCTTAGATGCAGATGACTTATTGGAACTTCTGTTACATCCAGACAAGGACTATCCTATTGCTTTGTGTTTGTTCATACGTGCTTTCAAGAAAAAAAATTTCTGAATATTTTAAACAATGTGTTGAAGGATAAATATTTGCTGTTTCTAGTGACTGGGCCAACAGATAAAGTCTTGATCATTTCACCTCTTTTATTACTATTTGAAGTAAAAATGGCTGGAGCAACATAGGAGAGCTGTGTTTCAGCCTTGGTTCTGTCACTATTTCATTGCTTACCAAACTCTGTAACCAATCTGGACTTTATTTGCAACCAGCTAGGGTGAGAAAAGATAATATATTATTCTCTGATTTAGTTCTCTTTGAGGCTAATATATTCTTAAGGTGGTAGAAATATAGCTCCATTTATAAATATGCTTCGAGATGACCACACCCAAATACAAAATTCCAAGTATTACAGGTACAGAACCATAACTGATGAATTTACTTGTAGAGCTCTTACCTTTTATTTTACCATGAGCACATAATTTAGGTGTCCAGGGAAATGTATAACATCTACAGGGTAATGCATTCACAGCAATCCTATTTAATGGGCTTGTGCCCCACATTTGATGCTTTTTAATGTATATGCAAGAAAGTGTTTAAAAATGCTTCATTAAAAAAAGCATTTCATGATTATACTTAATTTTTTAGTCTTATGCCAAAAAAAGGTTTATTTTTCAGAGCTTAGATATTTGTTGATGTAGTAGAAGACATAATGATGAAATACAATTCTATTTACATAGCTAGCTATAAGTCAATTAAGTTCAAGCTGATGATTTAAAAGAACATTTAAGTGTTTCTTACCTTAATTTCCAGCACATTTTCTCGGCCCATTGAGATCATCACTGGCTTTTCAAAAGGCTTAAACACAGGATTATGTACATAAATGAAATCAAAGTAATTGGAATAGATCCCATCTAACACGAAAAAGGCTTTGGTTTTCAGGGGAAGCTGCAGATTCAGCTGTTGCAGTGAAGGAGTTGTACAGCACATTATCTCTGAATTAGAGCGATGTTGACATGCCTGTAGGAAAACACAATTATGCACCAGAAACAACAGAGTTTGACAACATCAATAAGAACTTTCACATTTCACTTCTTTAGACAACTGATTGAAACTATATAATTTTTGAAAATTTAACTTCCTAATGTTGCTAAATTATCCAAACAACCAGTCTTCGAAAGGAACACGTAGCTTCCTTTGCTGGGAATGAGCCACATGGATCTATCTGAAGCAGGGCCTCCCTTGATCATTTGATTTTCCTTAAGAGAAGACTGTCACCTGGAGGGGCTGCTTCCTGGTCTAATGAAGCAGCTATGGTAGAAGTGGAGCTGGATTTTGTGAGGTAAGAAGACATTGGGTCACATCCTAGCTTTAAAATAAGCCATGTGAACAGAGCAAAGGCCTTACTTAGAAACTCAAGTTTCCTCATTTAGAAAGTAAGATTAAAACATTATTCACAGTGTGGGAGACTCATGCCAAAGTGCTTTATAAACTGACAAGGACCTGAGAGTTAACAATATAATTAACTATGTTATTGGATAATCTTTTTAGAGTGTTTTTAAACAATCAATTAATGATTGCCAGGTGCTGTGCAAAATACTTTACAAGGATGGTCTCATTTAATTCTCACAATAGTCCAATGAGGTAGGAGCTATGATCTGACCTACAATTTACAGATGAAGAAACAGCTCTCTGCTTACATAATTAGACCTGGTCATACAGCTTTGAATGGCAGAGTAGGGAACACAAATCCTCCGCCATTTGACTCCAGAACTCACTGCCTTAAGCCCTACACATATTGCTCCTTTTTTTTCCCTCTCTATTCTATACTGGTAAATCTTTTCCTATGCTCTGTATTTCCCAAAAGATTGTGCTATTATTATTTTATGCCCTTTCATCTCTCAGTTCATATCATCCTCTTTGGAATTCTGATTTATGGAATTTTGGAAAATGTGATTTCCTCTTGATTGTGACTACACTAAACCAGCAACACAGAGCAGGACATTTAAGGTTAAATGGTTAATTTTTTTCTCCGAAGGAAAAGACAAACAAGCAACAACATCCCTTTGATTTCCTTTTCTTTGACAAATATAGCTGGAGATAAAACAATTACTTATGTCCACAATAGAAAAAGGACTCAGGATATACATAAAAAATACAAACATGAAATTTGGTATTTGATATTTTCTTTTAAAATTAATTTAAAAAATTAATTCCTACAGTAAAAATATATGTTATAACACATAAAGAAGACATACAGATTTCTTATGAATAAAATATATTATTTAGTTTTATACCAAATTATTATTATAAGGCTAAAAGCCATTTATTTCTATCATCTTGAAAAAAAATGAAAATGAACAATTTAACTGCCATCTCAATAATCCTCTACAAAACAATAAGAAATTTGAAAACTATATGATAAACTGATAACTTCTGGGACACAACATACATTAGAAAACGAATATACATTTTTAAGAAGGCAATTATTTATTACTTTTTATTTTAAAAGATTAGAGTTTATTGGTGTAAGTTATTGTGGCTAGATCTGTATATCTAAACCAGAATCAGATCTGACCAAGAATTTTTATTTGTTAAATAATGAATGGGCTCAATTCATCATGGTCAGCCTCAAATTCTATAAGCAGCAGGGAACATGGAAGGAACACATGTCTCTTTATGAGCTAGTTTTCAAAACAATAGTAAAACAGACCCACTGACTTTTTCACTCCTGCTGATTTTAATGCATAATTCTATTGTACTGACATGTTTGTGGCTAGAATAACAGAAGTTTACATTTCCATATGTAAAAAGAGAAAAGAATTTTATCTTCTCCCATTGTTTGAATCCTCTTTTAGGATATGCAACTCTAAAGCCTGACACTGAGGAAGTTTTTTTTTTTAAGGAGGTACCAGGGATTGAGCCCGGGACTTCGCACATGGGAAGCAGGTGCTCAACACTTGAGCTACATCTGCTCCCAAGGAAGTTTTTAAAATAAATATTTGATAACAAATGAATGAGTGTCACCATAATGTTGGTGAGAGAAAAGGAAGGGAATTATAATCATGTAGGCTGGTATTATTAGGTGAGCTAATAATTTCTCAAATTTCTACTTAAAAAGTCACATGCTAACACCAAACTGGGTTACTGTTATTCTTATTTGGTTAATGAAAATTTGTTATGCTTGGTTGTAGAGAATTGATGTCTTTTAAATTAATAGCAGTGGTATTCTAACTTTGTTTGTGGCCATGTGTGTGGATCGGCTTCAAAGAACTTCACTTCATGTGGTGAGTCCCTGGAGTAGAATCTCTCAGGATTATGATAAAAATCTAATAATACTCCTTAGAGGTGATGCAATGTGGCTGATTGAGAAGGTCAAGAAAAATCTCATTTGAGATGACCTTATTGTTTGGTAATATGGCTTGACATTTTTAGCGCAAAATTGGTTTTTGTAATTAAAGAACACAATGGCTTGGGTCTTCGAGATATATTGGATGGGAAATCTGAAAGAAAGTGCTGTAATTCAATCTATCAGCTGCCCAATCAAGAGGGAGTACTTGGAACTTTCATTCTAAGATGTGTGCACAAATTCAACTAAATCATGCTATTTTATATTAGAGGAAAACATCAACAAAAAGTCTGGAATCTTTGTAAATAACTCCAGTTTTCCTATGGCCTAAACGGAAATGACGATTTTAACGTGACCTATATAAACTGTTTTAGCACAAAATGAGCCAATCACTTCTTAAGGAGGCATTCAGTTTAATTCTGATTGACCTTGCAAATAAAATAAGGCAATGTAGAGAAACACCAAACAACATACACATCCTAGGACACTTGTTACTTGATAATGTGCTAACAAGAACACAAGAAGAATGTCACAAGAGGGATGTGTCAGCATTGTGTGCTCGACACTAGAAAGACAATGATGCTTCTGCATATTAAAATCTTCATCTAAGAGTTTCATTAGAGGACAACAGTGGGTATCTGCAAGATACGTTAGAGAGGGAAGAGAGGAGCAAGGATATGATTTCCATTTGTACTGACTGTCTTTAAAAACATTGTCTCAAGTTGGTAATCAAGATTTGTGTCTAAACATCATATATATGTATATTACAATGTTAGCCCAAAACGCTAAAAAACTTTAGTTGTTGAATGAAAAACTATTAGACTTAAGTTGCAAGAAGGTAACTAGAAAACATTAAAGGTAATTCCAGAATGTACCCTGAAAACCAGGCGGTCAAGGCAGAATTGTTGCGCTTTGAGTGTAACCGTTGCTCAAAGGACTTACCACTGTAAAATTCTTTCTTGCTTCATGGACATTTATGACCATCCTTGTGACACTAACTGAATTCAGGTTTTTCCCAACACCTGTTATTGTGCTGCCACCACTGGAAAAACAAAATTGAAAAATGGCAATATTGAGAGGTTCTTTCCCTACCTAGTATTTTCAGAGAGAAGTTTTTAATCACATCAGAGATTATAAATTAGAGTCACAGCCAAAAAGTCAAATGAAAGTGTGGTGATAACTCTTCTTTGGCAGCAATTTATTTTCACTTGAAAACATTAAAAAAATTTCATAGTTCATAAGCTGAAGAAATGCATGCCTTTTTATTCACCATATATACTGGAGAAATTCCCCCCCCCCTTTCTTTCTGAAAGGAATATAAAGAAAAATGAACTTAACTATCATTGCTAGACTGATAGAATTAAAGGAAATGGGGCAGATTGAACTGGGTCCAATGAGATACCGACTCAAAGGAATCTGGTATAGAGAAAAAAAAAAACTGTGTAAAGCATGCAGGGCAAAAATACACTGAGGGATGAAAAAAAGGTGATTCCACTTTTAGGCACTAACGTTAGTACAGAATTGGCATGTCCATAATGTGAGTGTGTAAATAATATGTTGCCACATTAAACTGTTCTACTGAAATCCATTTCAGACATAATAGAAAGGATAAAATACTTCTCGGCATGAACTAGCAATGATAAAGTCAAATTGTACTCAGAAACTGAATGAAGTTTTCACTTCTGAATTGGAAAGGCAGTCTTCAAAGGAAATGCAAGAGCAGTCAAGCCAGAGATAAAACTGCAATTACTTTTGACTATTTTAAAGCCAAAGCAACCTTATGCTCATTATTTTCCCAGACCCATAAGAAGATTTTACTTACCTGAGAAAAGATTTCGTTGGATGAATTTCATAGACAATGGGGTCTTCTCGGTAACTGAAACTAGAGGCCTCTCGGTTGGCTAAGTCAATTTTCAATTTAATAGGAAACTCGGTTGAAATGATTTGGGCTGGGGTATAACATTTGAGAATACTATTTGACACACTGAACAAAAAAATTAAGAAAATATACTTTAGCTACTAGAGATACAAATATTTTAGAATTATATCTACATATCAAAAGGACTGGAGCACAAAATGGGTCACTTTTTAAGGAGGCATTCAATTTAATTTTTACTGACCCTGCAAATAAAATAAGGAAAGATGGAGAAACACACTCCAGGACACAACATAAATATTCGAATGCTTTTTCTTGTTACTTGATAATGTTGCTAACAAGGGGACAGGAAGAATGATAACAAGACGGATGGCTCCTAAATGGGAATTTCCTGATGTGGTCTTGAAAAGTCCTTTCTAGTGTAGGCTGCTTACATTTGAATAGATCTCAATTTGGTCTTGTTGAAGACAAGCCATCTTTGATTGCAAAACCTTTGGTATTTTAAGGAATTTTAAAAGTCTCCTTTTGGTACTTGATTAACCAAGCTTTTCCAAGTTTAGGAAGCAAAAACATAACCTCCTTCCAAACCCAATCTCCCCCAGCTTTCCTCCATCCCAAAGTGATTCAGTTTAATTATCAATCTTGATGGAAATGCTAATTTTCATTTATTGTCAGTTACTGAATCTTACAGCTCATAGTTTAGCTAGGATACTAAGATGAAACAATAAAGAGGGTAGATGCCGAGACAAAATTGAAAACTGAAATTAAACAGGGGAAAGGAAGAAAATTCAGCAAAAGGGTATAGGTGGATTTGGGAAGGAGGAAAATTTGCAGAAGAGTAAATAATAAACATCTTAATTTTTCTCTATCAAAATATAAAAGAACAATCTTTGCTTGATTCATTAGGTATAGCTATTACTCCAACTTGATGGATGCAACAGAAAATAAATTTACAACACCTTTTTAAAGTACATGTTTTTCCACCAATTGAAATGTGTCTAGAATTGCCACTGTTTAGGTACTTTCCAGTTAAGGTAAGTAAAGTGCCACCAGCCTTAGGACCATAACTTGGAAAAATACTTGTTATTATAGGATCCTGAATGGGAAAAAAAAAAAAAGAAAACAAAACAGGGCAGCTTGTTAATTTTATAACTCCAGATAGATTATGTAACAATCAAATATCTTAGTTCATGAGAAAAGTAATGTTCAGTCTTACCACATAGGAAAATGCACTATAACGCACTGTCCCTCGACCATTTGAAATGATTATGGACAAATTAAAATTCTCATTCATTGCATGACCAACCGTGCATTTCAACCTGTAAAAAGCAGTTTAATATGTTACAAATCCAAAGGTATTTTATGGCTTGGCTGTTTTATATGAAGGATATTAAATTGTGAGCTAACTACTCTGAACAGCAAGCATAGTTTCATGGTAAGCATGAGGCTAAAAAATTTATAATTCTATTTCTGTACAATTATGTCAAACTTCATGTTGAGTGTATTACAAGATTTAGACAGACAAAACAGGAAATATCAAACCTCTTCAATGCAGTTCTCACCAATTGAAGAGTTCATAATAATCTAAGTTTAAGCCACAAAATTGTAGGAATAACTTTTGGCATACTTAGGATAAAGAAATGGTATTTCAGCAGCATCTGCAACAATGAGCTAACTGTAAATTATCCAAATCTCTTCATTGAAGTATGTCAACTGATACATTTCTGTGGTTACACTAGACACAGGCTTATTTAAATTATTTAAAAAATAATGAAATTGTGATTGGCTTTCCATAATTACTTTTGAACAATCTTAGAGTTCTGAAAGAGTATAAATAAAATTTGCTCTATTTAATAATTTTTTCACCAAGAGAATGAATTATATTTCACTTTTATAGGCCCAAGTTTATAATAATGCAATGATTAAGAATTTTGGAGAACTTGCAGGCGAGATTTATAGAATGAATTAGTTTTGCCACTAAGCCAAACATACATAACATTAATTGTTGTTTTGGTCTCAGCAAAATAAGTATATTTAGACCTTTGTGTAACCCTGTAGTCAATTCTATTAGATAAACAATAACCACTTGATAGAACAGGTTCAACCATGAAGAGTCAACTATAAAACTTTAAGTATTTGGTTGTCATTATTACAAGATAAATAAAAATTTCTAGATTCTTTGTTCATTATGGGATTTAGAGCTTATAGAATGTATAAGTAGAATATAGAAGAAAGAGCACAGGTCTTGGATCAGGAGAGCTAAGTTCAAAACTCTGATCAGCTCTTACTCTCTGGGTTACCTCTGCTAAGCCACTCTCCACCTATGAACTTCATTTTAACTCCTTTGTAAAATGAGATTAGTATCGCCACCTCCCAGGACCTTGGGGATGGCTAAATGAGATGCAGCCCATACATTAAAGTGCCAATAAACAGTAGCTGAATATAAATTGAAACTCACCCAAATAAACAAGTCTCAAAAATGTGACTTAGCTGCTTCACTACATTTTGAAGGCACAGAACGTGAACTTAGAGGAGAGGGTCTATATTGAGCTGTTGACTGATTTTTACAGAAAAAACCTTTGGAGATTCATCATATTCAATGACGCTGAAGATGGAGTGAGCCTAACTAGTGCTACTCTTTCAAATCTTTCCGGACAGTCTCTGTAGAGTTGTTATGTTAACAGTTAAACTCCTGAGATACTGGATTCTTTTCCTCACCTAGGCATTGTTACCTTTCTTCCTCCTTAATCCCGGTAAGTAAATAATGGTTAAAAACAAAACAAAATAAACCCCACAAGGGATCTGATAGGCCAAGAGTTGGACTCCTTGAGCAACTTTTACAAATATTCATTCCAAAATAAAGCCTAATTTCCAAGCATACCCCCAACAAAGCATTTTAAGTTCCTTACGTATTTGTTGTGCTCTCGCTTAAGGTCAAGGTACAGCTCTCATTTCCAACAAGAACTCGGGTTTTCTTTAAATCAAATTTATTATTCCTCCTGAATGCAAAGTCCCAACCACAGATGGTCAGCATTGTCCCTCCTTCAAGGGGTGCACTGGTTGGGAAAACCTACAAGGACAAGGCAGAACTTAAAAAAAATAGTCACCTGTGTGGAGAATAAACAAAATACTTTTCTTTAAATGGTTTTAAATTCTTCCATTCTTCCACTGTGTAGTAAAAATTGAATTTTCACTAAGAGAAAAAGGGTCACAAATTTGAAAACACCTGGAACAAACACTAAAACTACCTGCCAGGCTGATGAAACAAGTTGTTTTCAGGAGAACCAGAGATGGGACAGAGCAGATTCAGCCTGGGTAGGAATGAAAGGTTTCTTGGACTGCTCTGAAGTCAACCGTGTTTCTTATGGGTCTTTTGGGCTTAAGCAGAAATACTTTGAGTTCAGACTTTTAAATGCCTGTAAATTAAACTGGTTATAAACTTTTCATGGTCTCTAGGTCAAACTCTGATCAAAAGTCCTTCATGTGCCCCGAGGAGCTAAGGACCAACATATTCTTTGTTCTATGCACCAAGCAGGTGTATTCCTAGCCAGAGAAGAAAGTCACACAGTAAAAAATACCTCTTTCTGAATCCAGCAGTCACACAGTTGCATTCAACAGCTAGTCTAATACCAAAAACATAGATGATATGCAAGATATATGTACAATCCATCCATCCATCTACCTGTCTATCTATCTAGCACCTACAATGTGGCAGGCACTAACAAATAAACAAGCGAGTCTATGTTTTATATCTGTTAATTCACATTTATTACTGATTTAAGATTTTTTTTTAAAAGATGCCAGCTGGTTAGCTGACACACTGGGTCTTAAAAATTATGTAATATTTGAATAAGTACAATACATTATTTCTGATAGAAACAGATAAAAACAGAACGGAGAGGACCCCAAAAGCGGTCTGTATTGTAGCAATTTTTCAAATTCTCTTTCTTGACATTTTGCCTCTCATTTCTAGGATTGGTTCCCCACCCCCCTATGTTAAACATTAGATAAATAACAGGTTGTTCATTTTATTCTTGCACGCTCACTTTTGGTGTGGTGAAAGTAAAATGTACATTTATTAATAATAACAACTCTGATATGATAGTATTAGACTCTTATGAAGTTTACAAGACAACTTGTTCTTAGGCTAGACCACTAAAAACAAAACCAATTTCCAAGTTAAAAATAAGCTTCTCCTCAGCAGCTTCGTGACAATTGAGAAAGGAAATGCTCTTTTGGGGGGACATAATGTAAATTGTGTTGTAAAATACAATGGTGGGAAAATACAGCACCACTGTGGAGGCAACTCAAAAACCAGCAAAGGTATTTGGTAAAGCCTGGTTAGTGGAAGTTTAAAAGTGATGCTTTTACAATTTAGGAGGGCTGTTAGCAAAATTCAAATTTGCAAACACTTCCACCCCTCCCAAGTAAATAATCGC
Organism: Tolypeutes matacus; assembly: GCA_026826555.1. NCBI lineage: Eukaryota > Metazoa > Chordata > Mammalia > Cingulata > Chlamyphoridae > Tolypeutes > Tolypeutes matacus. Next base: position 13,168,239 of record JAKSZT010053770.1, read on the forward strand.
AAACCAAAATCTGAACTTACCCTTGTTACCAGACTCCTTTAAAGTCTTAGCTTAAATGCTTTTATGACAGCAATTTTACCCATAAAATCCATTACACAGTTGTGCCTTTCATGAAAATTTACCTCGTCCATGTCTAGCCAAAAGAGAACTGCTAGGAAAGAAAAATCTGTTTATTATTATGTTAGAAATCCAATAGGAGAGAACAAGACATCCAACCCTACTAGGATTCTCTATTCAGACTGAGGCAGTCACACAGCTGCTGTTTCCTCTTTTAATGAGGAAGCTTCCCATTGAAAACAGCTGCCCAAAGCTGACTGCCTGATCCCTCGGCTAGATCCCCCTTTCTATCTAAAAATTGAAGTCTAGTGCTCTACACACATGACTTTCTATAGAAGGCAAAGGGATCGGATGGTGATTGGGAGAAGACATTGAGAGTTCAACTGGTGCACTGGCAATAGAAATGGATATTAAAACACCTCGGCTAGACCCTCAGGACTCAAAAGGCCAGTTCTGTTTAGCTTTATCTCCTGTAAAGGGGAGCATTTGGGCATTTCCTCCTTAGCTTAAGGCATAGCCTTCACTTTTCCAGGGGAAGAGGAAGGAAGCAGTTTTGGGCTACACACCCTTGGATAGACCTAACAATGGGATAGTGAACTATGAATTATCTTTAAGAACAGGGGAACTCTGTGGGTGGTAAATGACGTTCCAACATCAAGCCATGGAGGCTGCGTCTCCCACCTGTCAGGATAGGGAAGAAAACACAAAAAAGGTGTGTCCTTTCACAGGTCAAAGATCACACCACTGACTAACTCGTTGCAAAAGTATTTTAAATGATTATGTTTTCAAATTCCACCAAGATAATATATGAGAAAACAAAACAAAACAAAAAAACAAAAAACAAAAAAACACACAAAACTTGAAATTGAATAAAGGAAGCCACCTTTTGTCTTCAGAAGGGAAAAAGTCACAAATGTGTTGGTACCAGTGTAATGCTTGCACCTTCTCCTTTCCCCCCAAAACAAATCACTGTTGTTTCTTATTTGAATCTTCTGATCAATTAATGAACAGTTTTATTATCTCACTGGGACTGAATTCAATCCTGCAAGATATGATAACTTTATCCTAATAAATTCAGAGTACATTGGAAAGTACTCTTCCTTTTCTGAAGCATTTCTCATTGCTCTTTAAGTATGAGATCAGAGAACGTTTGAAACAAAATAATGGACTTCCAATCCTGAAATCTTTCATATGTAGAACTGCAAAGAATTTCAGTCACTGAACATCATGTACCTAGAAAGCAGGTTAATTTTCATTTATTGGATAGTAAAATTCTACACATTAGCTGAATTTTGAGCCCAGAGTTTAAGACATATAAGAAAAAAGATGAATAATCTGTTTTATTTTTTTGCAGTAAGAATGCTAAATGTCACGGTTTAGTGAGGCATGAAATCTTCCTAACAACTATGAACCAAAAGGGATTTATGGACTCAGCTGCACTGTTTTCCTTCCAGCCACATAGATTGAGCCTCACAGACTTGTGCATGATATAATGCAACCTTTTGAAATCATCAAAACTAGAGTGTTGGAGTTATGAAAGGTGAGAGAGGAGAGAGATAAAAAATTCTGAGAGATTCTCTAGTTCCAGAAAATCCTAAAATATTTAGTTTTTAACCATTTTAATATGCTTTTATAATAAATAAAGGAAAGCACATCTGTAAAAATTAAATGTTTTGTTTGTACACATTATCAACCTGTTTTCTTTATTTAAAATACCAGCTCAGCTATTTTTTTTCCAGCTTTGGCTATTTTTTTAAATGAAATTGTTGTGATTTAATTGAACATTCACACACGCACACTCTCCACTACTCTTTCATTGAATATCTGAGTTCAGATTTCTAGTGTCTCAAATTGCCAAGGCTGTGTATTTGTAAAAGTATAAAATTGCATGTGGTTTTAAAAATATATTGAACAAAAAAGTGCATAAACCTACTGAAGTTCAAATTTTTAAAAAAATTCTTTTTTACTTTATTCTCTGGCAGATCAAGCTAAAGTCTTAAAAATTGTATCACACCTAACAGAAAATGATTTGATTAAAACCCACTCACCCAGTACAAATCTTGCCCCAAACCGTAACTAAATAAAAACAGCCATCTGCTTGGAGGCAATTCTTGTTCTGACTAGCACACTTTGTTTACTTGGACTTGAATCAGGAGACTGAGACCTTTAACGAATCTTTCACAAGAACCATTTACTAAAGTACAACTATTCTACATGAAGGCAGAGAAAATACATACTGGGTCCTTACCAGGGAAGTGTTTTAAAGCAAAATGCATTACGATAGCAAAATTTTAAAATATTGCCATGGAGATATTTTTAGTATTTAAGCAAATAAGGCAACAGAGAGTTTGAGAGTGTGGCCAGGTTTTGGCTGAAGCCCACTGCTAGAAACTAAGTTCTCTATGGGCAGGAGGTATGTCTATCTTGTTTGGGTCTGTAACTCCCCAGTGGCTAGAAGAGTGCCTGCTGCATGGTTTTCACTCAGTAAATATTTTCTGAATGAATTAAAGAATGAAATGGTTCACAGAAGAATAAATGTTAGTACAGTCTTTACTTCTATTCCAAGAATACTGAAAGAAGGCTGACAGCAACCCATGGCTATCGACCACCCATTTGCCTCCTCCATTTCTCTGGGAAGTAACCTCTAGAGTCATCGGTGATGAGACAAGCCTGCCATCTATGCCTCTGACAGGAAGAAACTTTCTGTCCTGTCCTCCTCCAACATGGCTGGGATTGCCCACTTGCATGGTTCAGCTTAGGGTTCCCGGTTATGCCATGAGTAGATCTCCCTGTGTGGTGGAGGCCCACGTCTGGACAACTGGTAGATAAAGTAGGCGGTGAGGAATTGGAGAACCTGTGAGTCAGGAGGAGGCAGGTCCCAGCTTGAGGAAATGAGAAGCAATGCGCTCATTAGCCAGTGTACTTTTATTCTCGTAGCACTGAAGGGAGTGCAGTTACCAAAGAGGAGAAACTCATTAGCGTGAAGCAAGCAATTCAGGTGCAGAACTCAGGGGGATGTGTTCAAGCACCACCTTAGAGATAAAACTGGGAGGGGGATGGTGCTTTGGCTGATGTCTCACAGCAAACGGAGTAAACAGATTTTTGGATTTTTTTTCATTAGCGGGATTTGTACTTACCAAAAAACATGCAAAACTGCTGATAGAGACTCTTACCTCATACACTGCGGGCAGACAGATCTCTTGAGTCCATGTCCCATTGGGGCATTCCTCTACTCGCACACATTTATCCTGGCACCAGCCACACTGCACAAAGGGAGGGGCGGAGAGACACTGACTGCAGGACTGGAAGTGACCACAGCCCAAGCCATCCAAAGGGATCCTGGTTATCTGTGAACAGAAATGACAGAAAGAGCTTCCAAACGGTTTTTTGTTTGTTTGCTTGCTTTGTTTTTTTAAGTAAAAATAAACACACAAAAGAGACATGTCAACATTATTTTATGGAGTCTACTATAGATAGTACCTATGCATACAAACCATGTAGTAATAGTCAAATAATTAAAATTCAAAACATCAAATTCCTTCCTTCCTTCTATTGTTGGAATGTGTGCGATTAAAGTTAGCATTGCTGTCCAGCGAACACAAACATTGTCATTGCAATGTTAGAGGCCATATTAGTAGGGACGTTCTGCCCTGCCTGAGATGAATTTGAAATACCAGGAGAGTATAATTTAAGGTGCAGGAAAACACAGTTGAACCCCTGGGAAATTCTAAAGTAAGTTTACATATCATTCTAGCATCAAGAGGCACCTTCTTCTCTCAGAAAAGGGATTAACAGCTAGAGTCAGATTCCAGTGCACAATTTCCAGGGCTTTTCTGCCTGTACTAATGTTCTGCCATTAGGTCTGTAATTTTCATTCCTTCTGTTTGTTTTTCTCATTTAAATATAGAGGACAAAAGGAGAAATATACATTAGGAAGAAGACTTCCCTTAGGTCCAAGCTTCCTTGAATACATATTTAGGTGATTTCAAAAGACTGCTGGAATATTCAACAAAGAGCTTGACTGAGGATATCACGAGAGAAGTTTTAAAGGACCAAAGAACACTGGCTATAACGGCCCATTTGAGAAGAACTATATCCATGGGAACTCCCCATGGGAACAGGGCTTACTTTCTTCCCAGTGACAACCAGCGTGTAGCTGTTTTGGTTTACCGGGTCCTCCACAATTGCTTCTAAAGACACAGGATTGGAATCCAAGCGAAAATTCACATGAGGGGTTGGCAATACCGATCGAGAAACCACAACCTGAGAAAGAAAAAAGAAAACACCCTTATTCTAACAAGTTCAGTTTAAATATAAGTGGGAGATGTGGACAATAATGATAATAACAGATTAGAAGAGCTCCTAGGTGCCTGAACTAGAAACCCAACAGTTCATCTTATTGTAAATCAATACGGTGTCTTCTAATCTCCTGCCTTAAATGCAATTTATCTGAGCCTCCCAGACCGACTTTTGCCTATGATCTTTTAAAGGTTTCTAGGGAACGAGAGTCTCCAATCAATCAGCTAGCACATGCAGACAAATCCTCACAATTGTATTGGGAACTGGAGGAGCCAAAACAGAAGACACCACTTATGCTATGAGGATCCCGGATTACTTTTTAAATCTATCCCCTGGCCCTCCTCATCCTATATCCTTGACATAATGGAAAGAGTGTTGAATAGGGATTCTGGAGACCTGGGTCTATTTTCAGTTTTGCTGCTCTTAGGTCATATTTATAGATCTTTTGAGGTCAAAACAGGTCCCCAGTTACTTTGAAATGATGTCACATTTTTTTTTAATAAACCATTGTCCCATGCTCTGTTAGCACTTGGATTATAAATAAAGTTCTCCTTCCTGGAATAACTTCATAATAAAGTCTGATGGCTTTAACAATGCCTTGGAAATGAGATTTGATGCTTGGTATAATTCTTGCTCTTAGTTATTTCTAATTTGGGATGCTTCCCACTATATAATTTCCCTCTGCCCTGTTCCTAGAACCCAGGAATAATGAAGTCCGGAGATTGCGATCAACAACAATTGGGATACATCAGGACAACTCTCCTAGATGAACACGCACAGACTCACTTAGAAGCCCTCAGAAAGATGCTCACTCCTTAGGTGGCCATAGGCTGCACCCACCTGAAGGTGAAGGAGGTGAAGCAGCGCTCTGGGGTTAAAGTCCACTCTGTGAAGTCGCCCGACAACCCTAATAGCCATTGGCCTTGCACTCAAAGTGCAATTATGTGCCGTGGCTATGAAACCACAGAACAAGCATGAGCACCTGTGAGATTAGGATTAGTTAAAATGACTACGCCCTTTGCCTCAGCATTCTCATCTGCGTAACGGGAATGAAAATAACTCACAGGTGTAATTAACTGCTAAATATGCTAATGGCAGAACAAACTCACAGACAACACATTAAGGTAGCGGAGGTCACTAGTGAGTTTTTCAACACAGTACAGGAGCCAAGTAGCCTGAAACAATTTGGGAAGATTCCCAAAGTACCTAATTTGCTCTCTAAGAGTGAACTGTTGATAGAGAAACTAACCAAGCTCACACGGAGCCATAAAGGTTAAACGTCAGGACTTTATGCCCTAACATTAGTTCTGCCCCAAACACTCAACCTTTCAAAACATCTCCATTAAGCAGGCTGACTATATTTGCACAGAAGTTAAATGATAGATCAAAGGTCACCTGGTCAGGATGGGAAAGGATGGAAACTGTTGTTATTCCTAAATTTAGGGTCAAATAGGTATTTGTGACCTTTGCAGGCAGAGTGAAGAGAAGCTCAATTACCAGGCCTACCTCCCTCTGGTGCTGGTTACAAGCAGAATATCAGGATGCCAGGCTTCCAAAGCTTCTCCGCCAAATTGCCCAGATTTCAGTTATCCAATTTTGCAATCTTATCTCATTTCTGGTGCTTACCACCTCAGGTTTTTCCTATCCCCCTATTTTTTTTTTCATGGGTTGCCAATCACTTCAAACTGCAAAAGTGAAAAAAAAATCTCCTCTCTTGCACAAGTCAAAAACCAAACAAAAACAGCCTCTCAATACCCCGACTCTGTTCTCCCCCCTCACTCTGTGCTTTCCACTTCACTTCAGATTACTCATCACTCTGAACCTTCCCATGGCTGTTTGCATTTTGTGTCAGTCTCTCTTGTTTCTTCCATTCTATTTTGACTTGCTCTATAACAATCACCTCCTGTACCCCTTTTTTCCTCCTACCTTCTTGTTCTCTTTAATATCATTTGCTGTACCTATAGTAAGCAATTCCTTCTTAATTACTGGGTCATCATCTTTGACTATCAAATATCTGAAACCCATCCAAATATTCTTTTCTCTGGAACTTAACATCTGTTTGATTGATTGACTTGGTGCATTCCTGTTAAGACATTTTTTTGTCCATCTATATATTAATATATAGAGCACCATCTATATATTATTATAATAAAAGGTAATTGAGCCAGGCATTTTGCTAAAGAGTTTTAAATAGATACTTCATTTACTCTTCAAATAATCTTACAGGTAAGTACCATTATTTTCCTCAAAAAAAACATGGTGGAGAATTTTAGCTAGAAAGTACAAGAGTCAGGTTTCCAAGGAGCTTTATCTAATGCCAGAAACCCATGTGCTTGACCTCTAGGAAATACTGCCTCTCCCTAAACACTTGACTGCTATACTTTTGGAACACGAGAGTAAATGCCAATAAAAAGCTTCAACTCTGAGCTCCCAAGAGCCACTTGTGAGTCAAAGCATTAAAATAAATTTCACAATGTATTTGTTTTGCCAAACACTTCGTGTTTCAGTAATCTTGGCTGCACAAGTAAAGTGTGCCTATGGAGAAGGCCTCTGCATCTAAATAGTTTTTGCTGGCAAGAGGAAATGTTACTAGCGCAACTAGCAAAACTCTACTTTTGATTTAAGAGCTAGGAGGAGTGTTGCTTGGTATAGAAAAGGGGACGAACAAGAGAAGACAGGAAAGCTGTGTGGAAAAGAGAGATGACCGGAATTTTGAGCAGAGGTAGTACCACAGATGCAAATACGTTTTAAAGTGATCATTAGCACTTTATCTGCAGGGATACCAACTGCTATAAAATGCCAAGAATGCTTTTCTACTCTTGGTTCCTCACTTTCTCTTATTCTAAATAATTGAATAATTACTTTAACCCTGAGGCAATGTTGGCAAGAAATTAGGAGTTCCTTATGGGTGTCATGGAGATATTTCTAGGAACAGAGCTGAATTTAGCATCTAAATTTAATTCTTATGATAAATCACCTGGCAATACTAGACCAATTAGTATGAAATGGAAGACTGGCAATTATCTTTTAAATTTCTACTGTGTCAGTGACTAATCTTTAGTGTTTAGGTGTCAAAACCTTTTTGTGGGGGAGAGAAGAGTCTGAATCTACTTGACTATTGTGGCTATGATCTCAAATTATCTGTGAGAGGATACAGGGAAGAAATACACGTACAAATAAAATAAAATCTTTGTGGCTAGGTCACAACAGTCATAAACCTGAACAAATGTGTAAAGGCTAGATCCCCACCACCCCACACACAGAATTTTATTTTTTTAAAAAATTAATTTTCCTTAAGAATAATGAGTAAAATTTAACATAAGATAATTACTTATGGTTATCTACTCCCTCAAATGTTTTTTGTTTTTTAATGTGGACAATTCAATGGTTTTTTAGCATATACACAGAGTTGTTTGACCATCAAACAAAATCATTTTTAGAACATTTTCATCACCCCAAAAAGACACCCCAGACTCATTAGCTAGTACGTACTTCTCCCCAATATTCCCTTATCCTATGCAATCACTAATCTATTTTTTTTTGGTCTCTATAGATTTTCCTATTTTGGACATTTCATATAAATGGACTTATACAAGAGGTGGTCTTTTTGTGATTGGCTCCTTTCATTTAACATGATGTTTATAAGGCTCATCCATGTTGGGGAATGAAGTACTGATACTTCATTCCATTTTATTGCCAAATAATATTCCATTATATGGATATACCACATTTTATTTATCTATTCGTTGATGGATAAAAGAAGTTGTTTCTACTTTTTGGCTATTGTGATAATGCTGCTATAAACATTTGTGTGCAAGTTTTTGTGTGGACATATATTTTCATTTTTCTTGGGTATATATCTAGGAGTGGACTCTTTGGGTCATGTGGTAACTCTGTGTTTGACATATTGAGGAACTATCAACTTGTTTTCCAAAATGGCTTTACCATTTTGCATTCCCACCAGCAACACAGGAGGGCTCCACATTCTCTACATCCTTGTCACCACTTGTTATTTTCCCTTTTTAAAAAAATTCTAGCGACCCCAGTAGGTGTGTAGTGGCCCTTCATTGTAGTTTTTGGTTTGCATTTCCCTGCCAAATGCTTCTTAACTTAAAGAAAAGGAAGGTCTACTTCTGGAGGTTCACAGTCTTCCTCCCAGTCCTCCTGAGACTGAGTATGGGAGCATCACCTGCTCCATCTCCCAACCAGCCCTCTGAAAAACAGTGCTTCAGGGTCAGACTAGACTTTCACACAACAGTCCCACATAGGCTGGTGGAGGGCACCAGGGTAGAAAGAACTAAAGTGGATTCTCACTAGGAGAAGCAGTGGGAATGGAAGATGACATGCACTCCCCTGGGGCCTGTGCACGGCGGAGAAGGCAAAGGGTTGGAAGCACAGCACATGAAAGGGTGCAGAGCCGAGGTGGTGGAGGAGACAGAGGGGGACAGCATAGCTGGGTTGGGACAGTGCAGGTGAGAGTGGACCTCTCGAAGGACAGGGAGCAGCCCCTGGAAGTTACAGGACACGAGGTTTAATCAGAGTCGTTGTGGTCTAAGAATGCTTTAAATCTTTCAATATTCTTTGAGAGACATGATTAACTACTGGAATTCCTGTCTGCATTGCACTAATTTGAATGAGGCACTGTTCTGCGACTCAATGCTATGGGTAGGAGCTATGTATATAATGCTCTTGGTGGCCCTCAATGGATCTGAAACTGTATGGTGGACTTCTAGAAAACGTTTAACAGAGTCCTCCTTCATACAGTTATCCTGGGATCAAATAACATATTAAAGCTTGTTGTAAATGATTCATCAAATAGAAATGTAGATTAAGGTGTAACTAATGAGCCAACATAAAATTGACAGTTTTTGAAGATCCAAGTTAATTTTCTGCTTTTAAGAACAGAAAATATACAGTACTATTTCTAGGCAAATAGAACTGATAGGGAGTTTTGATTTCATCTAGATTGATAATTTAAAAGTTAAGAAAAATAGAGGACTTTTGTTAAGGAATAAGGAAATTACTGGAATTTGAGGCTCAAAGAGAAAAATGTGAGTGAAGATGATAGCATTACTAATAAACAGAGAATTAGACTAGGATGTGACCCTAGGGACCCAGGGAGTGTGCATGCATTCCCTGTTGCTCCCAGCACATAGTCAGGCACACAATAGTCCTAAAAGCCTATCAACTGCCTAGATTGACAACTGGAAGTGAAATAAACAGCTCACTGAGGCCTTGATGCAGGGATGGTCTTTTCAAACCTTTGGGAATTTTATCTGCATTTTCAAGATATGACTTCTGATATCTCTTGCTGCTTGTCTGCTTTAGGTTTGCTATCTTCAGTACATGAACAAAATTGGTCTTTATTTAGTAAGAAATCAGAATAAGAAGGGTAAAGTTATTTGTTTCAATCAATGTAAACATCTAGTTTTCTGGAATAGAAAAGAATGAAACATGTTGACTGTTTCAGGGAACTCAGAAGTAAAAGTGGTAAGACAAAGTACCAGGTGGTAAAAGTTGAATTAAATGAAGCTCTACTCTGTTATTTTCAACACGTTTTTTGGTAAATGGGCATGAGTGCTTTTACACTGACTTGACATGGCAAAGGCCAGGTAAATTCAGAAGTGAAACAATTTTCCTTATAACTACAATACTGAGGATTTGTGTGTGTTTCATATTTTTGAAATGAGAAGCCTTAAAGCTCAACACCAAATTGAGCTTTAAAAAAAAATCAAACATCTGAAAACCAAAGAGGCTAGTAAATTTATAAAAATGGAAAAAAAAAAAAAAACCCCTCAAAAACCCTGTATGTTCAAATTGGTATTCTATATACATGAACTGGGATTAATTTTTAGTTTTTTAGTTATAGACATAAATGAAATTATTATTTATAATAGATTCTTTTTCGCACAAAAGAAATTTCAATACCCATGAGTATATTTTCTTCTAAAGAAATACACCAAGGCTGCTATTCTTTAGGGATTGAACTAAATCAATGATGTACACATTAAAAAAGAAAAGGCAGATGATATTTTTATCCAAGCATTTCATAAAGGAGATGGGTAAGTCAGCAATCCCTAAAGAGAAATGTTGTTGGAGTTGAAGCTTTATTCGGCTGTGTCTCTGCCTGACACTCACAGTATTGATGGACTGATGATCTGTGTCTGCATAACCAGTAAATAGCAGTAATACCAAACATAATGTATGCCACAGGCTTCCAACACAAAGCATTGGCATGCCGCGATGGTGGCACAGGAACTGGAGGAGTTTGAAGACAGGACGAGGTCAATGGATGAATTGATTCTTCTTACTGGAAGTAATTATCCTCAAGTTCACTATTACTGACATAATCCTCTAAGTAATGGTCATGAGTAATGGTGATGAGCAAAGAGTATCTTTTTAGGTGATCTTTACCTACTTAAACTTCTTGCTTAAGCCTCAACTAGTCCAGAAGAGAAAAGCTGGGCTAATGTGGGTTAACAGCAACATGGAATTGGGGAGAGAGCGGGGAGGGGCTGGGGAAGAGCAAGGATGATACCAAGAGCTTAGTGGCAGCTGTGACAGTGCCAGGCAGTGGCCACTGCCAGGAGACACTGTGCGATGCACATAGAAGCTGCCCAGTGGGTGTTTGTGGAGCTGAACTGGAAAGAAGTCTTGAAAGGGCCTCCCCACCCACAACCCACCCCTAATCCACTCACTCTCCCTGGCCTGACAGTCATGCATAAATATTTTAATAGCAATGCTTTGCATTTAGAGATTAAAGGTTTTATAAGAAATGCTGTAAAAAAAAAAAAAAAAAAATCAAGCAAGCATTGTTTTTGGATGTAGATTAAACAAGGAGCTCAGAAGGGAAGACGTGGGCAATCCCTGTGATTAGTCCTGTGATCTTCATGAGAATCCGTTTCCCTCTCCCACGTAGCTGTGCACGCTGCACTCGTGTTCTCCAGCCTTGTTTTCGCCACCCTCAAATTTGTACAAAGGCTCGTTCTCACTGTTTACTCCGATTATACTATCTGGAACATTGCTTATCATATTATTTTACTTCAAAGCACCCCAAGGGAGTGATCATACAAATAAAACCTGTTTTTGAAATCTATATCTATATTGCCATGGCTAGGCAGAGATAGAGAATCAAATATATATATACACACATCACTATAATGAGACATAGCTGCACCTGTATGAGACAAGTTACATATGTTTAAAAGTTAGGAACATGTCAGAAATGTCTTCTCTGCCATACACATAATATTGTTAGCTAAACAATATAATTCTTTCTAATCAAATAACCACTGTGAAATACCTGATTCACTTTGCACCCAACAGCTGGGGCTGTAGCTTGTGTTCCCAGGCAGAGCTGAACACAAGCACAAGAGGAAAGGCAGAAACAGCTGCAAACTCTTGCGAGAAAAAAATCAGCAAAGCAACTTTGCCTTTAGGCTTCAGTGGAGGAAGGAAGTAAAATCATTTTTCTGTTCCTTTTCATGTATGGCAGCTGTCTTTGAAAAAAAAGTTACGTCCATTTTATTTTGTAACAGAAACTCCACAGTATTTATTAAAACATGAGTTGTAGAAACTTAGGCCTGGCCACAGATTTAGCACTTTAGCACAGTCAAAACATTTACAGAACTTGGTAGGTAGTAAACTGCTCTGCAGGATTAAGCTGGATGGTCTCCACATCTTTGCTCCACTCCTGACTCCTCCCCCACCATTATTATAAACAAACTGGATTTCAGTGATGTTGTTTCTGTTTGATCCTTCAAATGCTTTAGGTTTATTTATATAACAATTTAACTGAATGTAATTGTCTGAGCAAGTGTCAGAGAAATAGGTCCTCTGTGGATTCCATTAGCCCTTTGTTTTTATGTCTTGTGTATTATTGTTATCAGCTACATGATTTTATCTCCAGTTAAAATTTTAGTTCCTTAAAGTTGGATTTTTGTGTTACTTTTTCCTTTGCTTCACTAATTTGCCTCGTAAAGTAAAGTTAGTAGGTTCCCAGTACATATCTGATAAATTAAGAGCTGGCACCTGGTTTTTAAAAAATCAGTGACATGGGTCCTTTTCATAAAATAAGTATCTGTTTATTTTGATATTTAAGGTTTTGGATGGATAGGTAATGAGCATAATGTAACTTCTATTATTAATATAAGGATCCTGGCAGATGAATAAAACAACTGCTATAGCATTTCTGGTATAGTGAGATTGATGTATGATATACCACTGTATTCTTGAGTGGTGGAATTTGTCATCTGACAGAATTTACTCAACTTTTTAGAGCAACATGTTTTAGAATGGGATTTTATTATAACTTTAGAATCTGGAAATAGACCAGGAACTTTTCTGATGTTAAAAAAGGTCAGACCTAAAGTGACTGTCACTGCAGAAAGCTTATTAATATGAAACTCAATTGGTGAGGTAGGTAATAGACAATTCAGAAGAAAAGAAAAGCATAAATAAAAGCAAACCTACATAGTGAACACATGAGGAATTCGATACGTGCTAGCTTCTCTAATCCTCCTTCATTTTTTTTTGGAAATCCATAGAATACATAAATGTAAATTAAAAACACATGCAACACAAAATAATATGACACATTTTATAAGGACAGTTAGATACTCATGACCATATTACAAACACTTTAGAGGGCATGTCTATGTGGGGAGGGGACTAAGCATCCTACTCTCAGATTTTGAGGATTTAAGGATAGAATTAAATGAGCAAGATGGGTGAGGTATATAAATAATAATGCTGGGTGAGATGGGAGTGAGGTAGGATGGGGAGAAAGATGTAGTGAGTTTTGAAACAATGGGAGGAAGGGAGACCCGTGGAGCACATTTAGACAACCAGATCTGTACGATTAGTTTTGAGCTAGGAAGGTTTTACTTACATGTTTTATGACTTTGAAAAAACTCTACCAAGCTCACAGTACAAGAAAGACATGATTTATAGGTTTTAAAGTATGGCAATGAGCAATACCCAAACTGCTATAAAGACAGTGGTAATTAAAAAAATACATACTTTGTAAAAGAATAAAGATATAAAAGGTATAATGATGGCAAGTCACAGGAAAACATCATTCTCAATTGGCTTGTGGGAAGTCATTGTCAGATTGGGTTGTTAATTATATCAGAAGATTATGGAATAAGCATCTCCTTTAAAAATAATCCTTTAGTATTTATAGAAATTCAACACTTCCATAGGTACCATTTTCATTTTGCATTAATCAAGCATCTACTAATGAACTCAAGTTGAAAGCACTATCCAATAACTATTAAAGCAGTTAACAGATCCAATGCAGAAAGAGCATTTTAATTTCTTTCAAAATGCTATGATTCTTGTATCTAGGAAACACAGTAACATTGAAGTCTGAAATGTGAACTTTCATTGTATGGAAATGCTGTTGCTATCCATTAAAAGCAATTCTTAATAAACTCCGTTTTTTTTTTTTTTTTTTTTTTTTTTTTAGTACTTGAACTTTGAGTCTGAGCCCATCATTTGCAGGATCAGGAGAGCTGGAGTTACAATGGGATTTTGATGATAACGTCCCTTCCTAACCCTTGCCAATATTTCTCAATGATGTGAATGTTTCTTCTCATGGAGACGCACGGTTCACACAATAGCTCTCCTTTGATCCGTAGCTTCCCTTGAAATAGGAAAACATAGCCTGGAAGTGCTTTAATTGTTTCATTTTATTTTCCAATCATGTGATAGAAATTATGAATGGAAAGGAAAAAAAAACCCAAACCATTCCGGACATGAAAATAAAAGCAACCGCATTCAAATTGAAAGTGTCAAGAATTTAATAAAAATAGGGTAAAAAGAGGAGCAGCCTTCACTTGTTTTGCTTTCAGTCTGTGTCTCTAGCTTCTGCTGTGATTTTTTTTTACTCTACTGTATTTACAAATGCCTTACTGTAAAAACAAAACCAAATTAATTACAGATCTGATAAAGCAGACACAGCCACTCTCAGAAAGCATTTACCTGCATGAAGCGGCCCTCTGATGTCCCAAGATTAGCAATGGTGAGGTCACCGTTAATGAAGGTGGATATAGATGTTAAGAGGACTTGGTTGAACTGGCCCATAAATAAGTCAACACGCTGCAAAGCCGTGGTAAATTCCGTTCGATATTCATCACTGCGTACTTCACAGCCTGACGAATTTCTCAAAAGTGTCTGGAATAAAATACGGTCATAGAATCAATGTGAGTCCAGATATGAAAAAGTTGGTAAGAAACTTTCCACCGTGTCTTTTCAGAGCTTGGAAGGGAAGAGTAAGAATAACTGTGCAAATAGCTCCAGATAGGCAGAAATATTTCCAGGGACCAAAATGGCTCAGTTTTCAATAGGCACCCGTTGTATAGATGCAGACTCCTCAACAGGGACAGATCTTGCCATCACTATTTACACACTGGTTAAATATGTGCATATATCAAGATGGAACTTAGCTGGTGTTGTTAAAATAAAAGCAAGACTTTAAATGCCTTGGCTCTTGACATATAGGTAATACTTCTAGCAGGCAAGTCCAATCAAATGAATTTCAACTGAAAAAATAAATGTTAGTCATACCATACATTTAAAAATGTGTGGCTTTGTGTGTTTGTGTACAGAGTGGTGATGGGGAGTGATGGCTGATAGATAATTTGTGGGGAGAGCTTAGATGCTGGGTTCAGTGCCTGCCTCAAATCCTAGTCCCTAATGCCTACTGGCTTTATGTAATTTGTGTAATCTCTTGGTATTTGTGGAATTAATGTAATCTTTCTGTTTCAGTTTCCCCATCTGTAAAATATAGCAAGTTATAGAAATAACTTATAGAATCATTGTAAAGATCAAATGAACAAGTTTATATAAATCATTTAGAATAGAAGCCAGGAAGCAGGGAACACCACTTAAGTATTTGTCATCATTATGGTGCAAGGTTCAAAAAAATGTAAAAATTGACACCAAATGTCTCAGTAACTACCTTATTGAAAGGCAATTATCAGTCCATCAGGTAATTAGCCATCAGATTCAAGTCCAAGTGGAAGGTTTTTTTTTGGTTGTTGTTTCTTTAATATTGTTCAGTGATATATGACATTTAAGCACTGTGGATCCCTCCCTTCTCCTTGACACTTCCACCCCCTGATTTTCCTTCCACCTCACAGACTGCAACATTTCTGTCTCTTCTGCAGACCATCCAGGCCTGGCTATAAACCTCAGGGTTTCTCCAGGTTCCATTCTAGGTCCACTCAAGCTTCACATTCTCCCCAGGTGATCTAAGTCTCTCTCATGAGGTCTATTAGCACTTATCTGACCCACTCATTTGCATTTCCAGCACACTCCTCTTCTTTGGGTTGACTGTACATATATCAAACTGCCTATGAAATGTGCACTTGGATGTCTCAGGAACCTCAGCTCAATGTGGCCAAAGCATAAACCACAAGCCTGATCTTCTTGAGATGTTACTTACCCCAGTGAATGGCTCTACTATTTCTCCAGGTATACTGGTCAGAAATCTAAGTGTCATCCCCGATTCCTCCCTCTTCCTCGGTCCCCATATACAATTTATTACCAATTCCATCAGCCTTACTCTCTAAATATCTCCTGGATTCATCCAGTTGTCTATATCTCCACCACCACAACTTTTATCCAAGCTTCCCTCCTCCCTTTCCTGGACCACTGCAAAGGCTTCTTGCCACATCCATTTTCATATTTTTCAGACATGTTCTCTACTCAGCAGCTGGATTTTGTTTTAAAAACACAAATCTGATCATATTACTCTCTGTTTAAAACATTTAATGTCTCCCATTGCTCTGCGCGTAAAGGACAAAATCTTTAACATGGCCTGTTAGAACCTGCATCATCTGGTCCCTACCCAACTTTTCCAGACATCCTGCACCATATTCTCCCTTGCTCTCTGTGCTCCAACAAGCTGATCTTTAAGTTCTTCAAATACGCAACACATCCTCCCACCACAGGGCCTTTGCACATGGTATTCCCTCTGCCTGGAATGTCCCTTCCAATTCCATTTACCTAGTTAACTCTTACAACAACTTCAGATCTTAGCTTTTCACCATTTTCTCGGGAGGCTGCCCTGACCAATGTCAAACACTTTAATTAAGGATTCTCATAAGGCCTTTTTCTTTTACTCATGGCACTATCACATCACAGCTACAATTTCATACTTGGTTGTATGATTATTTGATTAATGTGAGACATGTTTAGCACTATATTACCAGTAGTATATTAAATATCACACACAGTATATAATTAATAAATATTACTTGAATGAATGAACAAGTAAATGAATCAGTTATGGGTAGATGAGGATGAGTGTGGGGATGCAAACCAATATTATTAAAGCAAGTGTCCGGCTCCTAACTGTCTTGATAAAATAATTGGGATTTGATAGATTTGGGGCAAATGACAGGGGACAGGAGGATGTATTGAGGAAAACTAAATCTAACTTGTGAAAAAAAAAGGGAATAGGTTCATTCTTATACATCTTTGCATATAGCTGCAAGTCCAGGAAAATGATTTGAAGATTAGAAATTCTCTATTACTGTCCTATTATATTTATAACAATCAGAAAATTGTCAGAATGTATTTCAAACCAGCTTCCTATCTAAGAACAAACTGAAATAAAAATTCAGCTTCCTTAAGGTCAAACTTCTGTCACATGGAGTGCAAATCATATCTTGTAACTTACATGGCTAAAAATCACCTTAAAAATTCTATTTTATATATCACTAACTAGTTTTTCATTTTAAACAACAATAAGTTGGCAAACAGAGTCTCAGAGATGTTAAACCTACTGACTCTTGTAATTAATGCAATGTTTTAGTTCAAGACATTTATTTTGATATATTAATGAATGCTATTTCACTATTTAATTAGAAGCTCTTCTTCACTAAACTACTATAGATTACTCTGAGGAGTCGTAGATAACAGATGCACCAGCAATTCAATAGTAGCCGATTAAGTGGTAATTAAATTTCTATTGGTGATCAATCTTCCATTTTGCAGAGAGAGCCAGACCTAAGGGTAGCTGTTTAAAGGAGCAAAGACCAATTTTAAATCGAAGACCATCTGAAGTATTCCATTATAGTGTTGGCTCCTCCTAAGGACCAGGCTTCCGTGGTTGTTTTGCTCCTTCTCTTGCTCTTTCTTACTTTTTCTTCTCTAGGTCTGGGAACTTTAAAGCCTCAAACTTGAACTGAGGTTTGGTACTGGCGAAGATATGATGGATAACTGGTATATTAAAAACAATTTACTGTATGTGGAGTAGAGTCTTAAATTATTTTTTTGTAAATTAGTAACAAGCTTCTACTAACAGGAGGATGAGAATTGTCTTACTCATCTTTTATCCTGGGGTGCCCCATACTGTGCCCAGGTCATGGTCGATGTTTAATAACAGCTTGCTGAATAAGTGAATGCATCCACAAAGTAACCGGAGATAGAGCCCAGCTGCCTACCCAGCTTCCTTTGTGGGCAACCTTGATAAAAACTTGAGTAGTGGAATGGAACTGAGATGGACCTACAAATGTACGACCAGAATTGTAGCCTCTGTGTGTCTGTTTCCTCATGTGCAAGGCATAAATGCAGAACTCTGCATCAGGGTTAATACAACATTTATATTGAGCATTTCAAGGCCTATCTTTTAGGAAATAGTAAGGTCTTTAAATGGTACCTTCTCAAGGGCTGATAGGACTAAGTATGTCTCTGTTGGCCTAAGAAACATATTTCTAAGTATAGAAGCATTGCACAATGCTGGAATAGGGTCTACAGAACTTCTCGATCTTGACAAATTATGCAATTTGGGGCCAAAAAAAACAACCATCATGTTCAAGTGGCATTCAAACTTCATAAGCCAGGGGACCCCAGACTTTTCTTTTCTCTTGTTCATTTTCCACACAGCTGAGATCAGGAGGGGAGGAAGGGGGTGGGGGTGGGGCGCTAGCTTCCAGGAAAAAAGTAACATTTAAGTCAGTATCCACTACAGGAGACAGGAACACTCCTTGTGTCCTCCTGCTGAGGATCCTGATAAACTCCATGACTGGGGTGAGGGTGGCAGAAACTGACTTAGAGCCTCGCATGCTAAAGCTTTGAGCTCTAGCAGTAGAACTTTATTCAGGGGCACCTTAGTTTAAGTTCCCAGCATTGCAGAGGGAAAGCACTGCACATACGACTACATCTCAGCCTGGCCCACCGAATCGTATTTGTCTGACCCATCATTGTCTGATAGGTAATGAGCGAATGCTTGTGTTTGGTGGTTGCTGCTCATTTGTGCAGGGAAGTTGGGGCTGCTTCTTCTCACCGCTTTACACACAATCCCTGGGTGTGGCATTTGGGGTGAATGTACAACTACAGACCCACAGCCTGGTTATTTTGGCCACTTGTGCTTCCGTCAAAGCCAGGTGGTCCTGTACCTTGGGATAGAACTGAGCATAGCTGGCAACAGCAGTTCTCTGATAATGTGGCTGCTTTGGGGGACAGCAGAAGAGTCTACATAGTAGGTTTCGCCCCAGCACCAGGAGGGAAGCCAGATTCTCTCCTACTAGTAACAAAAGGAGAAAGAGGAAGGTAGGCAGGGAGGGAGGGAGGAAATCAATCTTTACTCTGCACCTACAATGTGCCAGGCTCAGAGTTGGATGTTTCATGTACAAGACTCAGAGTAACCCTGTGCGGTTTTGTGACACCCAGTTTTATGGATGGGGAAGCCAAGGACCAGGCCACACTCGCCCAGCTCACATTGGAACTTGTATTAGAATCCAGTTCTCTGTGTCTCAAGCTCCTGATTGTCGTTTGCTATTGTTTATTATTCTGGGCAATGTTCAGAGAATTGCACAATGACGAAAATGGAAAAGGGCTTTGGACATCATCTTATTCCAGCCCCTCATTTTATATACGAGAATCTGAAACTCAGAGACGTTGTAACTCTCAGAGAGTTAGAATCATTTAACTAAAGATAACACATGTGAAAAAACCTACCACTCTTCAAAGTAGGAAATGTGGACTCACTGATTTCTTTCCTGAGAGAAAGGCTGGAATTAATCACTATTTTCTGGAAAACCGCGCAGAGATGACCACCTGCACTTTGGGCTATATTAGACAGCCTGGCTCTAAAACCCAGTTCTCCTCGTTCTCTATTTTGGTCTATGAACATTACCATGCTTCCAATCACATAACTTTGACATTTTGGTTGTCATCAACTCCTTTTTTCTCTAGAATTTCCCACATCCTGCCAGTGGCTAAGTCCTGCAGCACCTCGTCAGCAATGTCTCTCCGGTGCTGCCCTTCTAGCCATGCCCACGCTCCTGCCCTAGTGAGGTTTTTCCTCACTGGCCTTCCAGGCTCCCACCTCTTCTGCCTTGACGTGGTCATGTGCTCCCACGCCCTTCTTCAAAACCGTAGTTGAAAAACACAAAACAAACAATAAACCTTAGCTGCTTCCCACAGACTTGCAGGAAAAGTCCAAACTCCTTAGTATGGAAATCTAAATCTGCTTTGAATTACGTTTTGGGCTTTTTTTTCCATTAAGGCTTAAGGACAGGTGATCAGCTCGGATACCAAATGAAGCTCAGAGTAGCAATGCTGACACAAGACGCTTCCCATTCTCGAACACTTGCATTTGCTTTGGCAGCTGATGCCCCACCTCCCTCCAGTCATTGACACCCATTCCTTGTCAATGTAAGCCTGAAGCCTGGCTCTTTGCTAAAGTCTCTCTTTACAGAGTCTTTTGAATGATGGGCATATGTTTTACTGGGTGAGGGGTTGGGATAGTGACAAAGAGTAAGGTGGACAGTGTAAGGGTACAGGAAGTACTGTGCTGCTAGAGATGTTTGGGTTATGAGGGAAAAAGAAATGAACGGTAAAAAAAACCCATTCATCTAATACAGTATATTGTTCAGGCATATACACATGGTAGTGAATCTAAAGGCAAGGGAAAGATGAACACACAATTCACAAATGTCATTTACCTACTTTTCTGGGAGGGTGAGGAATATGACTGGGGTGTGACACACAGGGGGCATCAAAAGCATTGGTAATATTCTCTCTTCTAAACCTGGTGGTAGGGACATGAGCATCTGTTTTATTATTCACATATATATATATACACATACATGTAGTACATAATAAATTTTAGTAGCAAAAAAATGAATGAATGGGAAGTTAGGAAATGAGTCTATTAAGAACGTTCCCCACCCCAACTTCTTAATGTCCTAAGTACTTTGAAACTTAGCTCACAGGAACTCATAATATTAAATAACTGATTTTCAAAGTACATTTATCTCATTTGATTGTCTTAACAAGTCTGTGAGTTGGGTTTGTTATGATCATCATAATTATACAGATAAAGAAACTGAGAGTCAGAGAGTTGTCAATAAATATTAGAGCTTGAATCTTAGCTGTTGATTTCAAACCCCACTTTCTTATAGGCTCTTAAAGAATTAAATTTTTTTTTAAATTTGAGAAGTTGTGAGTTAACAAAACAATCATGCGTACCATATAGGTTTCCCATACATTGCTCTACCGCCATCACCTTACATTGTTGTGACATATTTGTTAGAAATGATGAAAAAAACATCATCATCTTACAGCATTTCTGAAGCAAACCCATACCACAGGAAAGGTCTAAGGACCTGGTAGAAAAGAGAAATGAGCCCAGACTATGGGACAGGACTGATTTCTACCCCAGCTCACCTTCCTTGGGCTGCATGACTGTTGGCAAATCACTTGATCTCTGTGGGTCTCCATTTTATTTTACTTATTTTACAAACATTTGTTCACAGTGCATAAATATGTCAGACATTGTTCTAAGCACTCATTAAGCACTTTAATTCACCAAATCCTCAAAACAATCCTGGGAGGAAACCAAGACACTGAGTGGTCACATGACAAGTGAGCAGCACAGACAGGATTAAACCGAGGCCCCTTGACCCCAGGGTCTTCACCCCAGGTTAGGCTGCATGCCTCTGCTTTATAAAGCAGCTAGATGATCTTTAGGTTCTCTTGGAGCTCTACCATGCTGTGGGTCTACAGATAGCTTCCCAAAGCTTCCCAGGAGTTTGGAGTCTCCAAATCCCCATCCGTCTGCTGTCAGAAAGAATCACAGCTCTGGATGTTTAGGTGACTGTGAGTAAATACTCACTTGTCCCCCAACCACCATAGGCTGCTCTAAAACTTCAATAGATCTCGTAGACTATAAGAATTTTTGAAAAGCATTTAGCATACTTTATCTCATTTATTCTCTTTTAAAATAACTATATGACATCAACTCTGAGAACCAATGGTAAACACACATTTTACAAAAAGAAAACTTGTTACAAACTAACTTTACTCAGTTTTAAATACTGTCAGGAGTGTTAAAAAAAAATAAAAAAGGAATTACTCTACAATTTGTAAGCCTTGCTGCAATATTTTAATTATTTTAGTCTTTCTTTATCTTTTGAGTACTTACCAGATTTTTTTACCTGACTCAAACATAGAGCTTTTTTTAATAAAAACAAAATTGAAGTGCTATATGCCTCAATATATTTAATTCAAAATGTTTCCCTTAATTAACATCATGATGCATGCTGTGAATATGCAATTACATTTAATTCAGTGTAATTAAGGATGTGATATATTTAAAATAGTGATTCTTTTAATTGATCTATAGGACAGATTTAGCTCATCTATAGATAATTTAAATCAGCCTTGCAGATAGATCTTTAAAAATGTACTATCTTGTAAAACATTTTGCCAATTTGTTCACACTAGCTTTCTTCCCTCTTTGACCTTACACTAAATTAAGAGAAGCATTTTAATACAAACTTTATTCATAGTCATGCTTTGTATAAAATCCTAGGTACATGATATAGTAATGGTTTTCTGGAGGATACATATTTCAAAAGAGAAAATCCTTCTTTGCCTAAACTTTCCATATAGTTGGCTAAAATATCCACTGTTTTAATTTCAGGAATTCCACTTAGCTTGTTTCCCTAAAATTTTTTTTCTTTATATTTTTAAATAATTTCAAACTTATGGGGCAGTTACAAAAATAATAAGAGCCCCATACAGAGAACTCTAATATTTCCCTAAATTTAATTCATGTGCTCTCTCCTCTTTATTAAGTTGTATTGGGAGGGGAATGATTGTGGAACTGACTATAGACAGAGTCATCCAGCTCTGAACTTGAGTGTCTTGTTAGTTTCTTTCAGACATATTTTAACTTCTCTCCATCTGTACTCAAATTGAGATGTCAACATTTTTAACCCAGGATTCTCTGTGAAATGTAGAATGGTCAGCTCTTGGGTAGAGCAAGCCCTTCTTCTCTTTGGAGTCTTTAAAGCCAGGGCAGAACTGTAAGGATGGTGTGATCTGACCATGTTGTTTTGTGCTATGGAGAGGACTCAGCCTGATGTGCTCCATGCAGTTTATTTTTTTATTTTTTATTTTTTATTTTTTTTTTAAAGATTTTATTTATTTATTCATTTATCCCCCCCTTGCTGCTTGTGCTCGCTGGGTCAGCTAACCACGCCGTGCGGGCGGGCTTGCCTTCACCAGGAGGTCCCGGGAACCGAACCCGGGGCCTCCCATATGGTAAACGGGAGCCCTACTGATTGAGCCACAGCCGCTTCCCATGCAGTTTAAAAGAAAGATTCTTCTTCAATATTTCTGCTTCCACGAACTCTTGATGAAGTAACCCTGTTATGTGACTTCAATAGCCTTGGGTTTCATAACAACCAGAGAACTCCCCTGGAGTTTCAGCAAGGGAGCAAAGCAGGGAAGCAGAGTTAAAGGGGTAAACTCTTCCCTAGAAAGGAAAAGCATCCTCTTTGGCTGTGTGGACAGGCTCGGATGGCCACGAGCATAGCATAACTGGGCGTCTGGCTGGCCAGCTGCTGGCTCAACACTGGTGATTCATGAGGTGATGGACACCGCAGGCTTGCTGCCCTCATAGTTTGTGGTGATGACCTAACTTTACATACCCAATGGCATTGTCTCTTCTGAGAACCAGCCTTCGCTCCAACTGCCTTCAGGCTATCTTTGAATGTGCCATTGATGACGTTGAAAATCGTCCCTTTTCTTTCCAAAATGGTTCCCTCACCCACCTTCCTATATCTATATGGCATCAACAGCCACCCTTTCAAGGTTGAGGTCCCTGCAATCTTTGATTCTTCCTTTTCCTTTATCGTTCATATCCAGTCATAAATTCTTATGAATTTTTCTATTGAAAATGAAAAGAAATCTCATACGTTGCCTCTGACAATCTGATTTCCTGGAGTCCAGAATCTCCTTCCTGAAGCCCACTTTTATAATGTGTTAGTGTAATGTTCCCCAAATGCCTTTTCAGTCATTTCCCGTTAAAATCACTCTTGCCTGGTAGATAAGAGCCTGGGCTCAAGAATGGCCTCGCCCTTTCTAGCCCTGCAAACTTCGACAAAATGCTTAGAGCTCTAAGACTCAGTTTCTTCTCCTGTAAAATGGAAAAACTCATCCTCTCTAATAGATGTTTTTTGACGTTTAAAAGAGATAAATGCAGTGCCTGGAACATATTAAATGGTAACTACCTTCATTCACCTATTTATTCAAAAATATTTATTGATGTGGTGATGAATACACAACATTGTGATTATACTAAAAGTCATTGATTATACACCTTGGATAGATCATATGGTATATGAATATATCTCAATAAAACTGCTTAAAATATTTATCGAATATTTTATGAATGTGACAGAAACTGTCTAGGTGCAGCAAACCAAAAGACATAAATCTCTGCCCTTATGCAACTTAAACAGCTATTATCATGGTTTGCTCCTGTTGGTCTAGTGACTCCCTATAATGACTATATGGACAATACAGTTATTCATGGCCCTACAAAAAGTAGGGACCTATTTATCTCTCCATTATTGATTTTCATTAGTCCTTAAAGCAGAGGTTGGCATATTTTTTTTCTGTAAAGGGTCAGATACTAAATATGTTGGGCTTTGAGGGCCTTAGGGTTACTGTGACATATTTTTGTTGTTGTACTGTTTTGTTTTGTTTTTTAGGTACTGGAGGCTGGAGAATAAACCCGGGACCTTGCATGTGGGAAGCTGGTGCTCAACCACTGAGTCACATTGATTTACCTGTGTTGGTTTTTTTGTTTGTTTGTTTGTTTGTTTTGTTTGCTGTTTGTTTTTGTTTTTTTCAGGAGGCACCAGGAACTGAACTCGGGACCTCCCATGTGGGAGGCTGGTGCTCAACCCCTTGAGCCACATCCACTCCCTGTTCTGTTTTATAAGCCCTTAAAACTGTAAAATCTATTCTTAACATGCTGGGTATACAAACAACAACAACAACAACAACAAAATAAAAAAACAAGCCATCGTTTGCCAGTGCCTGTTCTAAAGCAAATGCTTCTATCTATGTCCAGCAGTTCCTTCAGTGTCTGCTGAAGGCATCATGTACATAAGAAGACAAAAGACACACATGAAATAGCTAACTAATAACGCAGAGTACAAAGAACCCAGCTGGTAGCTAAGTTCTAAAAAGAATGGTATAGGCAGTAAATGCTATAAGATTAGGAAAAGGTTAATGTCAGTGTGGGCTTACAGTTGGGAAAGGCTCATGGTGGATGCTGAACTTGATGCAGGTCTTCAAAGAACTTGGCTAAGTGAAGAAGGAAGAGTGAAATACCTATGGCAGAATATATTTTGTGAATATATGTGTATGGATTTTTAAGCACACATATACAAATGCTTCTGTACATAAATGAAATAAGTTTATATCTTCTTGCCTTTCAAGTTATCACTAGGATGCAAAAGATTCAGAATTCCACAATGATATGGGCTTTGGGATTCTAAGTGTTAATGCTTTTGCTTCTCTATCATCATTTCTTAAGGTGAATCAGACCTTTAACAGACTGAGTCCATGTGGTGGAGGTTAGCAGTATTCATACTGTACTTCCATCACACGAGGAGTGACAAAGTGATTCATAAAGGAAAAATTCCCAAATGAGGCAGATTTTGATGCTTTAGTGTAGAGAGGTTTTCTGCTTTTCTCTATTAAGTTAAAAGAAGACAAATTTTAATGTATTTACTCAGGGAAGTAATAGAGATACCCAGGAGACAGAACACCAATTACCCTTCACTAACCACTAAAACAGAAGAGGTCTTGCTGAAGATGTTAAGAATCATGGTCTGTTTATGTGCCTTATAGTGTAACACTGAAGAGAAACAGACTGGTGATTGCCTTAGTGGAGGGCTAGGAGAGAAGAGGTGAAAGATGGATGAAATCAGAGTCCTTCAACTGTACCCCAATATGCTGTTCAAACCCATGACTATGTTCTAGCCTGCCATCACTGATATCACCTCTTAGCCCTCATTTTTACCTTATCATTACAGAAAGATACTCTTTCCTTATTTTCACCCCTTGCACCTGACCAAAGCTGCTGACCAGATACCTCATTCTACAGGCAACGCTTCTCACTGACCAAGGTCATTGAGGTCCATAGCAAGCAATCTTCTCATATCATGGTATCTACAACAAGGCCATGCTCAGGAAAATTCCTTTCTGTACAAAGCATGTATGTGGTGCCTACATGGTGATGCCACAATGCAGACTAATCCCATGGTCACAGTAGGGGCGATATTGAAAAAGTCCTTCATGCTTTACTTCTTTTTCTTAACTCATACACTGTTTGTAACCTGCAATCATAGGTTGGTAGTCAAAAGTGAAATCTATGATTCCAAATACAAACTTCATGGAAGGGCACCCTCTGCTAGTACCAGGGCTCATGAAATGTCCATTAGAAGGAGTTGCCTAAGGGACCTCATACAGACAGCATCATCCACTTGAAGGGTGAGCTCTGTTGAAAGGTTCCAGAGAAAGCCTTAAGAAGTAGAGAAGTGGATGCCTCTTTCTTTTTCAATGGTTTTAATTCTGTTTTTTCAATTTTGGTAAGTACAGAGCTCTGGAATACCTATCTGTTCACCCTTCCTATCTTCATATTTTATTTTCCTTTTTTTCCCCCTCTCTCCTTTGTTCTTCTGCTCCATCTTCAATCCAAACCTAAGGATGAAGGCGTGGTGGTGGTGGAGGTGGTGTCTTTGAGTAGATGTGTAAGGAAGGGGCATAGGTAATGGTGAGCAGAACTTTCCAGGGTTCCTTCAGTATTAATTTAACTATTGGAAACTATAAATTAGATTTTAGAGACTTGGAGGAGAGACCGAAAGACTGTTTCATCTAAAAAATAATATTTACTAATCAGCATTCTATTAAATCATTTGAAATATGGGGCCTTCTTTTAATTATTTACTCATTCGATAAATATGTATTTTGTTCAAGCTGTTGGGGTAAGTACTGGGATAAGACAACAGAAGCCATAGTCTGCATCTTCAAGGGGTTAATGAGGGAAGCCAGGGAGCAGATTTCTTGAATGTACTGTGATATGATAGAAATAAGCAAATTGTGCTACTGGAGTCCCCAGGAAAGGCAGCTAATCCAGAATGGGGGACCAGGGAAAGCTAGAGAGGGTTTCCTGAGGTAAAGAAATGCCCGAGTAGAGTTTAAAGGATAGGGAGGGAGGGAGGGAGTATTAACCTGACAAAATGAGTGTGAGAGGGAATTTGAGGCAGTTGACACAAGAAGTGTTAAGGGAGGGTTGCAAGGGACACTGATGAATTCTTGGAACTGTGGGAATGATAGGCTGAAGGTAAGGAAGGATGGTAGTGGTGTGTTGGAGTCAGCTAGTGCCGACTTGCAAGAGCCAACTGTGAACATCTCTTCCCAATTCTTGTTCAGTGACCTCACCTTGTAGCTTGAAATTGGCATGGTGGGAATATTTACAACAGGAAAATTGCCAAATGCCTTCCTGCCCTCCTCCCCCAGAGCTAAACATTTACTAGCACATCACTGGGTGTACAGGAGCACCAAGAGGTAGCTAGGACCTCTTAGAAAGTCCTGGCATTTCATACTTTAGAGTGTGGATTTTACTCTGAAACCACTGGGGAGCCCTCAAAATATTTTAAAGAAGACAGTTACATGAGTGGATTTGCTTTGGAGAGAGATTACTCAGTCCGGCAGCAGTCTGGAGACAAATTGATTGGTTGGGGATGAGGATGGAGCCAAGGAGATCTAGTTTTATCTTACTGGCATAATTTTCTAAACATTAATAAAGGAAAATCTGTCAGGAATGATAACATCTGATTTTCTGTTTTTGCTTTATCTGTATGTACAAGGATAAAGGAAGTAAAGATTTTTTAAAACTTCATATTTACCATGAATAAAGCCAGGTTTTATTTTGAAGAAGGAAGAGTAGAAGAGACTGAAGTAGAGTGTGCTAATGAAGAAAGCTGAGAGATGGGTTAAATGATTCCTTGGGAATATTAAGTTTCTTGATTAAATAGGTGCTATTAGTTGCACCCAAACCAGCAGCTGAATAAGGTGCTTAAGAAAGTCTTAAATAAGGCTGGTGGGAAGAATGAGAATGTCAACATGGGTTAATGAATGAGAGAGGTTGTGTAAGCTATTACTTAATCCCAGTCGAGGGTTTCCTGAGCCACTAGGGAACTGTGTTGAGGTTGATAGACAAGAATAAGGTTAGGAGGAAGCAGTGTATTAAACAAACAATACAATAGTTAAGTTTAACTTGTGATTTACTCATAGTTTAGAGTATAAAATGAAAGCCTAACTAACGAGAAAGGCAAAATGAAGCTATGCCAATGTTCTTATTAAAATAATTACCCAGGAATTCCCTGGGACAGAGATTTTATTATATATTGGCACAGAAAATAGAAAATCTAACCATTTATTAACTGGTCCTGGAACCCCCAGCATATAGAGTATTAAACAAGCACTGAGAATTGCAAGAGCAGGGTGCAAGGGTACAGAGATTGAAAGGAAAGCCAACATCTTCAGGCTTTAATATCTAAACTCACACAAATACTAAATTAATATTTACTTTTGAAAATTTAGGTGTTTACTTTCCAAATGCTTCATGATCCTTCCTTTTACATGAGTTCATCTGCATTCAGTTGGATTGTTATCTTATCATGAGGGTCATAAGATACCCAAGCATCATATAGTTTACACTATGGTTGCCCCAGATCCCAGAATAATTTGGAGTTGTGTTTTTTTTTAAATAAAGAACTTTCTTTTGTTAGGTGTAGTAAAGTCTTGGTTTACATTTTTCTGTGACCTATAACTGTGCCACCAATAATGAACTTCAGATTTTCAACCTGCAGTGAATATCTTTTCCAGCTAAAAAACAAATGGAGACAGGAGAGGAGGCATGGGGCAATTAAGGTGTCATCATGCCACTTACCCTAAAAGTCTACAACTCTGAAATTGCTACACATGTTCTCATAAACACTTGATTCTAAAAAATTTCTAGAGGGAAAATATCAGAATCACCACAATTCACCCTATATATTTTAATTAGGTGTCTATTTTAGTACTTTTGTACTTTGTATGACTCAGGCATTTGAAATGAGGAAGTTCTCACACCAACAGAAAGATGCAACCTGTTTGTAAGGGGAAAAAACTGGAAACAACCTAGAGATTGGTCTGTAGGGAAGATGGAGACAGACGTTGAGTCAAGTCATTCTATGAACTATTTTATAGGAATTAAAACAAATGAACCCGAGCCACATGTATGGACATGAAAAAATCTCAGAGACCAAAGGAAAAAGATCGGTGGTGTCTGCTACATGCTGCTTTGTGTATGAAGTTTTTAAACCAGCAAAAGAATACTTGGTTATGGATGTACAAATACACAGGAAAAGAAGAAATGTGTATCTTGAAATAATAACTATAAGGTGGTGGTCACTCTGCAGAAAGGAGGGCTGTGATTTCTGGGAGGGGACAAAGGGGACCCCAACTCAGTCAAGAACTTCTCTAAATATTTATTGATGGTAAAAACAAGAGTGCATTTAGTTGAGAGTAAGGAAAATTGCTCATTTTTTTTCCATATCGGCTCTAGATAAACCCAGTATCACTGGTGTTTTTCAAATTAGAAATACTTCTGAATTATTCTTACTAATACAGTTACTGGTCCTGTTTACCATGATGTTGGAGCCACAAATAAGTTTACATTTAATGAATCATCAGATATATTATATCCTATTATAGATTCCTCTTCTTTATTCATTTAATTCAGTTCCTTAAGTAGTAGAATCACCTAACTTGACCTCATATTCTCCTCTATTATTGTGCTTTAGGGCATTTCCAGAGTCCTGGAAATTCAAATTGTTAAATATATGAAGAAAAATAATCTCACCTCCTATTATAGTTCCTGGGGTTTTGTATAGTTCCTGCACATGCTGTGATCTTATAAACAATCTCCTGCACTCAAGATTCTGGTCACCTTACTGGAAAATAAATAGTCCTCTGCCTGTAATTACAGCCTTCAGGAAGGCCAAGCCAGTGACCTCTCTGACTTGTAGGCATAAGAATACGTCCTGAAGATGGAATGCCTCCTATTCCCAGACTCTTGTCTTTTTCTTTGGCAAATACCGCTTCTTTCTTGGCCAAAGTGAACACAGAATGGGGCAAATATTTCTTTCAATTCCCAGAGAAGTCCTCACACATATTTTTATACCTGCATTTCAAATCTTCATGATTTGCTGAGATGGCAAAAACAATGTTTATTATGATCCAGTCATAAAAATGCATTAATAAATTTCAACAACAATTTTTACCCAAACACTCAGGCAATTCAGATGTTCTCAGTTTACTGTGTAAATATATAGGTTGCTTTTGGAAGATAAATCTTATGTTTATCAAATAACATTAACATCTACTACCTACAATAGGTACAAAGAAGCCTGACAAAGTGCCTGCCCTCTAAGAAATGCAAACTTACTTAGATATTTGCATGATTAAGTATATCTGGAGAAACATGTGTAAAATGAAAGAGAAAGACAAAATGTGTCTGGAAGCTGGAGCTGAAGAAACTTGCCTATAAATGAGAACAATATAAAGACAGCACTAGCTGGAGAGCACACACTTGCACAGTCAGTGCTGGTCATGACATCCTTGTGAGTCCCAGGAGCACTGTCTCTCCTTTGGCATTCTACATCACATGATTCTCATGAGAAGGAAATGGTCTAAAAATGGATGCAATTGTGCAGAGTACAGTAAACAGATGCAGAAAGACAATGTGATTTGGGGCCACCTCAGCATCATGCTCCCTTGGATTCTATTAACTTTGATAACTTTAATAGTTTCAAAATAGCTTATTTGGTGTGCCCTCAAGTTGACATGATTCTCTTTGCCATAGGACTTATTGGTAGCAGGATAATCCCCTGCAGTCTTAAGGAAAATATGTTCTGACAAATAGAGTCCCAATTTTTTGGCCATAAAAGAAAGGAGAGAGGGATAAGAAAGAAACAATTGGATCCATATAAGATATATCTATTTTCAAAGAAGCTGATTAAAGTGACAGGCTATAATGTGTGGTGGGAGTGACAGCTACCTAAATTATGTCCTTAGCACCTACCTAGAAATGTATATATTGCCTTTTTCATATTAAGACTCACTTAATGAAAAGAGACTTCTTTAGAAAAATCAAAGTATTACCAAAGTTAAACACATGCCAACTTTTTTTTTTTTTTTTTTTTTAACTCTTGTGGTTATACTAAAATCCATTAATTGGGGAAAAAAAAACCTTAAATTCTCAAGCATAGTAATACTTCTGGTGATAGGTTCCACCCCCACCCCGAGATGGCTCCCTAGTCTGTTTGCTTCTTGTCATTTGCTCGCTGTGCTCATTGTTTGCTTGTTCTCTGTTTTCTCTTTAGGAGGCACCATGAACTGAACCCTGAACCTCTCCTCCTATGTGGCAGGTGGGCGCCCAACCACTTGAGCCACATCCGCTCCATGTGATAGGTTTTTTAAAAAAAGATTTATTTATTTATTTATCCCCCCCCCCCATTGTTTTGCACTCGCTGTCTGTTGTCTATGTGTTCTTTTGTGTCTGTTTGTCTTCTCTTTAGTCACCATCAGGAACTGATCCTGGGACCTTCTGGGGTGGAGAGAGGCTGCTCAATCTCTTGTGCCACCTCAGCTCCCTGATTTGCTGTGTCTCTTACTGTCTCTCTTCTGTGTCTTCTTTTGCTGCATCATCTTGCTGCGCCAGCTCTCTGCGTGGGCCAGCACTCTGCGTGGGCCAGCTCTCACCTCGGGTCAGCTCACACAGTGGAGGCCAGCTTGCTTTTTTCACCAGGAGGCCCCGGAAGGCGAACCCTGGACCTCCTATATGGTAGATGGGAGCCCAATCACTTGAGCCACATCTGCTTCCCTGTGATAGGTTTTTATAAGTATAAATTAATATGCACCCATGGCTAGAACACACTTTAAAAAGTGGTTAAGGGAAGTGGGTGTAGCTTAGTGGTTGAACACTTGCTTCCCACATATGAGGTCCTAGGTTCAATTTCCAGTACCTTCTAAAAAGGAAAAAAAGCCACCACAAACATTTAGAAAAAAAAGGGTGGTTGAATGCAGCAGCATGTAGTTAAGATGCAAAGCTTTTGAAATAGGTAGTGATTATTAGTTCATTAAATACTGACTATATTCTTGCTTTTTCTAAAATTTTAAACTTTATACAGAAAGTTAACTTTTAACTTTATGTAAAAGTTAACTCAGGATGACATATTTTGACTATTTTACAAAATTTTGATATTACCTCTCATTTGTATTTTAAGATATTTATTTCCCTCATAACATATTTCATAAATTATCGTGACACATACTGTATTTGTTCACTGGTACGATTGATTGTTTATTGTCATCTCCTACATTAGTCTGTTTGCTTCATAAAGTCAAAACCCATGTCTGTCTCGTTCACCATTGTAATACCAGCAGGCTTAGGCACTCAAGAAACATCTGTCGAATTTCTTGTTGAATCTTTGTAGTATGAATAAATCCTTTCCTTCTGTCTCTTGTTGAAAACAATGATTATAGGTTTTTGGTCATTTTATGCCTGAAATAAAATGGTTAGGCTTCTAGCACTTGACTTAAACTAATAAGACAAAAGAACAAGCACATAATGTAATTAGCTTAAATAAAATGGAAAATATTGCACATTTTATTGTCAAGATAATTTTTAGAGATATTCGTTTTTGCTATTGATGGCTACTGCATTAGTGCTTGTAATCTGCTTTGTGCATTAGCACTAAATACTATTGATTCCCTCAGAGCTAACAGACCAATTTAATCTTCCCATTTTCCCCATTTCCTGAGCATCACTCCATCTACAGTTTAGTTAGTGGACTGGTGCTAAATCCAAGTATTAATCAGATTTTAAATTTAAAATGTCACTAGAAAATTTAGTATCATGCAGATTTACACTGTTTTGGTATGTGGACACAAATTCTAATCATGAATAAGCCAAGTATTTGGAGATGACAACCTACGAAACTTAATTTCCATAAAATCAGCTCTAGGAAGGAATACTTTACCAATCAAAACTGACCTTGGTTCACCCTTTTTACCTAGGGCACAATTTGAAATATCACCTACCATTTTAATGTCCTTTGATTGATGAGCATTTTAGTGATTTACCCAACTAAGACAAAAGAAGTCAGACTTCAGTATGAATTTACAATATACCTTTTTGTTTTACAGTTATACTACTTATAAACCTTTTTCTCCCATTTGTGAACATGAAGAATGGTTAATACAAACATTTATCCACATTAGCATGCATTTGTAAAGAATGTTTCTATCCACTTGTTTAAAGACTGGAGAATATTTTTGAAGTACACACAGGTAGACACACTTCATCTGCTCCAAAGTTAGCCTCTGTCTAAGGCAAAGAGCAGTTTATTTCTTCCCCGAGGCAGAGAAGGCTTTTAGGATAGGAAGTCAACACTGTTCAGCAAGTAATTCATATGCAAATGAACCTATTTGGAACATTTTAGTTAGAAAAATTTATAATTAACAGAATGGAATGAGGCCAGGATCCTAGAATCACTTATCAGTTTCACTATTATTAAAAAAAAAAAAAAAAAAAAAAAATCTAGGGAGCTTTAATGACTTCAAGAGTAGCTGGGTCCTTGGTTTCATTTCCCTGATAAATGAGTACTTTACAGCCCATACTGGCTGCTGGGATGTGACTTAGAGTACATATCTGGGCACTGAATCATCCTGGACTCCATGTGCCCCCTGAATCAGTATCTCTGCCAATCCATGAATAAGCAACGGCAGAAATTCCTGGTTCCTGGTGGGTCTTCTATCCAAATTCTGACAGATCCTCATTTTCCTTGTTAGAGGGAAGAGATGAGAATGCAGGGTGGGAGGGCCACAGATAAGATATATCTGAAGGAAGGGTATAACACCCTCAAATCTGAAATATTATTATGATTTTAAAAATCCATTATTACTCCAGGAAGTTAAAATCCTTATCAAAATGCAGAATTCCACATGCTTCCTTCCAGAAGTCTCTAGCCACATAGTAAGGCAGTGAAAATATCATGTATCAGAGCCAAAGCTTTAAATTTTGTCTCTTCCATACATAAAAACTTTGTTTTTCTTTCTTTTTGTATGAACTCCTTATTGTTTGCTACATCAATTTTATGAAATGAATTTCCATGTAGAAATCATCTCTTTATATAAAACACAGGTCATGTCACCTGTTTTAAAAGACATTAAGAAAAATGAAGAATTAATGGAAAATGCAAGTGACAGTTAATTCAAAATTAAATGGGAGATAGTATCAATCATATCATGAATCAATATAATCCATAGGTATAGCCTAATTACCTTTCAGGTGACAGTTTCAATCTCTCCACAACACAGCATTAACTGTATATCTTTACAGTTAACTTGCAAAAATGTCATGCCTTTGCTTTTTCATCCCTTTTTTCAGGTGGCCCTGTGTATGAGCCATGAAATGGTTTAAAGAGGGGTTAGTAGGATGAAGGAAAAAAGGCAGAAGGCCTAATGACTCACTCTATTATGCTTTCTAACATCCCACTGTGGTGCCCAATGATTTTAGTGTTTCAAAATTCTGGAAAGAAAATTTAAAATTTCTTTTAATAAAATAATGCAATATGCCATTTTAATGGAGAATTCAAATAAGGAAGTTAGGTAGCAGAGACTCCCTGAGCCTGGGAGAGAATAAAAAAGAGTTTGCAGAAGAAAAAAGGAATCAAGTGTAAAATTAACGAACTTCTGCTTAGGTTTTTTTTTTTTTTTAGGAGGAACCAGGCATTGAACTCAGGACATCGTAAATGGGAGGCAGGTGCTCAACCAGTGAGCTACATCCACTCCCAGATTTTTTTTCAAAGCATTATATAGAATTATTATGTCTCAAGTATTTTCTTCCTTGCAAGATTTTGCTTTGGGAGCTATTATATTTGGCATATGGTCAAGATATTTAGTTTTTTGGTTTGGGGGACTGTTTAACATAAGAACTGAGAATACCCAATGGTATTTTTAAAATAGGATAATATTTTCTCATTTCAGGGCACAGGAAATAAAAAGCCCCTGAAATCTGACTTCACATTTTTCATCCTTAACACAAAATAATTCTCTTGAGAATGCTAGACTGTTTAAATAAGACATGCTAAACCAGTTAATTACATGGATGCTATTTGTAATACTGCCTCCATATTTGCAGGTCAAATGGTGTGGAAGATTATAGAAATATGGCCTATAAAAATTATAAATCTTTGTTTATTTTATTAAATATTATGAGACATGCCCTAAGGATGAGAGATCAATAATGGTCCTTGTGGTTTCCTGATGGAAGACTGCAATTATTTTCTTCCATTACAACTTAAATGTAACCCAATTTTACTCATCTATCATCTTTATAATAGTAATAAAGAAATATCACTGTATGTTTATTTTTCTGTCTATTCCTATTATTCCTTGTTTGCATTTTGTTTTGATTTTTGTTCCCATTCCAAATTGTTATAATCATTTTGCTTTCTTTCTTTGATGGTTCCGCTGTGGTGGCCCTTTAACTTTGCAACTCTTTGAAACGGAGACGGAAAATTACTACTTTGTTTCCTTAATTTTGGGAAGCAGTTGGCTACGTTTTTAATTTGAGGATAAATGATATTTAAAAACAAGAAAGCTTGATTCAAACAACCTATGAGGTGGACTTCCTCTAAAACAGCACTATCAGCAAATGCTTAGATGAATGCAGAGTATGACTAAGTACATAAGCACAGTATCTTACAGTACTATGGGCTGTTAGAATGTAAAGTTGGGGAAGAGAGGATATCTTACACCTTCCAGCTTGATTGCAGAACAATTGGGATTAACTTTTCTTCCTCCCTCTCTACTCATTTTTAAACTATTAAGTTTTTTAAGAAGGATACAAATTAAGCATTATGGAGGTGGGTAACTCATAATAAGTAGGAATGGAAGTAAAAGACACTTAGAAGCAATAAGACCAGAACGTGACTCTTCCGGAAAACAATCTAATAACTTATCTGCCTTTCTTTTAACAAGTATTCCTTAAACTAATAGCTACTATTTATTAAGTGCCAAGGACTAAGTTAGGACCTTTTACAAAATATTATTCCACTTGGCCACACAGTAGTCCTGCAAGTAGGAAAATGGATTTAGAGGCTTTAAATAATGCTCTGATGGCCATACAGATAGAAAATGGTGGAACCTAGATTTGAATCCAGATCTCTTTGGCTTTGTTCTCACTTCATTAGGTCATGCTACTTCCCAAAAAACTAAATTTATGATACTCTTATAGTGCCAAGTACTTTATACATTAATGTACTATATACATTATTCCAATTCTTCACAAACCTCTGACAATAGGTACTATTATCATTCGCATTTTACAAATGAGGAGACAAGGCTCCGAGAAGTTAAGTAACGTGGCGGAAATCACACAGGTGGTTGCAATAAGTCAGGGCTTCCACTGAGGTCTGCATTCCCCCTTCAACGACCAATGTCTGGTCACTAAAACGACCACAATATGAAAATATTTGCCAAAAGTCTACTTTTATTCTTTTCAAATGCTTACATATAGAGTAAAACTTTGATAATGGCATTGCAAGAAGAACAGCATCATCTGATAAATGTATTTTCTGGGTAAGTGAGAGCTATTTCAAGAATGCCTTTTTAGTTCAACTTTGATTAAAAATCTTTCAAAAATGCATTATTCCACTTCACTTAGTAAGTATAGAATCTTTGTTGATTTGGAGATTTAAAAAACTCCCTTGTTCAATATTGATTCTCATTTGGGAGATTGGCCCAAGATGTTCTGATGCTACGTTTTTCCTGGAATAGTTGTCATGTTAATAAATCCCCGATATGAGACTTTAGGAAATTCCAGTTAATTTGCTTAAAACTAACTGAACTTTTAACACTCTTTATACCTAAGTATAAGATGAGGTTTTTTCCTTCCCAAATTTGGAAAGAGACTTTACAAAGTCTCCATATAATGGGGCATTTTCTCCATTATTTTATTTTGAACAATAATGTGCTGTAAGGGAATACACATTAGCCGAAAACAACTTCAATCAACACTAGTTTAGGATGATTGCAGAGGCCACCTGGTGAATGGGTTAAAAGGAGGAAAAGCAATTGAAGGCTGTTTAGTAATTATTCTTGGATATAAAATCTCATAGTTCTAAGAGTTAGCAGCCACTGTAAAAAAATCTTCTAAGAATCAATTTTATAAGTAATATTGTAAATGCTTACATTGTGAAGCTCAAGAATATATACTTATAGAACAACTAATATACTAATATTACATGAATATTTGTATAGGTGATTATATACCTGCGGTTTGGGGCTAAGTTTCCAGAGACAGTATCAAATGTGGAGTCAAATAATTCTGAAACTCAAATAACTTAGAAGTGAAGATTCTTGAAAGTCAAATAACTTAGAAGTGAAGATTCTGTCATCTGGAAAGCTATCAGGTGACTTAAAAGGTGGCTTTAATGATGGTGATAACATAAGAAGATGCGTGTGAAGAGCTTGTATTGAAGGGTTTCATGAAATGTGAGAGTGGGAAGAGTAACATAATGTGACCTTAAACAAGCATGTGTAAGTAAATGAATAACCTAAATACCTTAAGCAGACATTTGACTACTTTCTTTACATCCAATTTTGCAGATCTTAGTAGGAAAATGATGGATGGCTTTTATAATATTTGGAGTTGCCTTAAATTCATGGATATATAGTGTGATCCAATATCGTTAAAAAATGTTTCTCTGTCTTCCTATTTCAGAATAAAAAATGTTTTTCCTTATGTCCGTTGAGGGACACAGAGAGAAGGTGGCTAATCCGGGTCGCCCAGGGCTAAGAACAATGGTGATGGACTGGTCCACTCATTATAGCTCTGGGGAGCAGGCTGGGGCTTGGCAGTGGAGACTTGGATCCCAATGTCCGCATGTACACAAAGGAACAGGGCAGCCTGAGTGCAGGACCAATGGTGATGCAGCTGAGCCCTTTCTGCCTGGGTGTTGAACAGCCTGGAGAGGGCCCCAGCCACAGCTTCTCCAGCAGTTGCCAGCAGCTTTTACAGTTGATTAATGCAGAGAAAGCAAGCCGAGCCTGATACACTTGGTGGACTCCAAGAATTTAAAGGTCTTTTTCTGGTATTCTCACTGTCTAGTCCTATGTCCAAAAAAGCTTTCTGAACATGGTGGGCAGCTCAGGGAGGATCAGAAAACCCTTTCTGTGGCTGTGCTCACGTACTGAGGACTGGGCAGAAGCCTAAGAGGAAAGTTACTGCTGCAGCTTTCTCACCCTTGTCCACAGAGCACACAATAGTCCCTCAATAAATATTTGACTAATTAGAGATGTGAATAACAAAACTACAGTATGTTTTGTTTATTTACCAAGCTTTATGTCAAAATAAAAACTCAGTTCCAAAAAGTAATTGGAGGGAACAGATGTGACTCAAGCAGTTGGGCACCTGCCTCCCACATGGGAGGTCCCGGGTTTGTTTCCCGGTGCCTCCTAAAAAAAAGACGACAAGTAGACAAGAGAGCACACAACAAACAGACACAGAGAACAGACAGCGATCGCAAACAATAGGGGTGGTGGTGGGGAAGAAATAAATAATAAATAAATCTTAAAAAAAAAAGTAATTGGAAGGGTCACCTGTCTCTTGCCAAGTAAACGTGTACAAACAAATTGGAGTCATCTTATTGCTTAGAGTTTCTCTAAACTGTATTGATCTTACAAATAATTTTGTTTTTGTGTGATTAACGGCTCTAGGTGCCTTCATTTTAAGATGAAGCTGGGAAATAATAATATGCTGATTATTGGAGCAATCTGATGTCTTTCTGTGGATGAGGTATATGAAAACAGACAACGGGTGTAGTCTTAGTCTTGGAGGATTTTGATCTTTAGTAACCAGAGAAGAAAAACAGACAATAGGGGAAGTTTGAAGGTATTTGTTTTTGTGGAATTTGGCCAATGCAGAAGTTGGCTTCTCCTCTAAGACTATGTTGGTAAGTTCCATCTTGTTTCCCACAAGAATTTTTGTGATGGGAGTGATAACAGTTTCAGGACTGGCTAGTGCATTTTGGGCATTTTTCCTAGATGATAAAACTGACCTGAATTTCACTGGAAAATCCTGCCTTTTGTTCCCCTCGGAACAATAAAAAAGTCAAAGGGGTAGACTAAAGTTCAGATGTGTTGGAGAATTTCTAGAATTGGTAAGTATTTTTATATCTGGAGGCTGAAATGGACAAAATAAAATCATGAGGTATCATTTTACCCTTGTAAGGTAAAGTCGCTTAATTTTTAACAGAACATGATTTAAATAGCAGTCATGTGTTCTAGAGGCCCTGGAGGAATTCCTAATGGACTCTTTTTAAACTTGCATTTCTGAAGTAACTTACTGGGTGCAGGAAAAAGTGTGTTTTGTTTGTAATGCTGTTAGTGTAATACTTTTATTTCCTAATTCTAGGTTTCTAAAGTCCTTTCATTTACTTTCATTCTTTAGTGTATTCCAGTGAAGAAAAGAGGCAGCCTCATTAGCAATTCCATTCCATTATAGAGTATGCAACATATATTAAACACATGAAGGGAGAAATAAGTCTGAGTTGGAATATCTGTGTATTTATATTATGTATATTCATAGACTTTGGAGGGGAGGGGGGATGTTATGTCTATAATCGACCAAAAGATGAATTCACTTTTTCTTAAGTACTTTCATAGCTTCATTAAAAAAATTATCTGGAGTGTGCATTCAGGGAAGTGTTCCAGACATTATGCCCAACAAAAGTGAACCAAACATTTCCAAATTCTTATGCCCTTGGTTCCCCTCTGAAAATTATATACTTTCTATTATTAAGGACACGCTTAACGTTCTTCCTGGTTGCAATTACCATCTCTGTTACTTAGACTGAATATTGCTATAGGGAGTAAGATATACATTTACAAAGTTAAACTGTCTTCACAAAAGCTATACTATTTGTTGATCCAAATATGATCACTAGTAGTCATTATGTAAGGAGGCGCGCCTGGGCCATATGTGCAAATGTGGGTCCAAACTAAGGAAGCCAAAGTCCACAACTGACCCTGAATTTGGTGCTCATACTTTGGCATCAAGTGAACTGATTATTAGCAGAATATATCCTCTGGTTATAGCTGGTACACATCTCTCAAAAGCTTTCACTATCTCCAAATCAAAGGAACTAAGAATTTTCCTAATGTGTCCTATGAAAATACCATTTTCTATAACTACAAACCATCATCAACTAAACATATTCATATTTTTAAATATCAAATACCAACCAGGTAAAAATGACCAAACTAGAACTTGGTAGACACATGCCTATTCAAGAAGGAAGTCCATGATTAAAGTCACGATTCAAAGGAAGGATTTAGGAGCAAAAACTTTTCTACAAAATGTTTTATTTACCAAAATTTCAAGCTCTTCTTTTTATTTAAGTCTCTTTCAGTCATGTCAAGAATATAGATTAATCATATCTATATAAGAGAATGGGGTCTCATACGGAAAAAGCCTTCAAAACCCACCAATTAACTTGAGCATCTTCTAAATGTTGCAAATACTGCATTGGAATGTAATAGTTGTGTTCTACAGAAATTGCTTTTGTGTTAAAATTTGTGTGTTTCTGATTAGGACGACTAAAGCTTATAAGATTTAAATAGTCAGAGGTGTTGCAAATGTGCAAATCCAAGTTGTAAAATTATATTATTTTTTCTTTTAGTTATCACATTAACTTTCTGTGAGCTATGATTTTACTTGTAAATGAAGACTCCTCCAAATTTTCTTGGAATGAGTTTGCAATTTTTTTTTTCTTTTTCAAAGTTTGGGGAGGAAACACTTGTAAATTATTCAAACTTTTCTTGTTTTACCAAATTTAACACGTAGTATCAAAATGTCATAGGCCCTAATTTTCTGTTCAGAAATTTCATATAGGAGGAGGCCACACAAAAAAATCCTCCCTCTTCCGATCATGACAATTTTCATCTATCCCAGAAGCACAGCCACTAAAATCTATTATTAAGAGTGTACCTCATAATTTTTAAGTGGGGAATTTGTGTGACTTACCCTATTAAAGCAGTGTTCATGGTTGGGTCCATAAAAGTGCTGGAGACATCTCACATTATTTTTGTTGACGATCTTGTTGAAGAATTCGTTGACATATTTGATAGGGAAGGCACAGACAGCAGATCGATTCATTGGTATGGCAGAATCTGGCTTGCTCTGTGCAAACACCCCGTAGAGAATGTCATCATTCGGGCTGGCACCTATTTGCTTAGCGAGATGGGCCCCCGGCTTGCTGACATATGCAGCCTGAAGAATATTAAACACTTCCTCTCTTGTGGATCTCTTTCTTCTCTTTTCAGTGAGAATACACTCAAGAGGCATTTCCATGTAGGAATGCAATCCAGAGTCTACGGAACAGAATCTGATTATTCTTGTGTGAAAAGTCTGAGAATCTAGGGTTTCCCGTTGGACTGTCAAAAAGTAAATAAAATGGTTGCTTTCAAAGGCGTGGACATACTTAATGGGGTAAGAATCTCGGAACTCAGGTAGAACATCAATATAGGACTGGTCTGTCAAAAACTTAAAACCATCTTGTGTCTCCTTGAGCCTTCTCACTGATATCGAATGCAAGGAATGATTGGGAAGGTAAGAAGAATTTATGGTATTGCCCAC
The DNA here is from genome assembly GCA_026826555.1 of Tolypeutes matacus. Lineage (NCBI taxonomy): Eukaryota > Metazoa > Chordata > Mammalia > Cingulata > Chlamyphoridae > Tolypeutes > Tolypeutes matacus. The sequence goes on from JAKSZT010053770.1 coordinate 13,209,667, forward strand.
AAAGAAGTTGATGAACCTGTCCTTTTCGGTCAGTAGGACTTTGGTTCCCAGGGCACTCACCACACAGTCAGGACACTGGCTGGGCTCTTCATCTGGCTGTGGGGAGTACATGCAATGAACCTCTGACTGTATGTCAGCAGTATTATGGGGTGGAAGGACGTGCCGCTGGCAGGTCCCTCTGTTGACGCTGCCACAGCTAATGAGCTGGTCATCGTAGTATGTGTCAACAAGCAAAGCCATGTTGATGTTATCTCTCCAAACACTGCCTGATAAATTGGCTTTGCTGCTGCAGTTCTGACATGGGAAACAATCTGGGTGTTCCAACACAGGCCCGGTCTTATACTCAGCAACCTTCTGAAGGTCTTTGTCATTTAATACATAAAGGTAGTTAATAGCACCGAGGTAAATGTGATGCTTGTGCAAAACGACATTCTGGATGGGCGTTTCTGCGGTGAAGTTGGGAAGCTGGTACTTCATATTCACATTCATCTCGGACTTTGCTAGTGCCTCTCTACACTCCCCATGGATCTTCTGCACCAAGGTAAACAGGAGCACAAGGATGCCAGGTGCAAGCACGGCAGGGGCCTTCATTGTGAGACGTTTATCTGCCAAGACACGTTTAAGGCAAGAGCAGTTTAGTTTTCACTAGAAACAAAGGGGGAAAAAAACTGAACTCTATCAGTTCAACTATTAAAAACAAAGCTTCCTAACTGGACTTTTTACTTAAGAGTGAAAACAAAAACCTCTAGCTGGCTTCACATAAAGATGCATTGTGCAGATGGACATGACTCTACATGGTTTAATTTTAGAACTCAAGCCATGAACGAGTAATTTTAGAGAGCCATTATGAGATGCAAACAATGTTCTGTATTAAGAACCATACGGCAACGAAGTTAGACTCATTCAGCAATGAAATGAGAAGCATAGCAAATTTCTTTCTTATAACCCTTGCTGGTTGTTTAATGTGGTTTAATATCTGTGGTTAAATGACTAGGTTGATATTTAAACTTTCTCAGTTAGTCAAGTAAAAGAATTGTGGCTCAGATTCATTTATTCTAGAAATCACAGCAGGCATTGTTTTCCTGGAAGTATGTAGAATTAGTAGGCTAAATTTAGCTTCCTTTTAGAAAAATACAATTACAAATTCTAGAAGCAATATGATCACATGCTGTTTATAGGATTTTGTGTGGTGGAGGAAAGGTATGGTTATAAATTGGTTATAGTTAACCTATTGTTTTGGACAGACACATGCTTAATTTAATGTAAGATCACTGGGAACCTAAAAACAGCAATCTGAAAACACGTAAAATAAAATATAATCTTTAGGACTCAAGTCTTAGAACTATTTTTCAGGGTAAAACAACATATTGTTCATTACCAAGTCAACAAGCTATTTACGAAAAAGAAAATATGCACAATGGACACTATTACAACTAAGATGCATGAATGGACTTGTTAATCAGTTTTTAAAAATTTAAGGTGCACAAGTTGTAAACATTATGTGTTCTACATATAATAGCTATAGGCAGAGTGTTAGGTTGGGAAGGAGAGGCTTTAGAATGAATAGAATGAAAAATAAGGTCCATTATGTTGTGAGTTCCAGGAGGGCAAAGACAAAATCGTTTTGGCTCATCACTATACTTCAAGTACCAGGCACAGCCTGGAGCAGAGGAGGTTTAAGTAAGTATATGTTGAATAAATGAGTAAATGAAAATTTAAGTGAAGTAAAATAATTGGTAAGTGGGGTAGCCAGAATTTGAACTAAATCTTTCTGACTTCAAAATGAAAGCTCATTTTACTCTACGAAAGTGCTAGAAACTGGGAGCTATAACAAGTAATAGAAAATCACTGGAGGGTTTTGAACTGGAGAGTCAAAAAAGCAAGGTTTTACTCTAGGAAGCTTGATCTGGAGGTAAGGTGGCCTAGAGCAAGGAGAGCCTTGCAATGGGAAGACCAGTTGGAGAGGCTATTATTACAGCCCATGCAGAGGCAGTAAGTGCCAGAAACAGGGGGCCTCAAGAAGAGAAAGAAAGCAATGAATGGCAGGCATATTTGAAGCAATATGAGTTCAAATGGGTGGAGTACACAGGAGAAGGTAAAACCTATTAGCAGTCTGTGACCTGGGTAAAAGTAGAGCAAGTTACAAAAATAGGGTAGTCAGCAGGAGGAAGTGACTTAAGACAGGGGAAGATGATCAGTTGGTTTTAAACATGTTTAGTTTGATGTATCATTGAGGAACGAGTGAAAATGTTCTACTACAGGGATGACTAGTAGGTTTTATATTGTTAACTAATTCTGTTTGATTGGAAGCAGGGGCCTGGAATGAGTGAAGAATGAAAATTCTTGGCAGTCAGAGCATTTGCACCAAAGAATAGAGGAGAATGAGAAGGACTCTGAGGAGGAGCCGTCCTGGTCGGGAAAATGGCACACAATGAATAATGCCTGCTGTGGGCGAGACAGTGGCAGGTGGAGGCATGAGTGCCAGGTATTTGCCATCTCTGAACGCAACGAGGAGGAATAAAAATTTAGAACTCTCTCTTGGTGGAGTAATTGGGACTATATTTTGGCTAGAGATAAACTTAGCATTTATCTGCATAGACATCGTGGTTAAAACCAAGAGTACATATGTGTTCATGGAGAGACAAGGTGAAGGAAGAAAAGGCAAATGAACAAAATCTTGGGGGAGTGCCCCCATGAGACAAGGACGGTAAGGTCAGTGAGGCATTGGGAGAGCAGATACTGTGCTGTATCACAGAAGCTAGGTGATGGTCTATAAAAGGAGGACATGGCCACATGGAAGATCTTTGTTGAACTTCAAGAGACTAATTTCAATAGATCCAATAATGGAGTCGGATATTAAATTGCAAGGGAATGTGTAGAGAGGAAATAGAATGTTTGTCAAAGGAAGGACAGGCAGAAGGCAATAGCAGGGTCAAGTGGAGTTTACTCTTAAAATGTAGGAAAGCCATATACTTATTTGGGGGACCTCCCTTCCTTCTGCTAAGATTTATTGAAAGCCTACTAAGGGCCAGGCACTGAAAATACAAGGACATTGTGCCCCTCTTGGAAAGCTCAGAGTCACTGGTAAAGGCAAATGGACTAACAGACAGTTACAGGAACACATGGTAAGGGTGATCCACCAGACTGGAAATAATGCTAGCGCCGAGTCTTGAAGGAGGATGAGGAATGAAAATTCCTAGCGAGAAGCAGTTTGTTCACAGGTATAAAGACAGGAAAGAGCACGTGGCATGAGCAGGAGAGCGGCAAGTTGTTGAGACTGGGGCAGTGGGGAAAACTAAGAGGCAAATGAGAGAAGTAAAAAGTGATGGAGCAATAGTCTGATGACGCAAGAAGAAGCATTTCCAAGAACCTCGGAATGTAAGAAGGGTCACTTTTTCTGAGACAGCTGGAAAGGATGAAAAGACAGATGAAGATACAGGACGCTGAAGGAATTCAGGGCAAATAACCTCAATATTTTCAAAATAAATTAGGATCCAAGACCATCTGCTGAAAATGATGGATAGAGAGGAGGGACCAGAACTTCACAGTAGAAGAAGAGGTTTAGAATAACCACAGCAGGGAATGCACACTGATGTCAGCAAGAAATGAATAAAATAATTGCTTAGGAGTTCTGATGGCTGCTGTAAGATAAGGTATAAGGTTTTGTGACTTACTCTTCAAATTCATGAGCGATAGAAGAAACCCAGGATAGAAGGTCAAGGATGTAATGATATTTAAGGTGTAAAATGAGGAATCTGTTAGGAGATCAGGCTTTGAAGGAGTAAGCAAGGCTAGAAAAGTACAAATGTACCAGAGGAAAAGCAAGACTTCAGTAAGGAAAAGAACTGGAAGAGGTATAAACAATAACAATACTAGTACTCATGGTGATATGTAATGAGTGCTTATCAAGCTGCAGGCATTCTGCTAAGCCCTCTGATTTACCCTGATTCACAACACTGAAGCAGTTTCCCGAGCTATGAGGGAGAGTGCACTCAAACAGAAGTCGTAACATCATAACTCTGATTTGTCCCTTCCTCTTTCTAGCTGTGTGACTTCAGACAATTTGTTCACCTCCAGGTCTTAGGGTCCAAAATTCTCACAAGACTGTTGTAAGTATCAAAAAGAGACCTCATCTTTGAAAGCACTTTGACTGTATATAAATGTCAGGAGTTGTACTTGCTATTTTTACATATAATTCTCATTGTTTTGAAATGTACTGGAACATTTTTGGTGCTGATCAGGGGAAGAAGGTGACAATGAGTAGAGAAAAAGAAGGATATCAGAAAAATTGTTCTATTAGAAGACAGTTGCATATTGCAAACTGTAATACACACTGAAACCTTCTAGAGCAAAAAATGTCTATGTGAAAAGTTAAATGTGTTTCTCAATGTGATATCAATGTATCTTCCAAAATTTGGGATATCACCTTAATAAATATTACCTTGTTGTCTCAAAGAAAAATAATAAAAGAAGGAAATAAATGAACCATTATTGTCAAAAGAAGAAAAAAGCCTCACAACCAGTTTGCATCTCAGTTGATGGATGCCCATTAGTGCTGGGTGAATTAATTTTTTTTCCCTGAGCTTTTAGAAGGAGCATTCAAAATAGGTCTTTTTTTTTTTTTTTTTTTTAATGTGAGGTATTACATTAAATTATGTTTTAAAAATAAGGTTTGTATCATAAAGTTAGTACACAAGTCAGTCAGTGTACTAATCCTCAACTAGATCCCAAGAAAATGTACAAATGGGCCTTTTTATCTCACTTGATGACATGGCAAATCATAAGAAAACCAGTAGAGAAGGAACATTTTTTTTTTCTATTTATAGAGAAAACCTTGCAGAACATATTCTGAAGCTAGAACCCCAATCTCCTACTCCTTTATATTCCTTATATTCTCTGATCGCAAATGGTGATGCTGCTTTTCAGATTCAGAAACCAATGAGAGGTGACTTTTTTTTTTTATTAAAGCAAGGAAATGGAACTTGTCAACATTAAGGATTAAAGTAAGGGTTTCTTCTCAACCCTCAGATAATAAAAAAATTTAATCACCTAATCTACTCCATTTCCTAGATCATTCCAATTAATTAAGGCCCTTCCCCATTAACAAAGGTGTGTGCTGGTCAGAATAGATCTTCTCCAGGAAATATTTTGTGTTGTTCATAAGGAATGGAGTGAGACCCTTTAGATCTATTGCTAAGTTGTGTACCCTGATGGCACTGCCAATTAACTGCGTGACAGCTGAGTGGCCAAGGGTGCAGGCTCTGGAGCCAGACGGCTGATTTTGAATCCATTCAGTGTCTGTGTTCTTGGGCAAATAAGTTCTCTAAACCTCCATTATCTTATCTAAAATATGGAAGTGAATAGAGTTCCGACTTCATTTCTCGTGAAGGTTATTATGAGGATTTGATGAATTAATGAATGTACACCATCAAAACAGTACCTGGCACACAGTAGTTCAATAAATATTCTCGATTATTGCTTGTTCATTCCTTCGACAAATACTTCTTGAGCATCAACTATGTGCCAGGCGCTGCAGAGTGCTGAAGATATAAAGATGAATAAGACACTAGCCAACCCTTAGTGAGTTCTGAGACCAGTAGGAGAGACAGACCAAAGGTTTTTAACTTAATGTGGAAATGGGGGCTCCAGAAGGGAAATCTAAGTAGGTTGGTGGAGTCAGGCAGGTTACCAGAGCAACTGAGGCAATCAGTCAGGATCCTTTCTTCGTAATACAATCACAATCCTGAGTTTTTGGCAGTGCAGTTATTTAGTCATTTGACCCAAAGTAAAGCACCCATCTCCTTTAATCTCAACTGTTTTTTAATTTGTAAAATCATAACACTGAATCAGTGATGTGATAGAGTGAACTGATACTGTTCATGACAGCCTATTATGCACATCTCTTCCCAACTTATGTTCAAAGACCTCAGCTTGGTAGCGTGAAATCGGCCACAGTGGGAGTATTTACACCAAAGAAATTGGCGAATGTTACATATCAGGGTCTCCCCCCACCCCTACCCCAAGGGATGGTTATTAAACATTTACCAACATACTTCTCAGTTGAACTAATGAACTCCAAAGTATTTTCCAACTCTAACAATTTTCAACTCTTACATTGTTTTTCTACAATTATTTTACTCCAATGCTATTGACTTGGCACATATTGCATTCAATTCTCCACCTCCATAACTTGTCAGATCTGACTGTGTGAGCAATTTTAATATTTATATTGGTAGCGACTCCAGAAATACTTTCACTTTTCATATATTTTTTTCTTGGTATATTTATTCTTGTGATTGGCCTGGATCAGGTTTTCAATGTAGAATGTCTTTTTTTTTTCTGAAATAGTGCTAGCCATTTAACCAACTTCGAGTTTCGTACTAAAAGGAACATCTAAAGATGATCCAAACAGGCTGACTAATTCATTCTCTTAAAATGTTGTGCACATATCAGGTGAAACTGAATCACCCATAAAACATTTCTTTATTTCTTTTCAGCTCTTAGTTAAGATAATCTCACTAGCAAAACATTTCCTGGGAGTGATCACCTCAGTGGCACCTTGGCCATTAAACCATTGGTATTTAGCAGGAGCATTTCCTTTAAAGAAGACTGCTAGGAATACCAGTTCAGTGTAACCTTAAGACCAGCTACTCCACTCTGTCTGCCATTTACCTACAGTATTCTCATTAAACTGGCTATACAGTGGCATTGTCATCCCCCATGGATCTAGCAACACCTTCAATTCCCTGAGTATTTATTGAGTAGCTACTTATGCCAAACACCACCATCACTGTCTCCATCACTGTCATCCTCACTAACAAAAACGTGTTGCCTTTTACACAAAGCATGTTGCATGTTGCATTCAAGTATTAATTTCTCAGTAAAAACCATAACTGGTGTATTTGAATAAATTTTTAAGAGAAAGACTTTCTAAACTTTGACATGGGTAACCCTACTTTCTTTTGGAATTGATTTTCTTATAGATTAAAAAAAAAATTATAACTACTGTTTATAGATAACATTTTATAGTTTATAAGATACTGTCATTATATCATCTCCTTTTTTTTTTTTTAAAGATTTTATTTATTTATTCATCTATCCCCCCCCTCGCTGCCCGTGCTTGCCGGGCCAGCCAACTACGCCGTGCGGGCAGGCCCGCCCTCACCAGGAGGCCCCGGGAACCGAACCCGGGGCCTCCCACATGGCAAACGGGAGCCCCACTGATTGAGCCACAGCCGCTTCCCGTATCATCTCTTCTAATATGCATAACTGTCTTGAAAGGTAAGCATTATTCCTGCATTTTCAGATGGAAACTGAGGTTCAAGAGGGTATAATATTAGCTAAAATGTATTAAACATTCAATCCAGTTCCTCTGAGTATATTTCTAATTATTCGGAATTTTTAAAAAATGTAGGATATTTATTTGAACAGATTTGAATTATCTGCATTTCCTAGAAAACACTGCTATTCAAAAGGCACAGCATTTTAGTGAACACTTGTTTTCACCTGCTCAGCATACATGGTCACTTCTACTAGCAACTCTTTTGAAAATTCTCCCTCCCCTATTGAATGACGCTATCAATCACATGGCCTACTTCCCTCAGCACAGGGTGAGCATGCAAATCAGGTTCAATGAACTCCACCCCTTGACACAGTGCTTGATCAGTGAGCACCTGAGTTAAAGTCAGTCAGAGTCTTTTTGGGGATTTAATATGGCTGGACCATATGAAGGACCACTATCCTTCAGAGATCACAAGTACTAAAGGTAATGTTAACCTGGAGTGTCAGGTGACCATCTCTGTCACTATGTGGAGAAAGCTACCTGAGCATGAAACTGATCCAAGGGACAGAAGAACTCAGAGATGGAAAGAGACAGATTCCTAATGTAATTTTCTGAGCATCAGTATCCATCCATATCTTAAGCTAACAGGAACCAGTAACATTTTCTGTTGTTTATTTTTTTATCATCAGTCATTTTATTGTGATTCTTTTCCCCCCTTGCTCCTATAAATGTTCTGACTAAATTCTGTCCAGCAGAAGATACCACAAACCTCCAAGTTCAAATACAAAGTCAATTGAATAAAGGCAACTTTACATAAAACACTCAAGTAATTGGGACAAAAATGGTTTATTTACTTGAATAATTACTTTAAGAATTTCATTCCACATTGAGAATCACCCTTTAATTAGTTAATAAGATTTCTGAGGTGATATACTACTTTTTTCCTGCTATATAATTCCAAAATCATCTAAAATATTTACATAGCATCATCTCAAGATGGAAATAATGTATCTAAGTGAAGAGTCAAGATATAAAAACTGGAAAACACTTCAATTTTGCTTTTAAGTGTATAAAAGGGATTTATGATGGTGGAAAATGGCTGAAGCTCCATTTCAAGGAAATTGCAGTCATAAAAACAGTCAGGGCTAAATCTGCAAGAAGATTTGCCAGAGTGAAATGCTAAGTAAAATTCTTAGCCTTCTCCACAAATATATCATTTCCATTAACTTTAAAAGTAGACCCATAAAAAAAAAGAGTTAAGAAAAGATTCCAATAGGAGATTCTGGAGACATTTAAAATTCTGTATTTATAAAAATTCATGGCTTATGAAGAGTCATATTACATTATATTATGTAGTATTAACCAAATATTTGTGTGCACCAATTGTATGACATGCACTTGTTTAGCTAGATACTGAGAATTCCTGCCTTTAGAGTCTATGGATTATAATATGGTAGGATAAGCCTTAAACCCTAAATGATAATCTAAATTGAAAAGTGAATGGATCCACTGGGATGTTGAGAAAGCAAATTTTAAAAACATGCTTTACTGATGTTTGCTTCTTACACATAACGATGTAACACTTAGTGTTATAATTACCGAAAGAGCCTAAACTGACTTTAAAAAGATAAAACAATACATGTCAAAAACCACTTATGCAGGGGGTGGATGTGGCTCAACTGGTTGGGCGTCAGTCTCCCATATGGAGGGACCTGGGTTCGATCCCCGGGACCTCCCGGTAAAATAAAAAATTAAAAAAAAAAAAAAAAAAAAAAACCACTTATGCAGCCAGACACTACCTTGTCAATGATTCTATGAGTAGGCTAAAGGAATAGAAGGAATTTTCAGTCCATCCAACTGTTTCTTTGTTTGACCACATTAAGTGATCTAAAATACCCATGAGACCACCTTATTTTTAATATTTGCAGACTAGTTTTGGTTGACAATAGAGTATATGAGATTCCTCCCAAGAGCTCATGTAAAGTTTTGGAGAGGAGGTGGGGTGTATTGGGGAGAGTACGGCTTGGTGTCACATAGAGGTGTGATGTGAATCTGGGCTTTACCATTTATATACCTTCTGAGTCTTAGTGTCAGTTTCTTCATCCAAAACATGTGGATAACGGTACACATCTTGTAGGTTGGCCATGAAGGTTAGAGATAAATTATGAGAGACATGCAGCATGCACTAACTTTCAATAAATGTAGCTACTTTGCTTATTAACTGGAGTCGGGTTTGGGCCAATTTTTGCGATCCCTCATCAAAAATGAGGAACTTGGCACTACACGCTGGCTGGCACTGCTCCAAATACTTGGTGATTGTTTCATCACACACACACACCTTGGTTCTCTTGTCCACAGTGTAAATAGCATTATTTCTTATTTTCCCACCCTTTGGCCATCTTGTGGTTTTCCTCTAAACCTGTTCCAGGCTCTTCAAGTGCACTCCAAGACAAAGGCCACCGTAAGGGCTTCCCATAGTGAGGAAGAATCACAGATAAGGAACCCTTACTTGACCTTTCAAGAACTAAAAGAAGAGGCCTGTATCCCCATTGCAATTTAGCAAGTAAAGATATGGAACACTCAGTTAAATTAGAATTTCAGGTAAACAATGAATAAATTTTTAGTATAAGTATGTCCCATGCATGTATTTTATGTGGCAATCTTAGTTGTAAGCAAATGAGAGTAAACTAAGATCATCTTTTTACCAACAGAAATCAGATTGAAAAGATTTGGGCAAAACTTGTTTAGTTGTTGGGGAGGAATAGTTTTTTAAGGTTTCTGTAACACATATGGATTGTAAAAATGCATATAATTTTGTTTTCTTTGCTGCTGCGTATTTAAAACATGCAGCTTAACTGACAAACTGTTTTCAGACTGATTAGCAGTTCCTGACAGGTGGTTTTAAATACCATATGAAGGCATACCTATGTGAGTTGTTTTTTGTGGTTTTTTTTTTTTTTACTATAAATCAAGGATTTGTGTGTTGTGGAGATAATTTCTACTGCATGTGGTAGTCTGTCACTCTGTTTTCTGAAACAGGAAGAGTGTTTTTAGTTTAATTTGCATACTTTATTTTATAATAAACCAGTTTATTAACAATCAAACAGAGGTTTGAAAGCAAACAGGAAACAAGTTAAATTTGGTACGAGAATAATTGGCATGTGTTGTAACAAATGTTTCTAGGTTTCCCAGGCTTTGTCAATACTGTTAATGATTACTATACAAATGTTGTTTCTTTCAAAGAGAGATAAATCATGCTTTAAAAAAATCTTATCCAATATTGCATCCCTTCTTCTTTCAATAATCATTCTACAAGTTGAACATGACTGAATCTTGAGATAAGAAAAGAGCCTATTGTGCATTTTCTAGTTGTAACAGATGATTGAGATCATTGTCCAACTCTGAGATGGTGAGAGTAAAGATAAAATGAAGAGAATGCCTTCATATTTCAAGTTTATCCCTCAGAAATTCAAAATCTGTTAGCAAACATCTCTGTCCTTTAAGAATAGCTGAAAGTATTCAATTTCTGGGCAAGAAGAATAAATAGTCATTTGTTTTATCATGGCGCAAACTGTAAAAATTCCTGTTAAGAAAATACATTGAACTGTCAGAGTCCTGATTGATGGACAGCTTTTGTCCCATTAATCAATTTTGAGTCAAACAAGAATGTTTCCTCACTCTGCAAAGTGTGAAGGCTGAACTTCCCTTCAAGGTTAAGAAAGTGCTAAAATGCTTGAAATCCTATAAAAGTATTTTTCAAGTTTTTCAGCCTAATGGATGTAATTTTACATTTCAGATTGTGTAGAAGAGCTACCAGATTTTATTCAATTAATTCAGGAACATGGGAAAATGCAAACCCACAAATCAAAGTTGACAAATCTCTCTCTTGGTGTGTAGGTTATGTAAAATAAGCCTAGCATCCTTTTCTAGTTGCATTCAAATACAGGGCGTGACTAGGATAAACCTGACTGAACAGTCAGAATGTGAAGCACTGAGAGGAGACAAGTTGGGGAGGAAGCTGGTACATTACTCACTAATGAATCAGATCTTTTCCTCCTCCAGTGTTTGAAAATGCCCTCGGCATAAGGCATGGTGCAATTTCAAATGGAGGCACTGCTGCTCTTCTCAGTGTGACAAGCTTGGGTCAGATCTTCTTTAGCGTTAGCGAGAGCAGAAGTCCAATCGCAGCAGAGGAATGCTGGCGGTGAGTGGACCCCATTCTTGTCATGGTGGCTGTCACCAAAAGAGAGAGAGAAGAGCAGCATCCAGGGAAAGAGAGACAAAGGGGAGAGGCCTGAGACCACCAAGGGCTGCCCAAGGCCAGACCCTGGCCCTGGCCCTGAAACAAGGTGTGGTCGAATGAGGTGGGCATTCCCCTGTAACTGTCTTCTGGCTTAGTTCTTTTTCAGTTTGCTCACAACCTGAGAACTTTTCTTTGAAGCCAAGACCAGCAGGTAGACTCTTTGGAATGAACTAGGGTCTCTCCTTTTTTTTTCTTTCTTCAAAGTGAATTCTGTCCGTGTGACACATTTTCTTTCACAGGCAGAGTAGAAAAGAACTTTTAGAAATCATTTAAACTCCATGGACAGAAGGAATATCCAAACTTGGACAGATTTTGTATAGCTGTGGATTCCCTGAATGAACATAATGCAATTCAAATAGTGCTGGGAGAAAAATTAAAGGTATACAAACATCATTTCCTTGAAATCAATATGCCATCAGAGAATGAAGACCCAAACAAGAGCTTCTACAAAAATCTTCAATATTTTTAAATGCCAACTAAAACTATGCTAGAGAAAATAGGATAGTACAGAAAATAGGTACAGAATCCAATTTCTAAAACTCAGTAAATGCTGTAGACCCTTAAAAAATCAATAAACCGAAAGGTTAGTACAACTTAAAAACAAGTGTGCTCAGGATTGGATTTAAATTACTGATTAATTTAAGGAAAAAGAATTCAAGGCAGTGTGTGTGTGTGTGTATGTGCAGGGAGAATGTGTGTTTGTGAAAGGGGAAGGTGGGGGAGGGAGGGAAGGAGGGAGAGAGAAAGAGAAGAGAGAACAAGAGATCTGAAAAAAAAAAATAACCTTCCCACCTATATAGGTGCTGCCTACTGACTGGGAGTCTGCCTCCCTCCCAGTCACATTCCCAGGCGGTGCTGTAACAGAGACGTGTGCCCACTTCAGGAGGATCATGGAGGGAGAAGAGCTAACTATGGCAGACAGAGAGGGGCCGAGGAGTATTTGTGAGAGAAGATATTACTTGAGCTGGATCTTGGGGGTAAGTCAGGTACAGCTGAGGCAGGGAGGATATACACACAGGCACCCTGGTGAGAATGTACAGAGCTGGGCAGAGAGCTGTACCTAGCACAGAGACGGTGTGGGATGGGCGGGGAGCAGATGAAGCTAGAAGGTTAGGCTGGGGCCACATCATGGAAGGCCTTATGTAGGTTGTCGAGGACTCTGCACTTTCTCTGTAGGTGCAGAGTCACTGGAAAAATTTAAACAGGAGATAGAAATCAGTATTACAAAAATGGCAACTTTGGTGACAGTGTGGTAAGCAGACTGGAGTAGGAAGGAGCTAGAGGTCAGAAGATATAAGAGAAGGTTTTTGAGTTTGTCTAAGCAATAGAGGAGGTGGATTAATAACAGGCTGGAGACTCCCAGATCTGTAACTTTACTTCCATATCTGCAGACAGACCAGAAATCCATCTTCTGAAACATCAGTTTTGTACAACAGCTATTTAAAACTTAATTCAACAAATATTTACTGATGGTCTACCATATGCCAGATGCTTGGTATATATCAGTAAAAAAAACAAATACTCCTGCTCTTGTGGAACTTACTTTCCAGCATGGGGGTTCAGACAACAAATAATACATCTAACAAATAAGCTGATCATATAGCATATTAGAAGTTGGTAAATGTAATGGGGGAAGGAAAGAGCATGGCTAGGGGAAAGGAGTGCCCAGAGGGAAGGTAGTGGGAGAGATCTGCAGCTCTGAAATACTGGAAAGGCCTTTTTGAGAAGGTGGTTTTCAGGAAAGAGTTGTAAGAGGGGGAGATCTAGGCATCTGAGATTTGAGAAGAAATTTCTGGGCAGAGGCAAGTGAAGCCCTAAATGGAGAGCATGCTTGGTGTTTGAGGCACAGCATAAGAGTAACCTGGAACTTGTTGACCGGGAGATGAAGTCAGAGAGAACTAAGAATCAGAGTGTGTGGGGTGCTGTGAGACTTGGGATTTTATTGGAGTGAAATGGGAAGCCACTGCAGGTTGTTGAGCAAGGGAGTGACTTTTATTACAATGGAATCACTCTAACTATGTGTGGGAGAAGACTGGAGGTGGTGGGGAGCTGGGGAGGGCAGGTCTGGGGCAATGGTGGAACACCTAACAGTAGTTAAGGAGAAAGGTCTGGGCTAGAAATTTAAATTATGAAGTTGTTGGCATATAGATGGTGTGAAAAGCTGCGAAAATGGATGAGGGTATAGAGAGAGAAGTTCTTCTCTGCAACACCAAAGCTAACAGGTTGCAGAGAAGAGGATGAATGAAACAGACTAAGAAGGAACAGTTGGGTATCCTTCTGGCACTTCATCTACTCCCACAAAACCTGCTCCTTTTACTCTGCATCCTATCTCAGTGCCTAACATTTCCACCTACCCGGGGCATCGTCCTTGACTCCCAGCTACAGATGTTTTAAATATATCCATCACTTTCATCTCCCTGCCATCTATAATTTAGTGCCACTTCTTGCCTGGATCTCAACAACTTCTTAGCTGGTCTTCCATCTCCAGTCTTGCCCCCTGATAATCCCTTCTCCAACATACCAGAGATATCTTTCTAAAATGAGAATCTGATTATGTAATTTCATTGCTTAAAAAAGGTTCAACTCCTTAGGAGAGCTTAAAAAGGTTAGCTTGTCTAACCCTTCAGTCTTGCCTCTTGCCCCAGCAGAAATCTAGGCTCCAGTCACACTGCCCTCCTAATTCTTGAAGCAATCCATGTCCTCTCCCAGTCTGGGTTTCAGCACATGTGGATTCCCCTGTATGGAATACTCTTGCCCTCACCTTCACCTGGATAACTCTTTACTCACTCTTCAAGTTTCATCTTAGATGACATTCCTTCTGGGAAGCCTTCTCTAACACTTCTCTCACCGTCAATTAAGGGATTTGGAATTCTCCCACACTCTCATACATCAAACCTGCATTCTCCTTACCAGTGCCTTTATCATGTTGCATCATAATTGATTTATCTGTATCTTTGACTAGAATGTAAGCTTCATTTTTAGCCCCTAGCATAGTGCCATGACATAGCACTTGGTATGCATATGTTGAATGAATGGCTAGCAGAATGACTTAATAAAAGAAAGAATGACCCTGAACAAAGATTGTCAGTGTAGAAAGAAAGGAAGGGTTAGATAAGAACAATGTTAAAGAGATAAAATTTATGTGACAATAATTCAACATGGATTTTGAGGGCAGGGGAGATTGAGAAGTCAAGGATGGTTGAAAAATGTCTACCTTGGGTGTCATAAACCAAGATAATGAAAATAGGCAGAAAAGAGTTTTGCGGCAAAAATAATTAGTTAATAATTCTGAGGTATCTGTTGGCCATTCAAGTGGAAATGTCTATAAAGTAGCTGACACATGGAGATAGCGGTCTGGAAAAAAGAAGGTGCCAGAGATAGCAGTTTGCGAACCATTTCTCCATGAGTGGATTTGAAGTCATGGAAGTGAGATCGCCCGTGGGCAGGCCCAGTTAGTGGAAAAGAGGGATTCAGATGGAATCTTAAAGAAGATCAGAATCTAAACTTCTGAAGGGGTAAACAGAAGAAGGGTAAACAAAGGAAATATGGACAGAAAATAGAGAAGTTTGAGAGTGGTATTTCAGAAGCTGATGGAGAAATTTCAAGAAGAGAGGAATAAGGTATATAGTGCCAAATGTTACAGAGGGGTCCAATGGAGTAAAATCAAAGGTGTCCACTGGATTTGGCAATGAGAAGGTACTGGTGATTAGAGCAAGGGCACTTTCCTGGGAGTGTGAACTGTTGGAGTTAAATGTGTTAAGAAATCAATGAGAGAGAGAAAGTTGATAAAATGAGTTTAGAATTTTTTTTCAAGAATTCTTTATTTAAAGAATAAGGCTGAAATAGGAGTCACTACTTAAGATAATTGTGTATTAAAGATCCTATCAGGATGCCTGATATATGTGGGTTTTTTTCTTTTCTAGAAACAGCAGTAAGTTAAGTAGGGTCCGAATGAAAGGAGGTTAGGAAGAATTTAAAGATGGGAGGGATTGGTGGGGGGGTGGGGGGGTGGAACAGATGGAGCAAGGGGCCTGAAAAGGTGGAGAAGAAAATAATTCAAGACTATAGGTTGAAAATTCAGTTTCATCCTTTGAGATAGAAAGCAAGGAGGTAATAATAGGTGATATGGAATTAATTTGGTGTCTGTTTCTTCCCTAAAATATAAGGGAATATTTTACACTGAGAATAAGGGGAGCCAAAAAGATTCAAAAGGTTGATGGAATGGTGGAAGTTTGGAATGGTTGGAGTGGGAATGGGGAGAAATGACACTGGAGATAAGCAAATAGATTTACCTGTAAGAGAAGCAGGTGCTTTGAATTAGTCAAAATGGGACATGACTAAAAGGTTAAAAATCAGCTTGATGTAAGACTTATCCTAATGCACAATGCTCATTCCCATTGTGTTTCTACAGAGTTAGCAAGGCAGACTTGGGAATTAAATGGTTATATAATCATTACCCCTATAATCAATTCCTTGTGATACTTATATAATCCATCAGATCTATGGGTCTTTATTAAGAGGAAATACCAGCATTTGGTTATTTTTATTTCAAAACCAGTTTTACTGAAATCTGCAAGGAATAACTTCAGGAGCAGATATTCTGCTCTTTTAAAAATACCAACAACCTAAAGATGTTAAAGAAGTGAATCAGATACAATAATAATGTAATTTTGAAAATTAAAACCCATTTAGGAATTATGATGGAGACTTGATCCTCAATACCAGTATAATTATTCATTTAGAATCTTTAATAACAGTTGGAAAGTAATTAATCAATTTATGACAGATTAAAGTGCTGTCACCTTTCATTGTCGTTAATGAAAGTGGGGTTTTATCTGCACTATTCCAGTGATTTAAAGAATAAGATTCTCTCTCTCTCTCTCTCTCTCTCTCTCTCTCTCTCTCTCTCTCTCCTTTCTCTCTCTTTCTCCCTCTCTTCCCCTCTGTTTTTTATAAGCTCTTTGAAGACGAGAAGAATGTTTGTAGTCACTGGACCTGGACATAGTAGATATCAATGAACAATTCAAGTATGCATTAGTGATACTGAAGTAAAATTTAGAAGTATCTTAATTTTGACATGACAGATAGTGAGAATTTTTGAAAAGTCCAAAAACGTTTATTCATTTCTGTTAGGAGAAAACTTTTATTTTACTAAAACACTCTGGTTTAACTGCTTCTTAGTATCATTGGACAGGACTTAAAATATTGTGCTATTTGATACTCACTTAAAAAGACCCAGATTAGGTAATATTAGGTAATATTTTAGGCCCTGAATGATTCTGTGTGCCGTCTTTGTCTTACTAGATTGTGGGTGGACCACTAGCTCACTTTGGACAGCGTAGCCACTGTCAGGAGCTAGAGGGATTCTGCCTAAATGTAAGGCCAGAGTCAGATGACAGCTACTCACCCAGGACTCTCAGAGGAGCAAAACGACAGGAAGTGAAGGTAGACCCTGTGATGAGCTTTCCTTAAACCAAATGTCTGAGTTTGTGTTTAGACCATGACAAACACAATTCCCACATACACTCTAGCACAAACTTTGTATAGTCAAGGTGCAAAGAAATGGCCTCAAGACAATATTCTCAAGGAAAGCTAATAAACATCCACAGCAGATGATGTGCTAATGGGAAAATAATTATGGATATAGTTTTTAGGACCATAAACTTTGGTTTAAACAGCAATAAGATGATGTGCCCAAAACTTTAGTCATGAGAATGGTGTAAAACATTTATAAGTTTGTTTGGTTTTTCTTCTAATACTATGATTTCCTCTGAGAATATGGAATTTCATTTGAGTACTTGAAAGTAGCTAATAGAATGCTTAGGATGTGTCTATGGCACTCAGAATAAAAGCTCTTCTTGCTTCTGCTACATATTCCTGATATTTTTACTGGTAGCTGACGGTGGGACAGACTGAGAGACAGATTTAGGACTGGATAGATAGTCTGTCTTCTCCCAGAATCAAACCACATGTGACAAAAGTTGAAGGAAGTTTATTACTTGCTTATCACGTGCCCTATCTTGTCCCTGTGAGCTTTTCTTTATTCCCCATTCTGTTTTTTTTTTTTTTTTAAGATTTTATTTATTTATTCATTTATCCCCCCCTTGCTGCTTGTGCTCGCTGGGTCAGCTAACCATGCCGTGCGGGCGGGCTTGCCTTCACCAGGAGGCCCCGGGAACCGAACCCGGGGCCTCCCATATGGTAAACGGGAGCCCTACTGATTGAGCCACAGCCGCTTCCCCCCCATTCCATTTTGATCAGCATCTTTCCTCCTAGAATGCAGGAAGCCTGATTCCTAATGGGACATATCTTTAGGGCTTATAAGGCACACAGGTCCACGACCTTCCAACGTGTCCACCCACCTGTCCCCTCCCTTTACCTCACTAATCCAATGTCCCATCAAAACCTCCAGGATTTCCTCTTCATTATCTACCTCACAGTTCTAGGTAAAAAGAGTTATCACAAAAGAATTTCTTAAATTGAACTGCATTTTCCCAAATGTACAAATATAGGGACTTTTAAATGTTTAGTCATTAAATCGTGAGATCTTTCAACTGGAGCTTAAAAAATCATCGAAATATTAATGTATACAAATACATTGACATAAGATCATTACTGATGGTTGGCCAGCCATTGAAATAAAAATTAGGCATGTCTAAACTATGTAAATAAGTTAATCCTTATACAATGCTAGCTATAATTAAAATCAAAACAAGCCTTAATGATGATGTATATATTTAGCAAACCTCCAGGTTGACCTAAGAGAATCTCTATTTCAAGATCATAATAACACAATTTTCCTTTTTCTTCTTCAAGAGATGAGAAATTGCCAATTCTGTCACCCCACATGCCATACTGAAACACCTGGATGGCAAAAGGTTGTCCAAGGACCAGATGGGATCAGCAGTTAGAAATCCACAACATGGTATGAAGAATGATCTCAATGCCCATGTTTCATTTCTTCTTCTACTACTTTATTTCTTTAAGAGAGAGGGAGAGTTGCTGTCTCTCAAGTAGTCAGTACTTTAATCATGTGTATTTCAACTGCACTTTAGGTTACTTATTTGTGCAGAGTCCATATGGGAAGTCTACTTACCAGAAAATACACACTCACAAACAGGAAATCTAACTACAGTAAGAAGGTGTTTTTTTCCACACAATAGAGTTCAAAGATGTGTCATCCATGTAATTTGGAGCAAAACCCAACACCACTATGACTGGTGAGTACATATACATAACCCCCTTCTCTCTACTCCTATATTATGGCACCTTATGATTATAGCATTACGTTTTCTAAGCCTGTTGGAACTTGCTGCTCTTGCTTATAGACACAAACGACCACAATTGCCCTTTTCTGTACTTAGCTTTCAATCATGAAACATGTCAAGGTGGGAGAAAGGATACAAGAACAGTGAAGGAAAAAAATCAATTTTTGGAAGCATATGGCAACAACTGAATATTTAATCCAATTAGCCTAGAAATTCCTTACATTTTCTGCACTCTTTTCTGCACTCTTTGCAAGGCAGTTGCTTCATGGTACAGAATGAATTTCAATAAATGTCATATATTTAGTTAGATGGCTTATTTTTAAAATTTGTCAAAACAGGTCACTGCCTCATGAGAGATCTCATTCCAAGACATGACAGATGGATATTGATATTGAATAGAAAGATCGGCATTAACTAGAAGATTCTGGGCAGAAGAAAAAAAATCATTCATGTAATGTTCATCAGATATTTATGGAGTACCTACTATGTGCTAGGATAAAAGGATAAATACCTGGACTTCATGTTTACATTATAGTAGAAAGAGGAATTGTGCCAAAATAATCTCTTTGGGATTAGTAAGGATTACAACTGAATACCACTGGTAAGCAGGGGCTTTAAAAGTACTTATATTTTTCATATTGCATCAGAAAAATGCATTAGTTCTCATTTAAACATCCATTCTGTCACGGCTGCAGGATTTGAGACCCAGCTTGGATTTTTGATGATGCTGTTTACTGACCCTTAGCAAAAACCAACTTCCTATTTTTCTCAAACAAAAAGGGCCTTACATGGTTTCAAAGATTTCTTAGACATCAAAGAGCTTATAGAGACATACTGTTGTGTAATGATTTAAGATTTAGTGAATCAAAAACATATGGATTAAATTTCCCTTAAAAGACCCCTAGGTTTAAAATTTTAAAGTTAAAATGCTGGTCCAAACACATGTTGGTACCAAGCAATGCCAAAATTTATTTTTTTAAAGATTGAGTTGTCTTATAAACCCAAAACTTGGCTGGGTTTTACTTTCCCACTAATAGGCCCCAAAGGAGACAACCTACCTTATGCTAAACAAATTTTCCTCTTTCTCTGATTTGTGAAGACACATTATTTCAAAGTTCTCTAGCTTCGGATGTTCTTCTTGGAATTTTCAATAAAATATTAAAAATCTGAACCCTTCCATGGTTTTACTGAATGAGTACTTTTTAATTCCTCCGAGTCATTCTTTTACAAATAACTTCAAAACTGAATATGAGATTCTGGGTATTGCCTCACATTTCCAACTAGCAGGGAAAATGAGATGGCTTCAAAACAGGAAAAGGCCACTGATCTTAATAAGTGCACTGTTTCATGATATATTATTATATTTTCATTTAAAATAGTAGGAAGAAATACTGTGCCTAATCTTCCTTTCTAACACAATGGCCTTCCGGAAGGCTGCTAGCCTAGGCATTTCACAGAATTTTTAGGATTAAAAGAAACAAGTTAGTGCACAACCTGTAAGCTTTTATTTCTTTGGAAAAATAGATTGTAACCCTGATCTGACTGCTTTTAAAGGGCACTCAAAATCAGCAAGGCAGTGCATGTTTTGAATTTCCATGAGAGGATAATAAAAACATGGGTGAAGTTCTGGCAGATCCAAAAAATAAAAAGAGCCAATATTCCGAAAGAAGAGTTTGTCCTAAATGAGAGAACTTGGAAATGAAATACAGGTATAAAGTTATGATGAATTTATGTTTCAGATAATGATTGCGTCAGTTTGAGACTGAAATAATTAGACCACCCTTTAGTTTAGAAATATACATAAGCTTGCTATGAAGTATGTAAGCTGATAAGTTTAGAAAAATAAGTATGTGCCAATAGGCAATGAATTATAAAATAAAATATCTTTTTTTCTTTTAGTGGCTAAGTGAACTTTCCAGAGGGGGCGGAAATCCCAGAATCCTAGGAAAGGAAATACTTTGCAGAAGGGGTCCTGACGCTCTTTGGCCATGTCTGCTACTGAACCAGACAATGCCTGAAATGCCACAGGTATAGACAGGGCCAAGACCATCAGAAGCCAAATCTGGCTCGCAGACCTTTTGTCTCTCCAGCCTGCACAGTGTTTTAAAGACACTGAGTCAACATTTAAAGTTTGGAGCTTTCCGGTTTTTCCTGAAAATGTGAAAGATATCATCACACGGGCCCATACCACACATTGCGGTGACCACTCGCTGGCAGGGTGTTTTGTCTGCAGATTGTCTCTAGTGAAATTGTAGGTTATATGTCTGGCTCTATGCTCATCTGAGTATGCAAGTCCAGATGCAGGACACAGACAGGGAACAAGTGAGAAGGGAGAAAAGAGGAACAAAATCAAATACAGTAGTTTAACAGTGGAAGGGAAAAAGGAAGGAGAGAGAAAAGGCACGGAAAAAGTGCTTACAGGATATAATCAGCAGTTGCCTTTTCTTGCTGTCTCCATATTTATATTGGGAAGGGATCCATAATGAAAGCTGTGGCTATTACTCTCAACAAATCTCACATGGATAGGCCCATAGCAAAAAAATAAGGAAAGTTGTCTGAATGAAGCAACATCCCCACTGAGGCTGGCAGAGAGGAAAGGACCAAGTGAACGCAGGAAAATAGCATGGGTCCGCTTTTGCTACACCCCATAAACCAAGGGTGGTCATTGTATCTTCAACCCTGGAATTGTAGTGAATTATGGCAGGTACTGTCCAGGTATCTCCACAATAAACCAGGGGCTCTGGGTACAACTGTGCAGGCTGAGCACTGCACAATCCCAGAGGGTACCATTCTCTTAAACCAAGCTGAGGAGTGCAGCGTGAAGGCCCTGCTTCAGATATCCATGTGGCTCACTCACTCATCTTCTTCAGATTCTAGCTCAAATGACACCTTCAAAGTGAGGTGACCTCACTACTGAAATTTTCAAACACCATCCCACCCCCTCTTATCCTTCGGAGACCCTATTCCCTTCACCACTTTGTTCTTCGTCATAGCTCTTATTACCACCTGACATACAACACATTTTACATCTATATTTCTTTGTTTACCTCCTCCAATAGAACAAAAGTGTCATGAGGACAGAGATTTTTGTCTTTTTTGTTCTCTACTGTATAGCCAGCATCTAGAATTGTGCCTGGTAGGTGCCTGACAAATTATTTTGAAGGAATGATGAAATAATCAATCCCATCTTGGAGTACAGGAACCTGGCTTTCACTAAAACCTGTGATTCTCTGACCACATTCATAATTGCCATTCTTTGTCCCATTGGGAGAAATACATTTTAAAATTCTATGGGCCATTGTATAATTTATATGGTCCATAAGAGTTAATATAATTTCCATGGGCCCTATAGCTATGCAGTTTATTACGGAAATTAAAAATAACAGAAGTAACCTGCATAAACACACTTGCACAAATTTACACAATGATAGAAGACATAAACAAGTGTACCTGAGTATGTGATTACAAAGTTGTTTTTTATTTTACTATGCTTACACCTCTACTACAAATACCACGTGTGTGATTTTTCTCTCAATTACATTTTACAGCTTATAAAAACACTTCCTTCATTATGTCCCTTGAAAAGCAAAGTAGTCAGATTTTACTGTATGTTTTTATTGAAACAAATCCCAATGGGGATATACTAAACTATTTAACACAGCTAAAGAGATATCTGAGAATAGGCTTTCTGATAGAAGGCTAGATTACAAAATTACTCACAGTTCATAATCTGATAATAGGAGCAGAAAGCTCCATACATATGAATGGAGCCATTTCTTGGTGTGTTTTATTATAAAAAGAGAGAGAGAAAAAGAGAACTCAAAATAGAGAAGGTGAGAAAAAACAAGGGACTAGAAATGCTATATTCATCACATATCTTGACCCTAAGGATCCTAATCTGTGCCTCATTGGAAAAAACGATAGTTAACCTTTGTGCTGGAGGACAGAGGTGGTGTGGAACTGTTAAGAGAGTTTGGCGCTAGGCTCCAGGGCACAGTTTCTTTGCCTATAACAGGTGGATGTTAAGATAGTAATATCAGCCTTGCTTATCCTGTAAGATTGCTGTAGTATTAGAAAGACAATATACTCAGAAGCAGTTTGAAAATTTTAAGAGGTTTTAATGTTCCAGCCTTTGGATTTTTAAAAAAAATTCTATCACTTAGTAGCAAATGGGATGATTTCTAACATTGTCTTTCTTGTGTGATGTCACCTTAATAATTATGGATTTTTGTTCCATTTTATAGGAGTGGTATTTGTCTATATATCCAGATTGTAAATGCTTCAAGGGCAGAGATTTATTTCTTCTTCTTCTTCTTTTTTTTTTTTTAATGCCCTCCTAGTACCCAGCACATATGATGCTCAATATAAGTTCCTAGCTAGTTTTGGTGAGGCAAATGTGGGCCTGGCAATAACTGCGTCTGCTAAGAACAGGGAATCATTAGTCTGTATACCTATAATTTATTACTGAGAGATGACTGTTTATTTTGCATTGAGCAAAGCCTATGAAGAAACTCTGCCTTGAGGGCTCAGTGTCAAAAACACCAGTTTCAACATACACCAGCCAGGAAAAAAAGGTTAACCCCTGCACTTGGGCTTCTGGATATATTTCCTCCCCTTGAAGGGGCACAATTAGGAACAAGGGTGTCCCATGAACAAACACAACAGACTAAGGGAAATCTTAGGTACAATGGAGAAAAGAAAGGAGAGATGGTTCTGATGAGAATCATTAAGCTAATGACAATGAGGGAAAAACCATGAAATTGGAGTGGAGAGATGGGGGCACAGAAGAGTTTGGAAGAAGCTCTGGCCAAGCAAAGGGAAAGGGCTGCTTGTAGATGCAGGGGTCAGGGAGCTGGGAGGTGGCTCCAAATGTGCAGGGAGCTGCACGTCCCCATGGTGTGTCACCATATGCTCTGGTGCAGTCTCTAAGAGAAAGTGTGTGTCCTGAGAGGCATGAGCCCTTTTGAGTATTCACTTTTTTCTGAGATGACCACATTGGAGGAAAAGTTTATCTCAGGCTACAATGTAGATTTGCAAAAGGAAAATTAGACTGATGCTATTTTGAACTATATTTTGCCAACAAGTAAGGACACTGACTTTTGAAATTCTTAGTCTAATCTTCATTAAACAGTTTTGAAAAACTTCCAGATTAAAGTGGGACACGTGCTTATATAGCCCTAAAAGGAATTTATAAAACCTAGGTATTCCTCCTGCTTAGGGCAGTGTCATTTTTCTCTTATTGAAGGTTTAAAAGTAGTGAAAATATTAGTTGTGAGCTTTCACATTGACTGGCTGTGGTTAATTTTGTACATTTTTTTTTTTTTTTATCATTCAGATACACCTTACCCACAATTTCTGAAGGCATTTTGTGCACATATAGCGAAAACCCCTATCGTAATGTATCAAGAACAAAGAAATATTTGAAAAAGCAGCAGTTGGCAGATCATCCTCTACATGCCACAGATTCCATCATGTTAAAAGCAAAAATATATTTAAGTTAATGACTAAAGGCTATGTATTAAGTCTGAAAACTGCAGAATTTCTATAATATCAGTACATTTCACAGACAGGCACATTTTTGGTACTACAAAATTTTCTAATGAATGATGTAAATTGTATCTATTTAGCGGTACACAAAGAGTAAATAGTGAATACACCACAGGGTTGCAACGTATAATCGGAACCAAGGAAACTCATTTTGTTCCATCATGGAAGTTTATATGTTCAAAATAAAGCACAATAAGCTTATTGCTAGAAAGGAAAGCTATATACCTGTAAATAAACTAAGAACTTCTTTGCTGTTTACATAAAAGCACAATTTTTGACCCAGTGGCAAAGAGAAACATGATGTAAATCATTTTCAGATCATCTTCATGCAGAAAAAAAATCATTAGTCAGCTATAACAGTTTAGCTGTGAAGCAAAAATGTTTCCCTGAATCCATTTGCATGGCAATGGTATGTGTCTGACTGAGGGAAACAACAAAATAAACCTCCACACAATGCTACAAAATGTGAACAGTCTTCTGAAATTCAGGAGAGGGTCCAGATAGTCTATATTCTCTCCAGTTGTCAGTTTTTATAATCCTCTCATATTCATTGACAATCATAACTTGGCAATTAAAGTATCCTGATTATTTTGCTTAAGAGAATTGGCAATATTTCATTCTGCCAGAGGGCTCCTTTGCACATGAAACTGTGATAAGGTAAAATACTATTCATGCATGAGCCACTAGAATCCTCTCCAACTGTCAAATTAGCAAATGGCTCTTTTAAAACATAAAAGGTAGGAAATGGGAAACCATACTTGGGAGTAAATTCTGTGTTGGCAGTGGTCGGTGAAAGTACTCTGATGCTTTCACTATTGGGTCAGTCAGTACTAGGACTGGCCCGACCACCCGACCTCTGGCTGTAATCTATTTCACCCATTGAGACAGATGTCCTCTACAGAGCCCCAGCAAAGACATTAAGGTACGATTGAAAATGATGGATCACAGCCTGTGTGCTTGCCAGAAATGAAAAATTCAGACCTTCACAGAAACACCTGCCCCTTGGGAGGACCTCTAAATATTACAACTAAACCAGGGTTGGGAACAAGGAAATGGCTTGGCTCAAACCTTGCCGGCTGCATCATCCTGGGACAGGGTGATCGGATCCCTTTTGTCAGGGCTGAGTCAGATCGCAGCCTTGAAACTTGTCCGGCCATAACAGTCATACATCACCCTCTCCCCTAGCGCCCCTTTCTCTCCTGAGTCATACAGGTGGCCGTCGGAAGCACTCCCCCAGAACGAAAAGTCCAATTCTAGTTTCTACCCCCCCACACACTGGCCACATCTCTTCCGTTTCTGAAGACTTAAATTCTCACCCACCTCCCCGATCTTGGAACAGCGGTCGGGATCTCTTAGGGGAACAAAGAAAGCAGAAGCGCTGGGGCGAGAAATAGGTGCGGGATTTGAAAGGGGAGGGGCTCCGGTTTTACCTTGCGGTGCACAGGAACAGGCGGAGGAGAAGTCAACAGCGCAGGGACCACCCGCGCGCTCCGCGACTCCCCTCCTCCTCGCTAGCAAGTCAGCTGTAGCCCCGCATCTGGCTCGCTCCTTTCTCGCGGCTCCGCATCGGGTCACAAAGCGCTCGGGGCACTGCGGGCGGCGAAGGCCTCCGGGTCACCTGCGGCCGAGCCGAGAGGAGCACCCCGCCCGCTCGCCTGCCGCGCTCTCTCCGCCCCTTCCCACCCGCGCGCTGCCCTGCCCGTGACTCAGCCGGGTATCGGCGCGCGCCGCCCGAAGCGGCCCAGGCGCGTCCAGGCGGGAGGCGCCGCACAGCAGCCGGACTGAGGCGTTCGTCCGCTGGCCTCAACACGTGTCTATCTCGACCGCTATCCGTCTGCCGGGTCAGCCGGTCCAAGGACCACTGAGATTTCCCACCCAGAGGGGGAAATCTGCCCCCGCCCTTCCTGCCGTCCTAGCGCCGCGCCTGGCCCCAAGGGGGTCGCGTTTCCTCCTGCCCCTCCCCCGCCACGACAAGGTGAAACTTTCTAGGTGAAGTTTTCTCGCCCTGGCTGCGCGCTCTCTCCTCCCCCAGCTCTGGCAGTCTGGAGTTAGCAAGACGCGAGATGAGCGGGGCCGAGTCTCCCCCTCCTGGTGCTCGGGCGGCGAGTGTCACCCGGTGCGCAGAGCGCACTGCGCGCACACCTCGCGCTCACTCCGCGCTCCCCCCGCACTCTGCCGGCGGGGAAAGCCCGCGAGTCTCATCTCTGAACCTTTCGCACGTCGGCGTTAACCGCCCGACACTCGTTCGGGTAGAGAAAGATTTGGGCACCACAGAAACAAGGAATCCGTTGCCAAAGACGGAGGTAGGAGTGGACGGACGAATTGTCCCAATGATTCCATTATGCAACGGTTATCTTCTACTATAATAACTCGGATTTCTGGGAGGAAGAACTGTACAAGAAGAAACTTAAGTTTAACTTTTTTTTTTTTTTTAGTAGCAGGAAACAGACTAACTAGGAAAATAGCAATGAACAAAACAAAGGTTTAATTCTTGAGTGTTGAAATCTTATGATGTTTTCTGAAAAGGAGTTTGGGGGCTTGATGAATTGTATTAGGATTAATTCTATTGGGATAAATTTTTATAATTCACGATGCCTGAATATAAAAATTGGTACTGATCTTCAAGAGTAAATAAATACTCCAAGGTAATAGAATCTAAGGAACGGCTTTGTGTGTTAGGGCTTGGAGTTTTCCTATCCAAATATCATAAGGCCTTTAAAGATAATGACAATAAATAAAAAGACACAGATTTGTTAGTTAATAGCCATGGAACAAAATAACATTTACTGTGCAGCTTCAGGAATTATTTACTGCAGAATAAAAACCACAGGAAAATATAGTAATAATAGTAACCATTTTTTGGGGAGCTTATTATGTGCCAGGCAGTTTACCAGAGACTGTACAGACCCATTTCAATTCTCCAAAGTGATTAGCTCATGATTCCCCAATTTTACGAAAGAGGAAAGTTCCTGTTGCACAAAACTAGAGCCTTGCATTGAACCATTTTGCGGATGAGGAAACCGAGTCCTTAAGAGGTCCTCAATGAGCCACACAGCTGGTTAGTCAGAGTAAAGGTTAGAACCCTACTCTCCAAGCCCAGGCAGGTGTTCTTCACTCTATGCCAAGAGGTTGGTGGCCTGGCAAGGCTAAATAAACAATACAGCCCTCTAAAGATTTCCTGATATATCACATGGCATTATTTAACAATGACTAAAATTCATATTAAAATGCTTATTTACTGGATGGAGGGTACTGGGTCTATTTATGGACAGACCAATTGTAGATTTTGAGTTCAGTATCAACTTTCAATAAAAGGTGAGTAAACTAATGGATTTTAACACACACATGCAATTAGCCATAGTTGTCTGAAGGAACCATTAGAGCACTGTTTCTATTTCCTGGTTTCCATAGCGATATGTTAACTGGATTTTTAGATTGCATTATGTAGTTGCCTTAACAGGTTTTCTGAGTTTGAGCACCATGATAAAAATATAAAAGAGAAAAATTACAATTCAAGTTGTGACAAGACCAAGAAAAGCCAATGCAAACTAGAAAATAAGAGATTATAAGTACAAACAACCTATTATATATTAACAGTGTTGAAGTTTCTAGTTACTAAGTTTTTCAATCCAATTTTGAAACTGTTTTGAAAACTTATCTTGAGTTATTAACTTTAAATAAGGAAATAACTTTTTTTTAAAGTGTTAACTAAAAATAGTGTAACTAAAACTCTCCAAGTGTGTGAAAATCAAATAAGTCGTTTTTGCACACTACCTAAAAAGATTTGATCACAAAAAGGGTTAGAAGTATTTTTGGAATTGGATGGGAACAGATACTTTAAGAAGGTAATAGGAGTTCTACAATTCAATTTTGGTTTTGCGGCAAACTTTAATTGTTGGTATTTGAGTTTCTTTGGGTCCATGGCATGGGTGACACACTCTATGATTAAGCTCTGTTGGTATTTTCCTAACTAAACCTCTTGTGGTGACATTGTTGGCTGGCTAACCCAGCACCTGTTCCCAATCAGATTTTCCCTTGCCTGTCTCCACTCTTGGGGCTGGAAGAGTGAAACACTTACTTTCCCAGACTCCTTTGCAACAGACATGGCCATGTTACATCATTCTGGCAATGAGATGTAAGCTGAAATCTGAAGAGGCTTTGCTTTTTTTGAAAGGGTTTAGTTTTTTGATTAAAGGGGCCTGAGAATTTGGTGCCATCCCTTCCTCCCTTCTCATTTTCTTGATTTCATATATTAATATAATAAATACCTAAGGGAGGGCTAGCTATTTGTGACCTACCACAAGGGAGAAAGTTGGCTATGACATTGCTGAATTCCAGCACCTATGTCAGTAGCCACCTGCTTCCAGATTTTTTCTTTTGTGAGAAAAAACTTGTTCCAGACACTGTTAGCCACGTTTTCTATCATCTGTGACCAAAAGCCTTCAAAACTGATAGACTTCTCAAATGGGAAGCAAAATATCTTCAAGGCTAAGGTTATCATAGTAGTTAAGAGCATTGGCTTTAGAACCAGTCAACCTGGATTTCAATCCCAGCTCTGCTGTGTGCTAGCTCTGTAACTATAGGCCAGTGGATTAAACTCTGCTTCATCTGTAAAATGGGTGTACTAATAGGGTTATTATGTGGGTTAAATTTAGCTACAAGCTAAAGCATTTTACAGTGTCTAGTAAATGTAAGAACTTAATAGGCATGAGCTATCATTGTCCATATACTTAATGGATGACCCTTATGGTTAACTGTTAACAGGGTCTCATCTGTTAACTGAGATGGGTTTCATGGTGGCCACGTTAGGAGAGAGAGGAAAAGTTTTCTCCTGCTGTAAATATGCTCCATCCTTTCTGCTCTTCCTTCAACACATTAAAATTTAAGTTCATTCTCGTGGTGCTGTTTTTGAAGTAAAAATGAAAGCAATCTCTAGAACAGGGGCTCCATACTGGCAATCTGTATTGGGTAGAGCCCATAGACATTCATAGGCCTACAGAAGGTTTTATTTTTAAAGTTTGAATCTCAGTAGACAGAACATGTGTTCTGCAGTTTGCCCCTATCCTCCAATTGGCATTCCGCGCCCTCTGTTCTAGATGTCACTTTTGCAGTAGGCATTAGGATGTGTGACCCCAGTCTTAGAGTATTTATTTTTGGATTTTTTCTCTTTCTCTACTTTTCCTCCACTACCCCTGCTATTGTGCCTTTGGCGAATGTCTCCATAAACAAACAATGGAAGAATTCAGGTGATGATTCCTTAAATAACATTTCTGCAAGCAAATAAAAGTGGGAAACGTAGGACTCCTATTACTTTTTAGAGATACATCATGCACATTTCAATATAGAAGGGTCTGAGAATTCAAGTGGGAAAACAAAGCAAAACAAAACAAAGAATAAAAACACTTCTTAATTTTGCGTTAAGCAAATTGTCTTCCAAACTTAATTGACCATAGAACCTTTTTTTCTCTTTTATCTTCAGTATCAATTTTCTGTAAAATTGGTCTTACAGATAAAAATACACTTTGGAAAACTTGCCTTCTAAAATGGAAATGCCTGCTACCAAGGACTAGAACTGGGCGCTTTATATCTGAACTGTTTTTATGTTGATTGATATTGGTCATTTATTTGTGGCTGTACTTTCTAAAAGTGAAATATGAAGTGTTAACTTATTTAAAACATGACTAAGCATATTCAATATTTAGGACAAATACCAGACTGCTAGGCTCTTGAAGATACAGATATCACAGTTTCAGTCAGAAGAGCTAGGAAATTACCAACTCCAACAGGTTGCTACAATTGTATTAGTGATTCAGTTCATTTTCACATCTAGCTTGTTACCTTTCTCTTAGTGATTCAGTTCATTTTCACATCTAGCTTGTTACCTTTCTCTTAAACTTAGACAAGGGTATAATGTTTTTAGCTTTCTTTATTACATATCCACTAAGAATCAGTCATGTGCTTTGAGTTTTACTTATATCCTTATAGTGAAATCCAAGGTAGATATCATCATTCTCACTTTACATCTAGGGAAATGGGACTCAGAGAAGTCATGTAACTTTTCCAAGGTCACCCAGCTGACCTATGCTTCTCTCTTTCCAGAACTCACCCACTTCCTGTTGCAACTCTTGTAAACTATCTCTGGTCCTCTGATGAATGATGCAGAGTCATTTTACTTAAGCAGGAGAACTCAACGCTTCCTCTCATTTTTATTTCTTCTCTGTGTGCACAGTCAGTCATAACTTAAGGCATGGCCACGCCTCTGTTGCTTGACCTTTGGGGATGGATGTTGCAGTAAAGAATAAAAGTGCTGGCACCACTTACATCGTCCATCAGTAAAATTCTGCATATATTTGAGCAATTATCCCCGGAAGTCAGGATGGCCTAGGTGGAAGGCTGTAGGGGCATAGGACCAAGGCCTCTGGGGTCTGAAAGGAAACTGGAATGCTCTTTCACCCACTCTTCTGTTTTCACAAGCCCTGAGCAATCCTTTGGGGAACTAGGGAATGTGGGACAGAAATGGAAAGCATCAGAGTCAGGGTCAGGTGTCCTAAGAGAAGGTCTTCTGGAGAGTCTCTGTCCTCTCAGAAGATGAGGAATTAAGGCAAAGACTTGCAAAAGGACCTGGAAGGCTGCTCCCATAACTCTTTCTCCGATGAGTACCTTCCTCCCTAAAGCATTGCTTGCCTCCCTCCTTCCCTCCCTCCCTTCTACACAGAAAGCATTTTGGGAAAGAAAATGGGAAAATCATTTTTATACAGTATAGTACAGCATTATTTCACAATTAGCTTATCCATACTATCTGTAAATTTAAACTGTTTGGTACTAATACAAGAATGTTGACTTATTTTGGGAAACAGCACACTAACAAAAATAAATGTGTTTCTTTCAATGATCAGCATTTCTTTATGGAAGACTCTTGAAAAATGTGTGTGTGTGTGTGAAATTACTACAGTTTGGGGATTTACCAATAACTTGATGGTAATTTGGCACTTAGCCTTTGTGGATCAGTTTCTTCAGTCATAAAAACGATTCCAAAGTCCCTTGAAAATGATTAAGAAATAACCAAAATTTTATTGGAGCCAGTCCATTTGGAGCAAATACATTAAACAGTTTACAAATCGTATTGAATATAAGGGGACATTATATTAGAAAGAAAGAGAAAGTACTCCAGCCCGTGGTTCATATTAACTATGTCTTGTCCAAATATGTTTAAATTTTTTTTCTATTCTAATAAGAATGATTTAATAATCAACTTAACAATAGTATATTTGGTGAATCCAAAAATAAATTAGGCAATTTAAAAATGGCTCCAAAATTGAATAGTTAAGAAGAAATATATAGACCTTAGTGGTGCTGAAAAATGATAGAATGTGACAACAATAGATGGCGTTAGTGTAGGAGGGAGCACACTGCAAGCTCCCAGAGCAAGGCGGATTGGGGACGGGGTCCTGCCCGGGGGTCTGTGCTGTGCACGCGTGGAGTGAGAGGCTTGGGACATCTATCTGCGCGGATCGGTGGCGTGGACCGAATGGTGGAGATTCGTGAGTTTTGAGGCTGCCGGTGGAGGTTGGCACAGGCGGCTGGGCGCCGCGGTTAGGGAAAAAAAAAAAAAAAACGGCCATTTTGAGCCGCGGGCGGGGCGAAAAAGTTTTATTTTCTGGGGATCTGGCTGCCTGGCGCCCCTTGGACCTTGTGTAAACAGAGCAAACGAGCTAATCAGCACCCAGTGAACCGGAGGGGGGATTTTGGTCGGGCAACGCAGCTGATTTCCTTAGCCACCCAAGGATAAGACCCGGGCCGCTGCGGAGCCAGGAGGAAGGGACACTTCCCAAAAAAGGAGGGTTCGGTTGGAAGACAGGGAAGGGTATTTTATATTTTTAGACATTGATCTGGCTGCCTGCACCACCCCATAGCTTTGGGGAGCAGATAAGCCGACCTGAAGCAGCATTAGGCTGAGAGCAGACGCGAATCTGCACTCAAACTGATTTACTGAGCAGCCCGGTGACGCTGGAGCTCGGCGCCAGAAGGGGCGGAATCCGCCATCTTTAGCACTCCTCACTGACTAACATCAGAGCTTCAGCTAACCTGGGGAGTCTGGAAAGTGGGACGTGCTTGATTAATTTCCACAGGCCCAGCTAGGGTCCCTTCCGTAAGGGGGTTGGTCTAGAGGAGGAATTATTTTGGGTCCTGCATTTGGCTAAAAAAAAAAAAAATTAAAAAAAAAAAAAAGTGAGGTCACCTCAGCAAGTGAAAAATAAATTCTTTTTAATTTAGTTTAACAGCTAAAAGCTGCTTATAGACCTGCATATAGAACCCTGTGGGGAAATTCATTGATAAACACAAGTAGGCAGGAAGGATCCACGTGGACCCTAGGGGAATCATTGACCCCCCTTAGCTCTGTTTGACTGCTTGCCTGTGTGGATCTTTGGTTTCTCTCTGTTACTTTCTGGTCTATTGCTATTATTCCCGTTTTCCTCCCCCCTTCCTTTTTCCTTCTATTTTTTTTTTTTTTTTAAATAGGTGCTGCCAGCTGGTCGCTTATTTGCTGGGCTTCTTATTCAGTAATTTCCCACTTGCTGTATATATTGATTCTGTATTACAAACTATCGCTTATCCTTTCTGCATCTTTCTGCCTTCTGTTTTCTGTTGTGGCTCTTAAAGACAACATTTTTTCATAGGCCCACAACTTAAGGTGTCAATTTCTATCCCAACTATTTTGTTTTCTTCTTCTTTTTTCTTTTTTCTTTTTTATTAGTATTAACTTTTTCCTTTCAGACCTTTCTCTAGTATTTCTCTCCCTCCTCAAAATTCTAGCCTTCTAAATCACTATATATATATATATATATATATATATTCCTCCATTTGTTTTCCCAGTCCATTGTAGGAACTCCATATTTTTTCCTAGTACTCTACACTGCCTACTCAAGTTAAATATTCATCTCATTAAGTCTCATTTTGCCCCTCTTCTAACTTTTATCAATATTTCTATTATCCTTCTGCCTTCCTTACATCTTTTGATTCCTCTGGCCCTAACCTTTTGCCTT
Organism: Tolypeutes matacus; assembly: GCA_026826555.1. Classification (NCBI taxonomy): domain Eukaryota; kingdom Metazoa; phylum Chordata; class Mammalia; order Cingulata; family Chlamyphoridae; genus Tolypeutes; species Tolypeutes matacus. The sequence goes on from JAKSZT010053770.1 coordinate 13,243,111, forward strand.
CAAGGGAACATAGAAAGAAGCAAGGAGATAAAATAAGAAGAAAAACTGCCAAAGAGAAAACTTAACTCACACGCAGAACCAACAGCTAAATAAAATTCTAGAGCATAGAGAAAACCTAATCAACTGAACAAACCCATCAAGATAATATGATGACCAGACGGCAACAGAAAAATACAAATGACTCTGAGAAACTGGAAAACATGGACCAGTCCAGTGCACAATATAAAAACCAGGAAGCAATGCAGTACACCGAACAACTAATCAAAGCTATACAAACAAATATCATGGACAAAATTAAAGAACTGAAGGAAGAGATTAAGGATATAAAGAAGACAATGGGAGAACATACTGAAGAAATAGCTAACACACCTAAAAAGGTAATGGATATGATGGCGAACAAAGACACAAGTCAAGAAATGAAAAAGACGCTGGACTCACATGGCAGCAGAATTGAAAAGGCAGAGGAAAGAATTAGTGATATGGAAGACAATACAGTTGAAATCAAAGAGATTGTAGAAATGATAGACAAAAAGATAGAAAAAATCCAGTATGGTCTCAGGGAATTAACTGATAATGCAAGACGCACAAACATACGCATTATGGGCATACCAGAAGGAGAAGAGAAGGGAAAGGGAACAGAAGGAGTGTTGAAGGAAGTTATGGCTGAAAACTTCCCATCTCTATTGAGAGAGATGGATGTGCAGATCCAGGAAGCACAGCGCACCCCAAATAGTATAGATCCCAACAGGCCAACTCCAAGACATATACTTGTCAAATTGTCCAATGCTCAAGACAAAGAGAAAATACTCAAGGCAGCAAGAGAAAAGAGAACCATCACATACAAGGGAAGCACAATAAGATTAAGTGCTGATTTCTCAGCTGAAACCATGGAGGCAAGAAGACAGTGGTATGACATAGTCAAAACACTAAAAGAAAAACATTCCAGCCACGAATTCTCTATCCAGCAAAATTGGCATTCAAAAATGATGGAGAGTTCAAAATATTCACAGATAAACAGCAATTAAGAGAGTATGTCAAGAAGAAACCAGCACTTCAAGAAATACTAAAGGAATCTCTACAAGTTGAAAGGAAAAAACAAAGGAGAGAGAGTTGGAGGAGAGTTTAAAAACAACTGAAAACTCAAAAAGAGAAACAAAACAACATATGACATACATTAACCCAAAGAAAAAATGACTGAAGTAAGAAATTCGTTACGAGTAATAACACTGAATGTTAATGGATTAAATTCACCAATCAAAAGACACAGATTGGCAGAATGGATAAGAAAATATGATCCATCTATATGCTGCCTACAAGAAACCCACCTTCGGCCCAGGGATTCAAGGAGGCTGAAAGTGAATGGCTGGAAAACCATTTTACAAGCTAACAATAGCCAAAAAAGGGCAGGAGTAGCTATTCTAATATCAGACAAAATAGACTTTAAATGCAAAACTATTGTAAGAGACAAAGATGGACACTACATATTAGTAAAAGGAGTAATCTCTCAAGAAGAGAGAACAATCATCAACATTTATGCACCTAATCGAGGTGCCTCAAAATACGTGCGGCAAACTCTGGAAAAACTAAGAGGAGAAATAAATTCCTCTACAATTATAGCAGGGGACTTCAACACACCACTATCATCATTAGACAGAACATCTAGGCAGAGAAT
>JAKSZT010053770.1:13253234-13365975 GCA_026826555.1 Tolypeutes matacus
TCCTTCCTTCCTTCCTTCCTTCCTTCCTTCCTTCCTTCCTTCCTTCCCTCTTTCTATTTTGTTTTATGTTGATTACAAAAGGCCTCCAATGAAAACTTATAGGTTTAACCAATCCCTTTTCCCACTCACTGTCTTTTGTGTCTCATTTGCAATCTGACTTGCTCTAATACTCACCCAACAGTGCAGTGCCCCTCTATCAACCACAAACAGGGTACTACGATATAATGTCATATTAAGTCTGCCAACATTCGGCAAGGAGTATTACAACTGAGATAATATAGGTGGTTGCACATGGCCACTGATTTTTGATAACATGATTTTTGTTTGTTATTTTAAGGATTTGTGCTTGCCACAAACAGGCTGAAATGGCGATGTTTTCAATCCAATACTTACTCTATGATATTAAGTCTGAAATTAATACAGAAGCAGTTTAGCTTATATGTGGTACTTCAGTACCACTAGATGCTATATTATTGACTTAAAACCCTGGTTTGTTTATCATTTAAATAAAATTCAGGAATGATTTGCTCAGACAAAGCCTTTTGCTGAAGCTATCTTGTCTGTTTCTTGGACTTATATAATGAAAACCACAGGAGTGTTATAGGAAAGACACCTACAGAATAAAATAAAAAAAAGAATTATACATCTTGATTATTTTTAAAATTACCAATTACCAGCAAAACTAACCCAGGACAATTTGAAAACAATTAAAAAAGAAATGAGGTTGCTTATGAAGGCCATCGCTTTGGTGACGGTTTAGAACTGAACTTTAGATCTGTAGTTGATCCAGACATAAACAGTTTGCTCGTGGCAGATGCTTCTATTTATTTGCGGGACTTTATGGCTACAGCATATTCTTCACTCATTGTACACATGATAGACACCTATACATCTTCACCTGCCTTGTGTTTTCATTCTATTTCTTTACCCAGTTCACCTTCTGGAAGCTTAAGATCCTCATGAACTTCACCAGTTTCTGCAAGCAGGGAAAGATATCCATCCTGAATGTGTATCACCTGATAATCATTTCTCTTAATATTTGGAATGTCCATGTTGTGAGTAGAAGGGCAAATATCTTTTATTTTTTTATCGTGAAAATATCACGATAAAATCACAAAGTTGTGCATTCATCACCTCAATCATCATTAGAGCATTTTCATATTTCAATAATAATAAACAAAAAACAAACTAAGAGAAAAATTTTCACCCCTCGATCTCTCTATGCTTCTCCTGCTGTACCTGCACGTGTATTTATTAAGCAGTTTTATTGAGATATATTCATATACTATACAATCTATCCAAAGCATATTATCAATGGCTTTTAGTATAATCACAATGTTGTGCATTCATCTCCACAATAATTTTAGAACAATTCCATTACTCCAAAAAGAAAAACTCCACACCCCTTAGCAGCCCTTCCCCAGCCCTACATAACCACTAATCTAACTTCATCTTTATAAATTGATTTATATTTATATTTTATATAAATGGAATCAAACGATATGTAGTACTTTGTGTATGGTTTCTTTCACTTAACAGAATGTATTCTTTTGGGGGGTCTAATATTAACATATTGTAGGGTTAACATATATTTTTTCAATTTCAAATAAAAACAGTCTTACATATACAATTTTACCCATATTCTTATTTCATATGCAGTTTTACTATGCTATACAGTTCCATGTTACATTTTTTATCTTTCCTTTTAGTAACATACTTTAGACTTTACCTTTGAACTCCTTTCATACCCACATAATAGTACAGCTAGTTACAGTCATTATGTTGGACTTTCACCTTTTCTATTCATTTCCATATATTAACAAACATCCTTTTTACCAATTCTGCACAAGTTAACCCTCAAGTTAACCCTCAGCTTTCCATCCTCTAACCTCATTCTATTTTCTAGTGACCCATACTGAAGTTATTAACGTCATAGGATTACACAATATGTTTAGTTTAGAGTAGCGCAATCATAGAGTATTTGTCCTTTTGTGTCTGGCTTGCTTCACTCAACACAATGTCCTCCAGGTTCATCCATGTTGTCATATGCTTCACAGCTTCATTTCTTCTTACAGCTGCATAACATTTCATCATGTGTGTATACCCCAAATTGTTTATCCATTCATTGGTTGATGGACACCTGGGTTGTTTCCATCTTTTGGCAATTGTGAATAATGCTGCTATGAACATTGGTGTGCAGATGTCTGTTTGTGTCACTGCTCTCATTTCTTCTGGGTATATACCTAGAAGTGGTATTACACGGTCACATAGCAAGTCTATATTCAACTTCTTTAGAAACTGCCAAAAAGTCTTCCACATGGCCGTACCATTCTACATTCCCACCAACAGTGAATAAGTGTTCTTCTCTCCACAACCTCTCCAGCACTTTTAGTTGTCTTTTTAATAGTGGTCATTCTAATAGGTGTGAAATGATATCTCATTGTAGTTTTGACTTGCATTTCCCTAATCGTTAATGATGTTGAACATTTTTTCATGTGTTTTTTTCGCCATTTGTATTTCTTCTTTGGACAAATGTCTATTCACGTTTTTTGCCCATCTTTAAATTGGGCCATTTGTCTTTTTATTGTTGGAGTTGTAGCATCTCCCTACATATAGTGGATATTAAACTCTTATCGGTTATGTGATTGAGTTGGCTGCCTTTTCACCCTTTTGACAAAGTCATTTGAGGTACAAAAGTGTTTAATTTTGAGTAAGTCTCATTTATCTATTTTTCTCTTTTGTTGCTCGTGCTTTGGGTGTAAGATCCAAGAAACCACACCTACCACAGATCATGAAGATGTTTCCCTACATTTACTTCTAGTAGTTTTATGGTCCTGGCTTTTATATTTAGGTCTTTGATCCATTTTGAATTGATTCTTGTATAGGGAATTAGTTAGGGGTCCTCTTTCATTCTTTTGGTTATGGATATCCAGTTCTCCCAGCACCATTTGTTGAAGACACTGTTTTGTCCCAGTAATGTGGACTGGGTAGATTTGTCAAAAACCAGTCGGCTGAAGAGGTGAGGGTTTATTTCAGCATGCTCAATTCTATTCCACTGATCAATGTGTCTATCTTTCTGCTAATACCATGCTGTTTTGACCACTGTAGCTTTGTAATGTGTTTCAAGGTCACGCAGTGAAATTCCACTCACATCACTCTTCTTTTTAGGATGCTTTTGGCCATTCAGGTACACTTTCCCTTCCAAATGAATTTGGTGATTGCCTTTTTTATTTCTCTAAAGTAGATTGTTGGAATTTGGGTTGGTATTGCATTGAATCTATAAATCAGTATGGGGAGTATTGACATCTTCATGATATTTATTCTTCCAACCCATGAACAAGGATTGTCTTTCCATTTGTTTAGGTCTTTTTTTATTTCTTTTAGCACTGTTTTGAGTTTTCTGCATATAGGTCTTCTACTTCTTTGGTTAAGTTGATTCCTAGGTATTTGAGTCTTTTTGTTGCTATTGTAAATGGAATTTTTTTCTTGATTTCTTCCTCAGATTGTTCTATACTAGTGTACAGAAACATTACTGATTTTTTTATGTTGGTCTTGTATCCTGCCACTTTGCTGAGCTTGTTTATTAGCTCAAGTAGCTTTGTCAGAGACATTTCAGAATTTTCTAACTATAGGATCATATCATCCACAAATAATGAGAGTTTTACTTCCTCTTTTCCTATTTGGATGCCTCACCCCCTTTTTTACTTGTCTTATTGCTCTAGCTAGAACTTCTAGCACAATTTGAATAACATTGGTGACAGTGGGCATCCTTGTCTTTTTCCCAATCTTAGAGGGAAAGCTTTCAACCTTTTCCCATTGAATATGATGTTGGCTGAGGGTTTTTCATACATGCTTTTTATCATATTGAGGAATTTTTCTTCTATTCTTATTTATTTATTTATTTTTTTACCGGGAGGTCCCGGGGATTGAACCCGGGTCCCTCCATATGGGAGACAGACACCCAACCATTTGAGCCACATCCATCCCCCTATTCTTATTTTTTAAAACATTTTTATCAAGAAAGGATGCTGGATTTTATTGAATTCCTTTTCTGCATAGATCAAGGTGATCATGTGATTTTTTTCCTTTAATTTGTTAATGTGGTGTATTATGTTAATTGATTTTCTCATGTTGAACTACTCTTGCATATCAGGAATAAATCCCACTTGGTCGTGATGTATAAGTCTTTTGTTATGCTGTTGGATTTGATTTGCAAGTATTTTGTTGAGAATTTTTGCATCTATATTCATTAGAGAGATTGGTCTGTAATTTTATTTTCTTGTAGTGTCTTTATCTGGCTTTGGTGTTACAGTGATGTTGGCTTCATAAAATTTGTTGGGTAATTTTCCCTCCTCTTTAATTTCTTGGAAAAGTTTAAACAGGATTGGTGTTAATTCTTCTTGAAATGCTTGGTAGAATTCACCTGTGAAGCCATTCGGTCCTGAACTTTTCTTTGTTGGGAGATTTTTTATGACTGATTCAATCTCTTTAAATGTGATTGGTTTGTTAAGTTCTTGTGTTTCTTGTAGCATTAGTGTAGGTTGTTTGTGACTTTCTAGGTGTTTGTCCATTTATCTATGTTGTCTAGTTTGTTGGCATACAATTTCTCTTAATATCCTTTTATGAGCCTTTTTATTTCTGTGGGGTCAGTTGCAACTTTACCCTTTTCGTTTCTGATTTTATTTGCATCTTCTCTCATTTTCTTTGTTAGTCTAGCTAGGGGCTTGTCAATCTTATTGATCTTCTCAAAGAACCAGCTTTTGGTTTTATTGATTTTCTCTATTGTTTTTCTGTTCACAATTTCATTTATTTCTTCTTTCTTATTATTTCTTTCTTTCTGCTTGCTTTGGGATTGGTTTGCTGATCATTTTCTAGTTTCTCCAGTTGTTCAGTTGGATCTTTGATCTTAGCTCTTTCTTCATTTTAAAAATAGGCATTTAGGGCTATAAACTTCCCTCTCAGCACTCTTTCCTGTATCTCATAAGTTTTTCTAAGTTGTGTTCTCATTTACATTTGTCTCAATACATTTGTCTCAATATATTTACTAATTTCACTTACAATTTCTTCTTTGACTCAATGATTATTTAGGAGTGTGTTCTTCAGTGTGCACACATTTGCAAATTTATCTTTTTCCTATTACCGATTTTCAGTTTCATTCCATTATGATCTGAGAAGGTGCTATGTACAATTTCAATCTTTTTATATTTTTGAGACTTGCATTGTGACCTAACATGTGATCTGTTCTGGAGAAAGATCCATGAACACCTAAGACGAATGTATAACCTGCTGAGTTTGGGAGCATGGTTCTGTTTATGTGTCTTTGGTCTAACTCATTTATCATATTGTTCAAGATCTCTGTTTCCTTGTTGCTCTTCTATCTAGTTTTATCTAATGATGTGAGTGGTGTGTTGCAGTCACCAACTGTTTTTATAGAGACGTCTATTTCTCCCTTCAGTTTTGTCAGTTTGTCTCATATATTTTGGGGCACCCCAGTTAGGTGCATAGATATTTATGACTGTACTTTCCTTGCTGATGGGTTGTCCCTTTTTTAAATAGACTTCTGTATCTCTTTTAACTCTTTTGCATTTAAGGTCTGTTTTGCCCGGTATTAGTATAGCTAAACTGCTCTTTTTTGGTTACTGTTTGAGTGGAGTATCTTTTTCTAACCTTTCACTTTCAGCTGGTTTATATCCCTAGGTCTAAGGTGAGTCTCTTGTAGGTAGCATATGGATGGCTCAAGTTTTTTGTTTATTGTTTTTGACTGTTTATAAACATTTGGAATTTTATTTAAAAGAAAAATCACAACCATGAACATTGTTACAGTTAGAGGCCCTCTTGGTTTTCCACAATGATATTGAGCATGCTCACAAGGGGTTTCCATTGGTTTACTCTTAAACAACCATCTTGAAAAGAAGGAAAAAAAAAAGCAACTCAGCATGCTACCATTTAACTTGTTTTAATGTTTCTTCACAAATGGTGAAAAATACTAAAATACAGACTAGGAATAATCATAATGGTGTGGCAAACATTATAAATATGGAATTATAAATTTAAAACATTTTCTGGTTTAAAAAATAAATCTGATAGCCAATGCAGCTCTGAGGGGTCTGTGTCTAGTAGGGCCAGTCTCTGTGTTCCTGACAGTGTTTGCCTTTATCCCATTTTTCTAGGTCCTTCACGGCCGCCTTTTCTTCCTTCCTTCTGTTCCATCAAAGGCCCAGGAGGACCACCAGGGCTGCCTCATCATGTTTTTTTTAATCCATTTTGTCAGTCAATATCTTTTGACTGGGGAGTTTAATCTACTCACATTCAATGATATAATTTTAAATGTATTATTTACTTCCACCATTTTATTCTTTGGTTTTCATATGTCATATCTTATTTTTACCTATCTTTTTGCTTTTTGGTTATCCTTTCTACTATTCTTTCTTCTATACTCTCATCCAAGCCTCTCTCACCTCTCCTGTCATTTTCTTTAGGCTCTAAAGCTTCCTTTAATATTTCCTGCAATGGGGATTCTTTTTTTATGAACTCTTTTAGTTTCTGTTTTTTTTTGTGAATATTTTAAACTTACCTTCATATTTGAAGGACAGTTTTTCTGGATAAAGAATTCTTGGCTAGCAGTATTTCTCTTTCAGTATCCTAGTTGTAGCATACCGCTGTCTTCTCACTTCTATGGTTTCTGATGAGAAATCCACACTAAGTCTTACTTGTATGTGATGGTTTGCTTCTCTCTTGCTGCTCTCAGAATTTTCTTTTTACCTTTGACGTTTGACAATCTGAGTATTATGAGTCTTGGAGTAGGTCTATTCACATTTTTCCTAATGGGTACACTGTACTTCTTAAATATGTAAGTTCATTTCTCTCATGACAGTTGGGTAATTTTAGCTATTATTTCCTCAAATACTCTTTCTGCCCCTTGTCCCTTTTCTTATCCTTCTGAAACTCCCATGACACAAATATGTTGCATTTCGTGTTATCATTCAATTCCTTGAGCTCCTGCTCAATATTTTTCTATTCTTTTCTCTCTCTTTTTCTTTCCCTCTTCAATTTTAGCTGTTCTGCCTTTAATATCACTTATTCTTTCTTCTATCATTTTGAGTCTGCTGTTGTATGCCTCTAATGTGTTTTTTATCTCACCTATCAGGTCTTTCATTTCCATGAACTCTGCTACTTTTCTATTCAGATTTTCAAATTCTTTTTGCTCAATCAATGTCTTCTTTGATGTCATTTATCTCTTTAGCTATATTGTCTTTCAACTCATTAATTTGATTTTGGAAATTTGAGTGCATCTTGTTAATTAGTTGTCTCAAATCCAGCATCTCTTCTGGGGCTTTGATATATTCCTTTCCTTGGGCAATAACTTCCATTTTCTTGCTATGACTAGTAATGTTTTGCTGATGCCTAGGTATCTCATTTTGGTAGTACGTTTACTCATATGCTCAATATCCTCTCTTTCGTAGGAATTTAGTGGCAGGAGATTGTGTGTTACTGCTGTTCTTTGATTCTTGGTTCAACCTGTTCTGGGTCTTTAGGATTGTTCCTGTTAGTTGCCCAAAACTGGGCTCTGGACCCAGTAATGGGTTGCAGACCTGCTTCCCAGGACCTTGGAGAGGGAGGCTGTAAAGGCCGGAAAAAGCCTCTTATTTACTTTTAATTTCCTCACTGCACTTCCTTGGCAAGCCAGCAGATGGTGCTCTTTGGCAGTCCTCTTAGTTCAATGCCTGGTCGGAATGTGTTTGCTGCAACATGGACCAGATCATTGTGATAGAGGTTCCTCCCTGGAGGTTAAGAGCCTCATATTTCAAACTTTCTCAGAGGCAGTTCTCCAACCTTTGCTGGCAGTCCCCTCCCTTTTCCAGGGTAGGAAATTATTCCACTCCCCTCTGTATTCTCAACAATAAGTCCCGGTCAGTAGAGGGGGAGATTTAGAGAGTCAGATATCTTTAGTCTTAGTCCTGATCTGGATCCCAAGGGAAACAATGGTGCGGCCCCACCCGACCTGGAATGGCTCATGGAACACAGCAGATCAGGTTTGTGGGTCAAAAGCTGAGTCAGCCTTAGGCTGTGTCCAGCTCTCTCCCCTTTCCTAGGGAGGTGGATCCCGGGGACCCTCCTTGTCTGTAGCTGCTGCCCTGAGGCCTGAGAATTCAAAAGTGTCTATGGCGTGGGGGAGGGTGCTGGCAGTAGAGCTGCCGCTTTTGACTCACAGTTTTGCATTGCGATTCTTTTCTTGAGTCCCTCTCTCTTCTGGTTGGTGTCCAGGCTTCTCCTGGTGTCCTAAACCCTAAAAGACTTTTTTTTCCAGGCTGTTTCTGCCTGTCCTCTAGCTATTTTTCTGGCAGAGAAGAGCGTCTCATGTCTTTCTTGTCCGGCGTCTTCCCGGAAGTTCCTGACAAAGCTGTTTTTGCGCAGGGCAGAGCACTGCATAGGGTAAGTGCTGGAATCTCCAGCATCTCCAGTAGTGAAATCAGTTTCATCTGCTGTGTGGGCTGGGGAGATGGTAGCTTTTCCAACAGAACTCTCAGCAGGAAAAGAGTGCCTTATTGCTTGTGCACCTGTGCAGGTCCACCACAGTTCAGCAGTGGCAGCAGTGGTGGCGGCTGTGGCAGTTCCCTCTCTTGTTTTTGATTTGCTTTTTGCCTTATTCCAGAACCAGCACAGGAGAGCATGGGTCTCTCCCACTCTGAGAAAAGAGCAGCAATGGAGGCTGTGTTGGCAGCCTTGCCAGCAAAGCCAATGACCTTGGCAACATTTATTGCATTTGATGGGATTGCCTTCCCTCTTATATTTTCATGGCAGACTGTAAGCCATTCTTCAAGGTCCAAACCTAATATTGGAAGGCTTCCCTGACTGGTTCTCTCCCTAACCCTGCGCAGACTGACAGGTTGCTTCATCTGTTTTCCAGGGGCACCACACCCCTAATTTAGTATATTTCATACCGTATTACAATTAGCAGTTTTGGGGACAGAATGACCCAATGGTATTAATGTGTGTGTGTCTTTTACTCTGTGGAACAGAAAGGGTGGTGGGGAGGTAGGAGGTCTCTTTAGAGTGTTTTATATTCAGAAAGGACTGCCTTGCTCCAAATACAGAGTGACCCCGCTTTACATTTGCCTGGCAAGCCAGACACCAGAAACAGCACTCTTTCAATCAGTTTGCCTAAACACCTTGATATCTATGCATATACAGTTTTAAAAATTCATAAGCAAATCTGGAAATTGGGCTGTGTTCTCTGCAAACTGCTCTGCAGGAATATCAGGTGTAAGAGATTGTGCTTTGAGGACAGATGCTTGAATCAAGTGGCAGAGACTTTCAGTGCAGGGCCTGTAGTTCGGCCCCAGTTTCCAACTGGTTCCTGTGAGCCTTGGTTAAACCACCTTTATGGATCTGATGACCCCTAGCCCTCACCGTGTAACTTCCCTTTCTCATGGGAAACAAATGGGATTAACAAACTGTGATAGTCTATTATTCTTTTTTTTTTTTTTTTTTTTATTGTGGGTAAAAATCAAAATTTTCACAATACATACCAACATTTGCAAAATGATATATAAATATATATGGATATATGTGCATTTGCTTACAAAAATGTTATTTATGTATATATATAAATATATTTTAAGAGGTGCTTAGATACCCAAAATATTACACGGAACCCACTGGGATTCCCATGTTGCCCACCTCCCACACCTCCCACCACATCCCACACAAACATCTCCCACAAGTGTGGCCCACCACCCTCAATGGACTTACACATCCTGGGGCCTTGCGTAAATCAGACTGACAGCTGCATTTCCTCCCCCAAAGGATATACAAGACATATCAAACAAAAGAAGAGATCATGTAGTATGTGCAAAATTCTTGTGAATAATTTCTCGTTGACCAGGTAACTTGCTTACTAATCAAAAGGCACCCACTGCTTAGTGCCTCAGCTGAGGCAAGAAAGTTGGGATTGTATGTGTCCATTAAACCTGTCACAAATGAGGTAAAGTGTGTGATTGGAGGGCACCAGGAAACCCATCTCGGTGCCTGAGGGAAGAGAGTTGTGCCCGAATGTTTCCCAGGCTCACAGTACACTTCTCTCCTTGGAAATACTTGCTGAACAAGCCCATGGCCCTTGTCTGTAGGTTGGAGAGAATCCCTCTTCACATCCTAAAACCAAACGAACAGCTAGAGTGCCTGGACTGCTCAGGCAGACAGGACTTCACATCAGCCTGTTTGCCTTGTGGAGTCCTGAAATGACTTTTTCATTATACTTAAATGAAATGAAACCTGGCCTAGAAAGGGCCCCTACATTTTGGCAATATTCTAAAACAGATAGCAAGGGCTTGGTTTTTGAAGGACAGCATAATTCTTCTGGAGAGGGCTAATGCACAACTGCTGATAAGTCTTTTATGCCCATAGGAGTCAAGACCCACGGGCCTTGTCTGGGCCTTGGTCACTGGGCCAAAATGACCGCAACAGAGACCCACCCACAAGGGCCTGGATGCAGCATGAGGTCTAAAAGGCCAGGATAGTGCACATGAAAGGTTTACCTGTTTATCCACGATGGCCATGGTAGCATAGCTAGAGTATCTGAATTTAGGCTAAAGACGGGAAGAAAAAGGTAAAGTCAAGAGGCATCACTTTGTGTCAGGACTGAGGGAAAAGGCAAGGCCACAATCTGAAGTGTTGACTCAAGAGGTCAGAAGCCAGGATGATTGGCATTTCCATTGTCTCTCGGGAGCCCTTGTTTCCCAGGGCTTTTCTTGGTTTCCTCCTACATTTTTGGAGGACCACCTCCTCCTGAAGCCTCCTCAAATAGGTGCACTTGATGGGAACCAACCCACCCTCCCTCCCTTCCTTCTTTTTCTTGGCTTCTATCTTTCAGGTAACAAAGTTCCCTCAAATGTCTGATGATCCTTAACTATCCATTCACATAAAGAGTGAGAAGAATTGGTATTGAAGAGAGCAGAACCGATGGCTATAATGAGTTGGGGTTTTAATTGTGGATTTGGGGGACACTATTTGTCCTAAAGCTAATTCAGATACTTAGATGAACAAGTCTTAATGATATATGAACATATGTTGTTAGATAATAAATGCAAGTCTATATCAGGCAATAATGGTTTGCATTTGCTCCTCAGTGTATTGTCTACTATTTTCCACCTGGCCCTGTGCCCTGGGAAGCTAACTTTTATGGTCTACAGGTACCTGTTTCCTTGCCCTCTGGCTTCTGATTGGGTTCAGCCAAGGGACGCACCAGAAAGACATTGGAGGATGCAGGAAAGTGAGGCCAGGGTCTTTATTCCCTTGACACTCTTCCTGTTGAGCCCTCAGGAACAATGGCTTTGATCTTATAGGGAAGGCCACAGCTCCTGTCAGGTGCCCCCTCCTACAGCCACAGCCACAATTACAGCTCTCTCCAGGTTCAGGTCACTGCTCCCTCCCTTGTCTCTTCAGGCCTAGTGGTAAGGGCTCCCAGTTGCTGCTAACCCAGGGGTGCTTTACATCCCTTATTGGTATACTTTAACCCCATCCATATCTTTGTAAATAGTCCCTGTGGTGGACATTCCAAGATGGTCCTCCAAGATTTTTGAACCCTGGTGTACACACACTTTTTTTCAGTTATTCAAACACTAAGGTAGGTGCTGCTGTAAAGGGATTTTGCAGATGTAATTAAGGTCTCAAATCAATCAACCTTATGATAGGGAGAATATGGCTTTGCTTGTATCTGGATAGCCCTGACCTAATCACCTGAGCCCTTTAAATCTGTTTCTATAGGTCAGAGACAGAGTAAGTCAGAGACATGAGGCAGGAAAAGGATTCAACACACCATTGCTAGCTTGGAGTTGGAGGTTCACATGGCAAGGAGTGTAGATGGCCTCTAGGAGCTGAGAGCAGCTCCTGGCCAACAGCAAGGAAACAGGGACCTTAGTTGTAAAACTTCAGGGAACTAAATTCTGCCTGCAACCTGAGTGAATTTGGAAGCAGATTCTTCCTCAGAGCCTCCAGATGAGAAATGACATCTTGATTTCAGCCTGGTGATACACTGAGCAGGGCATTTGGCCATGCCATGTCGGACTTCTGACTTACAGAACTGTAAGCTAATAAATGAGTGGGTTTTGTTTGTTTGTTTGTTTGTTTGTTTTAAGAGGTACTGGGGATCGAACCCAGGACCTTGTACATGGGAAGCAGGTGCTCAACCACTGAGCAACAACCAATGGGTGTTGTTTTTATTTTTTATTTTTTACTTTTGAGGTTCTGGGGACCAGGGATTGAATCCAGGACCTCGTATATGGGAAGCCAGCGCTCAACCACTGAGCCACATCAGCTTCCCTGAGTTGGTTTTTTTGTTTGTTTTGCTTGATGTTTGGTTTTATTTTTTCAGGAGGCACCAGGAACCAAACCCAGGACCTCCCATGTAGGAGGCGGGCACTCAACTGCTCGAGCCACACCTGCTCCCTGAGTGTTTTATTTATTTATTTATTTACTTATCTTTATTTTTAAAGAAATTTTAGATTACATAAAAGTTACATTGAAAACATAGGGGATTCCCATACACACTACCCCCTCCCCTTCCCACACTTTCCCCCATTAACAACATCTTACTTTAGTGTAGTATATTTGTTACAATTGATGATCACATATTGAAGCATTACTATTAACCGTGAACTATAGTTTACATTATAGTTTACACTTTGCACTGCACAATTTTATAGGTTTTGAAAAAAATGTATAATTGCCTGTATCTGTCATTGCAATTTCATGCAGGGCAATTCCAATGTCCTAAAAATACTGTTAAGTTCCACCTATTCTTCCCCTTCCCTTCCCTCAGAACCTCTGGTGGCCACTGCCTTTATATCAATGTTACAAGTTCTTCCGTTGCTAGAATAATAATAAGTCTACTTTAGTCCACAGTTGCATTCCCCCTTTATGTTTGTTCATTCCCCAATCTTGAGGATTTGGGGGTGGTGATGCCCACTCTGCTTCCGATTGAGATGGGGCTTAGATCTCAGGAGGCAGATGGATGGAGCTATCTTGCTTGCAGTTGTAGCTACTCTCTGTTTTTTGGGATCAGTATTGTCCATCATCATCCTTCTATTGTCCTGGGAGAGTACAATGAACTGGAAAGTAGGTGCTGCAACTCTGCTGAGATTCAGGGCTCAACCGGCACATGGACAGATGGAAGATTTAAGTCTCTAGGACATATATTTAATATATAGTGCTAATTATAGGTTCAAATAAAAGGGGCCTGAGTGTTGTTTTAAGCCACCAAGTTTGTTACAATTTGTTAAGCAGTAATAGAAAATTAAAACTCTCTCTTCATGGGAATTCTCTCAATTTTGTCCTTCGAGTGTACCATCTGTTTCATGCTGCTTCACTGACTGATCAAATAAACTCATGAATTACTGATCTTTTTATACTTTTATTTCCAATTCTCTTGACCAAATAAAATGTTCTGCCTTGACAACAACCAATGAATGTATTTGCATTTTAGGAGTACATTTTAATTTCACAAGTCTTGCTTTCACATCATTTGTTCCTTCATTTAAGTGTTCTAGGTCTTGGAGACACTGTAGTGGACAAAAGGGACAAAAAATACTTGCCCTCATGAAACTTACAATCTATTTGAGGAAGACGAATAAATAAGTAAAATATATACAGTGTCAGATGATGGTAATACCATGAGAATAAATATAGCAGGAAATCGGTTAGGAATTGATCCAGAGTTGGGGGAATGTGATTTTATACAGGGTACACAGAAAAGGCCTCATTGAAAAGGTGGTGAGGGAGGAAGCATGTTACGGGCAGAGGGAGCAAGAAGTGCAAAGGCCCCCAAACATGACCCTGCTGGACATTTTTGAGGATCAACAAGGCAGCCAGTATGGAGAAAGAAAATTGAAAAGAAACTCTTAAATATATGTTCCTTAATTACTCTAAACAAGTCAGGAGGTCTTAGTTTAGTAAACAATCTTTGACAATAGAAGTAGGAAAAAAACCCTTTTTAGTAAATTCAGTAATTTGTCTCCCTTGCTCAGAATACTGTCTATTTCATCTTTAGTTCTGACAATTTGCTTGGGGAACTAACTGGGTAACTTTGGGCAAGCCACTTAATCTATGTACTTCTGTTTCCTACATGTAAAGCAAAATAGTGGGTTCATGTAATCATTTGTATTACATTTGACTCTGAAAACTAATCTTGAATTGGGTTATCTTAATACTAATTAGTACTTCCACTAGAAGAAGGCCTGGGACACAGAGAGGAAGGGAAACTTACACTTGATCTTAGCCAAAAGGCCAAGAAGTGATAGGGAGGGAAACTTAAAATCAGTCACTACTGGTGCTCATTCGCATTTGTTGGGGAAGAGTTGGTTGGAAGAGACCCCTGCCTCTAAGGTCCATTTATGGTCTCTAAAGTTCATTTATGCTTATTATATTAAAAAAGAAAAGACCACAGATTCTACCCAGCCAATGTGGTTCTCATTTGGTGAATATAAGTAAGGTTTTAATATAACTATGATCCTTTCGTGTATACAATTCATAAAATTTGTTTGGCTTTTAAAGTACAATTATGGGGGTCGGATGTGGCTCAACTGGTTGGGCATCCGTCTCCCATATGGAGGGACCCGGGTTCGATCCCCGGGACCTCCCGGTAAAAAAAAAAAAAAAAAAAAAAAAAAGTACAATTATGTTGTATAGCTCCCCATCACACACGTTAAATGAGTACTCTTAGCAACAAAGAGTGTATGGAACAAGTTCTTAAAATTTTAAAATCTAACCCACTCCCAGGAGTTTGTACCCAACACTTTCAATGCACATGGTGCCAATGAAACAAAGAACAGAATTCATCTCAATCTGTCTTTCCAACCTTGTCTTCCTTTCCTTGTCACTTTCCATTTTAGTTGTACTATTCACTATGTTTTATATTTTTATGTGTCTTATGTCTTTTGTTCCTTCTGTTTTTGTTACCTTGACTCCTTCCACCCTGCAATGTATCCTGACTCTTATTCCCAAAATCTTGCCCGTCCATCAAGGCCTATATTAAAGACTTCCTTGGCCAACCATTCTTTCCAGATCCTCTCAAGAAAGTCAGGTTTTTTCTTGTAAATTTTTTAACATGCTGTTTGTTACTTATTTTATTGATACTTATTTTATTCTCCTTGAAAATATACCCATCTGTCTTCCTTCATATTGTAACCTTCCTGAGGGCAAAAACCATGTCTTGCTCATTTGCATAGGTCCTATTAGACTCAGTAGAAGACTCCCAATAACCGTTGTTGAAATTAATTTCATATAACCAATCTGCAGGCAAAAATCCATAATCTTATTAAAAAACATACTAGCAAACCAAAACTTCCTAATGCATAGGGGGAAATGCATATAGGCATCTTTGTTAAAAAGAATTATATTTCTAGATAAAGCTGGTTCCCATTCCACCATAAGTGACTGTCATCTTTTCTGCCTTTATTATTAGTGAAGAAACTTCTCATGTTTAACAGGTTTTGATGATCAGAATTCTATTCTTTGGGTAAGTCATTAAAGTTAAATTTGATACTCTTATGGAAAAGCCCCCATCCCTACCCCAACAACAGCAACAGCAATAAAAACCCATGAGTTCAAACTATTAGTTTCAGAGTGGTTTTGATTAGTTGGCTGGTTTAAAACCCTCTCTATTGCTTGAGCATGTAGGTCTATCAGAAAGGGTGAGCCAGATGGAACAGGAGCAGATTTGCCCCTCTTTTTTAGCCTAGCAAGGATGAATGCCCTAAAATTTTTCCAAAAATTTATTTTAAGTTCCTTGTGACTTGGAAAAGCAGCAGCTTCAATAGATCTTTTAGGTCATTGTCCTATATCTAAACTTTCAATTGTTTTAAGAAACTTTTTGAAAGATTACTGAGCTAAAAGTCATTGATTTATATTCAATTAGTTCTCATGCTGCTTGTCACTGGTAAGATTTGCACCGGACACTTGTCCATTCTTATGAAAATAGCACTCTACCCTTTAATTATTTCTGTATTTTAGATTCCATAAAACTGAAGCTTCTCTCTCATTTTATTTCTGACAGAGATTAGATTACCAGAAAGAAAATGTTAAAGCTTTTATTTAGTAACTGAAGTAAGTTTATCTGTCTTTATAAAGGACCACAGTTACTTCTCTTTGTATATTGAAAGATTTCTTAGGACATATAAAATATATATAATGAATGAATAACAATGTAAAAAACCTTGGGATTTTAGATACTGTAAAGTTCCATGCTGTACAAAAGAAGCTAGCTCTTTGATAGAGCATTCACAGTAAGCTTACATAGTACCATCATTTTATTTATTCATCAAAACAATCCTAAGATAGGTTCAGAAAATACACATAATATCCATTCATATATAATTTGAATATTTCATTCAGAGAAATCTGATATGTCTTATCCTTTCCTGACACATGAATTGAATGACTCTTTTTTAGCAGCTGCTTTTTCAAATTTAATCTAGAAACAAATTGCATCAAGCTTGATACTAAAAGTCTATCTGGTGAAAGTTGTCCCAATTTTATTATTATCTTCAGATTTATAAATAGAAGATTATACTTCAGTCCCTTTTAAATTAAAGCAGCATTTCAAAATAAAGACTTTCTTTTTATGATTGGTTTAGTAATGTGGTTTTGCTTGTATTGAACATGGGGGTGATAAGTATTCACCAGACTAGAAGTAGTTAAATACCCAATTTTCAGATTAATGTTGAATTTCCAGTGCTGCCTCCGTGATGTCCTTAGGCAACTGAAACCAGGTAGCTCCATATTGCTGGACTGTAATGTTCATCTGGCTTCCTGCCATGTAATTGGATGTATTAATATTTAGTTCTGGAGAGTGTTGTGAAGTTCTGTTAATTAATGTTTATAAAAGCTTCTTGAGATTGTCTGCTGAAAGATATTGCATGTTAAAGTTATAAAAAAAGCAAACATGTAGAGCAGTCCAGAAAGTGTTGCTTGGAAAAGATGAAAGTAGTATTTTATGGCTAGTGTTCAAAGATGACTTAAAGATGCATCATTTCTTTTCATAGTAGAGAATTATTTATGGAAATTTGGCCAGCAAGGTTTAGGAAGAGCATCTGTCTGGTACCATAGGGACAGGACATTGAAATCAAGGATCTCATAAAGAGTGAAATGTTAGTCAGAAGATTCATCATTACTCTTGAGTAAGTGCCTTTATGGGGGGCACTCTGGTTATTCCCCAACATCTGATCTCCATTTCCCTCCCATAGCGATAGAATGCTTAGTTTTTTGCTGGGCACATGTCCATCCCGAATAAGACTACATTTCCTACCTTTTTTTGCAGCTAGGTATGACCCTGTGGTAACTGAGTTCTGGCCAACAGGACGTGAGTGGAATTGATTTGTGAAACTTCTAGGTTGTTTCCTTAAAGGGAGGAGCGGGCCCTCCTTTCCCCATTCTTTCATCTTGCTGCTTGGACTGTAGATGTGGTGGACTAGTTACCCTGGATATGCGTATGAAGAAAGGAGCCTAAAGGAGGAGGAGCAGCATGAAAAAGGAGCTTGGGTCCCTGAACAGCTCACTGAGCAGACCTGCCATACCAGCCCTGTACTGCCTACATACGCATGTGTTGAAGCCACTGTTGTTTTGAGTCTTGGTTAAAAACCACTGACTACATCCTTACTTATGCCTCTCTCTATAGGAAGCAAGAGGGGAAAAGAGTGATTAAGTTTTCACATCTTACACCCATTTGCCCATTCATGAACCAGGTCTTACTGAAAATCAACTGTAAAAATTTTTTATGTGCTGCATACACTAGAAACTTTTAATTTTGGGATGTGACTTATCCCAAAGGGGGTAAAGAAAAATTTCCTTAGTTTTGCCTCCAAACAGATTAGGGAGCTTGACCTTGAAAAGACTTCATCCTCCAAAAAGTCCTGAGCCTTCTGAAAGAAGTAAACTGAAAAGAAACTATTATAACTAAAATCAGAAAACGAAAATATATCAGACAAATAAACTGTCCTGACTAACCACTGCAGCCTCCTCTACCCGAACTCATTCTTTGCTTTTTAGCTGAGTAGTTTACTGGCAGGAACTTCTTTCTCTAAATGATAAAATCCAAAAGGACTAACTGTTCTTTTTATTTTATTTTTTTGCAGAGGTGATTTCTATTCTAAATTCTTTCAGGGTCCACAATTTAATAAGAACTCGGGGAGGTGGTAGCTCAGTATCGATGCTTTTCAGGTATAGTTTTCATTTGCTGTTTTTTTTTTTTTTTTCTTGATGCATTAAATATTGTATTTTATTGATAATGCTGGATGTGTTAATTTACTTTTTATTTTTAATTAATTTTTTTATTAGAGAAGTTGTAGTTGTACAGAAAAATCATGCAGAAAGTTCAGAGTTCCCATCTACCCCTCTCACACACAGTTTTTCCTATTGTTGGCATTTTGCCTTAGTGTGGTATGGTTGTTACAATTGATGAAATATTATTATAATTATACTATTAATCCATCATTTGCTTTTTAAAATACTTTTTGCTCACATGTAAATTGAGGATACTCCCTCCCCAGTTATTTTGGTCAAATATTTATGTCTGTGGCTCTATGCATATACCTAGATAAACTACACATTTAAGTATTAATAATGAATACAATCCTGGATTATTGCACTAAGTGGCATGTTTGTGATGATATTTCCATTTTTAAAATATTTTGACCACTAGAAATTCAGCTATATTTACATTTAATTAAAGCATTCTTAATTTCTTTCACTGAAAGTAATTGTTTTGATTATTATTATGTAGCAAACCACCTTCAAAACATACTGGCCTAAAACTATAACGATCATTTGTTTTGCTCACAAATCAGAAATTTGAGTGTTCTCAAAGGACACAGTTCATTTTTACTCCATGAGGCATCAGCTAGGGCAGCCCAACTGGGGCAGGAGGATCCACTTCTAAAATGGTTCACTGAATGACTGGCAAGCTGGTGCTGGCTCGAGCTGGGAGGTCAGCCAGGGCTGTAAGCTAGGGGTCTTGGTTCGTTTTCCTGTTGGCCCCTCATGAGGCTACTTGAGCTTTCTCCCAACATGATGGCTAGATTCCTAGAGTAAGTATTTGAAAAGACAGGAGGAGGAAGCTGCTCATCTCTTAAGGGCTAGGCCAAGAAACTGGCATAGCATTATTTCAGGCATGTTCTTTTGATCAAGCAGTCAGAGCCCACTCAGATTCAAAGAGATGGGACATGAACCTCACCTCTTGATGGGAAGAATATAAAAAAAATTGTGGTCATCTTTAATCTGCTACAGTATTAAACACTTTCCCACTAGTAATGAAGCACAATAATGGAAAGAAAGAGAAAGAGTTAAGATAATGAGCAGCAGCAGTAACCCGTCCTATGAAAGAGAGACAAAACATCTCGAAAAGAAAGAAGTAATAGAATAGATTGGTGAATTAGGTACTAATTCTAGGAAAACACTTTACGAGGACAAACTTAGCTTTTCCTTTTGTTTCATTCTTTCCCCCATCTGCCTGCCTGGATTGTGGATGTGATCTCTAGAGGTACAACAGTACAGTGATGGACAGAGGTGATCACAAGGAAGAAAGCTGCGTGTAAAGGATCAATGAGAGAAAAGGCAGAAGTCTGGGTCTTTGATGGCCTTGTAGAATCTCCACAGCAGTCTGATACTTTCTACTCTAGAATTCTTGAAACACGAGATAAATAATCCTGTATGTGATTAAAACCACAGTACTGGGTTTGTTATATAACATCGAATCCAGTTTATAACTCAATTACTGTTCTAAAAACAGTCACCAATAATTATAATTGCTGCTAGAAATTAAGAATATATAACAGGCTTTGTAAAAGTATCCACAGATGCTCCTCTGTTCACTGTGTTGTTGTAAGAATAGAGCTGCCCCGACCACTTTCTCTACTGTATTCATAAGATGGTTTTGGCATGTCCAATAAGTGCGGCTTTTTGTGCTTGCATGACATTATGCCTTACCTCTTGCCTTTTATTTGCAGCCGTTTGGACCCTGCTCTAAAATAGTTAACATGGTCCACTTAGCACAACATTCCATCTGATAGACAGTACTACACTAGGTTATAGCAAAGAATAAATTTTCCTTGATCAAAATGGGAAAGTTCCCCTACAAATTCCTTGCAGAATATCAGTGATGGAACACTGTTATAATCCAGGAAATATAATTTTGTTTAAATTTGGAAATTATTTTATGCTACACATTTCAAAGAATGAAGCTGCCGTTTAATGAACCCCTGACAGAAGTCACCTTTCCTACTGATTTATTTAAGTTTCTATTTTCTTAGTTTTAAAACTCTATCCTCTTTATGTATATTAATAGGAAACTTATCTCACCTTATGCATAGTAATGAGACTATTAGATTATCTAATCCCAAGAACTGGGTTAGATCCTATTTTTGTCTTTCATTTTAGAACTACAATAAACTGGTTCTGGTCAGCAGGACATGTGCAGTCAAGAGAAGCTTGACCTATAAGTTACCTTTGCTTCATTATAACAGTAAAGATCATGCCCACAGCCACCATTGCACCACCATTTTCTTATATGTGGTGAGAGACTAAGCATGTTTTGAAACAGCACATGTTCAGCTAAGACCCACTTTCTACCCCATGTAATCACACTCCATCTGCCTCATTTTACTAAACCAATCCCCCACAAAATCACATAAAAATCAGCACAGCCTTCAGCTTAGGGAGACTTATTTGAGGAAATTTGTCCTCTGGTCTCCACTGGGCTGCCCCTTGCTAATAAACTCTTTTCTTGAAATCCTGGTATCACTGTCTTGGCATTGTGCACATCAGGCAAAAGGTGTCACCTGAGCGATTTCAAGAATAGTATCAATAGATGGGTATATATTATGTAGGATACATACCTTAAGTAAACAATATTGGTTCAGCTTCTTTGACAGAAACCAAGTAAAAGTGTTTTTTTTTTTTTTTTTTTTTTTTTTGGTTTGATAAGCTGCTCAAAGCAGACACCATAAACAATTTGGCTTTTAACAATGGGAACTTATTAGCTTACAAGTTTACAGTTTTGAGGCTGAGAAAACTGTCCAATTCAAGGCATCATCAAGTGATGCTTTCTTCTTGAAGACTGGGTGCCGGCAATCCTGGACTCCTCTGTCACATGGCAAGGGACATGGTGGTGTCTGCTGGTCTCTCCTCATTTGGGTTTTGTTGCTTTCAGCTTCTTGCTTCTGTGGCTTTTTTTTCTCTGTGTATTCATCCTGATCATAAAGGACTCTAATTTGAGGATTAAGACCCATCTTGGGCCATGCCTTAACTGAAGTAACCTAGTCAAAAGATCCTGCTTACAATAGGTCCACACTCACAGGAGTGGAATAGCTTTAAGAACATGATTTTCTGTAGTCCATATAGTTTTAAACCACTACAGGTTAAACATGATAGAGAGTTTATTTTTCAGGGAAGAGGAGGCAGCTCTATTCCACTGTGAAGTCCTGGTTCCTTCTATGCCCGTTTTAAGGTCATCTCCTAGTCTACAGTGTTGTCCTTATCCATATGATCAAAGCTGGATCACTACCACCATGTCCACGTTCTAACTGCAGAAATGGGGAAATAAGAAAACAGCAAGTAGTCTCCTATGAATGTGATCCAGAAATTGTTCCTCTCCTTCTGCTTACATCCCATTGACCACTTGAGAAAAGCCCCATCACCGGCATGGTCTGTTAGGAAATGTCTCTAGTTGGGACCCAGTTAAAAATTGGGAGGTTCTATTACTTAAAAGAAGCGGGAAAATGGATGCTGGGTGACATTGGCTATTACTTTCACAATGGGTAACTCAACTACATTCATAGGAGGGATAGTCTACTATACTGGTACCTTTAGGCTTCTTTGCTTTTATGAGGGGATATCAAACTGAAATCCCGTTGTTCATCAGATCTTGAAAGCTTATGAACTTTTTCTCAATCAGCAATGCTTTTGGCACTTCAGTTTTCATTAGTACCAGATGGCTTGCTATCTCCTCATTTCCTCTTTTACATGGTTTCTGGATTTCTCACATTCTGTCACCATCTCACCCTGCTACCATCTTGAATGAAAATCAGCCCTTCTTTGCTGTCAGTATGTATATTGAAATACCCAAAGCAGTCCTAAGTTTAGCAAACTTTGCTGTAGACTGGGGATCATGGTTTCTGAGAGGGATAGTGCATTCACAGAGCCTCCACCTTCTCAGTGGCTTCTGCTCGCCCTCATTTTTCTTCCCATCTAGACTCTTCACCCACTCATTCGCAAATTGCCCCATGTGCTGCCAAATTCTTCTTCCTCTAATAGGCAGAACTGTTTTCCCATTTTTCTCAAGCCTTCCCAGCCCACACCAGACCCTGAGTGAGTTTCTCTTCTACCCCAACTGTTTGGAAGAAAGTTGTTTTCTTCCAAAGAGGAATAATTTTCTTCACCTCATTATAAAACAAAATCAACTTCTGCATTTGTTGTAAAGTGTTTTTGAGGACATTGCCTATTACATCACTTTTTTTTTCTGCTCTAGAAAGCCTCACATCAGAAAGTTCTTTCAGAATTTCAGTGCCAGAAAAAACTTTGCTTCTCCTACCTAAAGCATGCTTCCTCCTTTCTGATAACAAGAGCAATATCACTTCTCATGCTTTCTGAACTGATAACTGAGAGCCACATTTGCAGCTCTATCATTGCAATTGTGTGAAACATACAATTAGCATATTCATATTTCCCACTTTTCCTTGGACCTAATTTTATATGTCTATCATATCGGTCTGCTTTTTGTTATAAGCCATTTCAAATTCTTTTTAAAGAGTCAAGATGAAAGTAACGTAACTAACTAAGCATTTTCGGGGTTATCTAAAGCAATAGTGTGCAATGTTTTTGACCTTCCAATGATGTTGATAAGGCAACCTGCCCTACTCATTACATTTTCTGATGGAAATGAATATGGTACTTTTACTATGTTTCAGTGAATCTGCTGCTTTCAGATTAAGAATGACAAATACAAAATTTAACTCTTGCTAACTCACTTACTAGGAGTATTAGACACTTCTGCACTATTTTAGATCTTTTTGATGTCATTTGTCTCCAAGGGTCTTTGGTCATTTACTCCTCTTCAGCCACCACTGCCATGACCAGCTCAGCGAAAGCTTCAACTTTGTCCTCATCGCTTCTTATGCCTGCACCATGCACCTTTCACCTTCCACTTGTGACTTCCTTGTTAATGGTGAGGAAAGAAACACATATGTGCCACCTGGAAATGAGGGGGAGCTAACACCCTATGGGGTGAACCTTTGACCAAAGGGAGATTGAAGCTGACAGATACAATATCCTTTCTCCTACCCATACCCCCCTACCCCAAAAGGCCTGTCTTACTCTCTTAAGATATAATCACTCAAAGGTATTCTAGGAAGATGGACTTTTGAGATTGAATAATCAGTTGAACCTGATGCCAAGTGGTGGTCAGCTTGGTAATACCTCATCACAGTGGCTTTGCCTTCTTTATCTTATCTTTCACTCACATTTACCTGGCATTTATTGCCTAATAAAGGACCAACAGATAAACTTTTGGCTCTGCTTTCTGGAGAACACTGGCTAAAATAGTTGATGAGATGAATGGCCTGGAAAACAGAACCCCAGGATAGGGTTTTAGAGTTGGAAGATTCCTATCTGAAAGCAATAAAGACCAAATTTCTGGTGATAAATCGAGTGGTGATAAACCCTGGCATGCAGTGGCATCACAATTACTAAGATATTCACCTGTGGTAAATTGGGATATGGTACAGGTTGAAGGTGAGGTATTGGGATATAAGGGCTGCAGCTTGACCAGTTTGGGGGCAATAATAATTCTCAGGATACCTTAAAAGTATTGGAAACCTTGTAAAAATAATTATAGCCTCAGTGTAGCTAAGGCTATGCTGTAAAAGCAAGAAGTCCCTTGTGTAGCTTGTTAGTACTGTCATTTTCTGTAACCGCAAGGCAGAATATACTGAAAATAAAGCCCTGGTCTAATTGTAAGAGTCCCTGATCTATTGGCATGGTGTCTCATTATATTACCTCAAATGAAGGTTCTCATTATTTGCAGAAGAATCACAGTAATGAGCATATAAAAATGGGATCCACTGGTATTACCATGTACCCCATCACCTAGAAGCAGCTGGACTAATAGTAGAATAACCTATTGTGATTATTAAGTTTACATGTCAACTTGGCTAGGTTATGGTGTCAGTTGTTTTTCAAGTAAGCATGGCCTGATTGTTACTGTGAGGGTTTTTTGAGGATTTTTTGAGGATTTTAATCATTAGTCAGCTGATTGTGTCTGTGGCTTATTACATCTATAATCAACAAAGGAGATTGCTTTCCACAATGAGGAAGTCTTATCCATTGAAGGCCTTAAAGGGAGAACTGAGGATTTCAGGAGTCAGAAAGAATTTCTATCTCTATTTCAGCCAGCCAGATTCATTGGAGCTCCCGATTTGCAGCCTGTTCTATGGAATTTGGATTTGCCAATCCTCAAGGTCATGTGAGCCAATTCCTATGATAAATCTCATTATGTATATACATATATATACACATGTAAATATATTTCTTGTCGGTTCTGTTTCTCTGAAGAACCTATTAAAGGCTCAGCTAAAGAGCCATGCATGGACAATAGCCTAAGAGTTGGGGGACTGTCCTGCAAGTTGTGACATATGTGCCAAACCAATGGTTGTTTTATGATGAGGCAGGAACCAAGGGTTAGAAATAAGATTGGCTTCTCTTACTGTCATCTCCAGGGACACACTTGTGGGGTTTATACTTCCTCAACTCATAAACTTAGACTCTGCCATATTAAAAGTTCTGGTTCTCAGGGGAAATTCTTTCCATCCAACAACACACTAAGGAATTTCAGCTGAACTTGAAGCTGCAACTACCACCTAATAGCTTTGGGCAAAGAAAAGAGTTACTGTATTGGTGAATATAATCAACCCTGTGATAATGGTAAATTGGCAACTTTGGCAATCATGGATTAACCAGAGCAAGGCAATGTAAGGGCTTAGAACCCTTACAGGTTTCTAGGCAAGAAACCCAGATCAGCCAAAATTTTAGCCAAGCATGAGGGAAACTAGGATGGATGGTGAAGCGAGGAAAATGGTGAATATCAATTATGGCCTTGGTTATTATGGGACCAGCAACAGACACAGGGATTAAGGCTAGTTTCACTAACTTTCTTTTGCCCCTTCCCCCTGCCCCCTTTTTAGGAGGTACTGGGGGTTGAACCCAGGCCTCATACATGTGAAGCAGGTGCTCAACCACTGAGTATACCCACTTCCTGTCACTAACTTTCTTGACTTGCATCTTTTCAGGGATTGTGGCTGACCACTATTGTGGTGGACTGAATTATATACCCCAATTTGGATATGTTCTTGGTCTTGGTCTGCATTCTGGTGGGTATGGACCATTATAAATATGATCTCTTCAGGATGTTACTTCATTTAAGATGTGGACCAACTGAATCAGGCTGGGCTTTGATCTAGATTACTAGAGTCCTTTATAGGAGAGTGAAAGCCAGATGGAGAGAGAAGCTGGAAGAGAGGCAGCAGGGAGTAGCCAGAAGCTGAAAGTCAATGGAACCTGGAGGAGCAAGGAGAAAATGCCGTAATGTGCATTGCCATGTGCCAGAAAAGCCAGAAAATACTGACCCTGGAAGGAAGCAAGCCTTCTAGCCTCTGAAACTGTGAGCCAATAATTCCTGTTGTTAACTAAACTCATTGTATAGTATTTGTTTTAGCTGCTAGGAAACTAAAACAATTACCTAAAAGGGGAATTTGAGATTGATTGATCTTGTTCTTCCACTTCCAGGGAAGAAGTGAAGGCATCTTGTTATTATAAAAATGGAAGCCCCCTCTTAAAGCATGGGAACTGGACTTAACAGGAGGCTTTGAGTGAATCTGAATAGTATGTGTGGATTGGATCAGATTCCTACAGGTGCCACCTCAGGTTTTCTCAGCCTCACCTGGCTCTGGGGCCTTTGGCTACTAGTTTGACTTTCACTGCCTCCTGAGATAACTGACCCCTGTCACCTAGCACCCACCAGCATGTCTCCTACCTTGGGTTCCTAGGCTTCTCTTGTAGACACTGAGGCATAAGATATTCTAGGATCCACTTGGTGACCATGCATTGCCACTTGAAGTGAGGGGAGTTAAAACCCTATGGGGGAATGTTTGACTAATAAGAAACCAAAGCTGATAGATAAATTCTTCCTCCTCCCCAGCAAGGAGGTCTTGGAACAAAATTTTTCATGTAGACTCTCAGAAGACCATCTCACAATATTGAGCTATTAGTTATACTTGATGCCAATTGTTGGTTAGTTCAATAATGCACCCATGTATTGGGCTCTTCTCCTTCCCTCAAGACTGGCCACATAATTTGCAAGATTCAGTGAAGAATTAATCAGTGGGCTCCTTGTTAAAATTGTTAGGAATTTCTAGATGGTGACTAGGAAGCATTATACTAAGCATAGGGTTCTTTAAGTGCAGGTACGACTGAACAGGTAGCGCAGCCATGAAGCTGGATTGCTTGTCCTGCTTACTCTTGCTTTGCTGGAATTGCACATACAATTTGCCTCAGGCTCTGCTTTCTAGGGAACCAGGGCTAAGATAGTAGGTTTTAGAAAGTGGCCTTTACTCATATGTAAAAATGAAAATCTATGGAGGATTACATCATTCCACTGTAAAAGACTAAAAAGGATTTTTTAAAATAAAATTTTATTGAAGTATATCATTCATTCATGAACATACATAAACAATAAGTGTATAGTAAAAGTTGTGAACTTACAAAACAAACATGCATATCATCATACAGGCTCCCATACATCACCCCATCACCAACACCTTGCATTGTGGTGAAATATTTGTTACAAACTACGAAAAAGCCATTGTCAAAATATTACTACTAACTCCAGCCCATATCTTATATTTGGTGTACTTTTCCTCCAATCGACCTGAGTATTAACACCCTGTATTAGTATTATATATTTGTTATAACTCATGAGAGCATGTTTTTGTTTTGTTAACCATAGTCCATCTTCCACCATTGGATTTCCTATGTTATACAGCTTCATATTTTGTACATTCTATTCAATGTGTACAATCAGTAGTTCTCATTTTCATCAGAGAGTTGTGCTGTCAACACCTCAGTCAATTTTTAGAACATTTTCATTACTCCAAAAGGAAAAATCCCATATCCCCTTTCCCCCCTATTGTTGTTCCTTATAAATGATATATCTTCTTTGCCATTGCTGCAAAAATATTGCAATATTATTGTTAACTATCACCCAAAAGTTACATTAGTTGTAGTTTTCCCATGTATCACCATATTCTTAACACTTTGTAAAAGAAGAACGTTCTTATATATATATACTATTCACCACAATCTTCATCCACCACCAAAATCACTATGTTATACATTCCCTTGATTATTCTCTAGCTTCCTTTCAATTGTCATTTAGGTTCACAGACTACTCCTTTCAGGCACAATCACATTTGTAAATCAGCAGTGTTAGTTGTACTCACAATGTGTTACCACCAACTCTATTCATTTCCATACTTTTACAATAAACCTTATTAAAAAATCTACATACATTAAGCATCAACTCCCATTCTATCTCTTAGTAACCTATATTTTAGAGTTTACCTCCATGAGTTTTCTCATAGTATTTAGGTCATATTAATGACACCATACAATATTTGTCCTTTTTTGTCTGGTTTATTTCACACAATATAATATTCTCAAGGTTCATCTATGTTGTCATATGCATCCCGATTTCATTTCTTCTTGCAGCTGAATAGTATGTATATACCACATTTTGTTTAGCCATTCATCGGTTGATGGACACTAGGGCTGGTTCCATATTTTAGCAATTGTGAATAATACTGCTGTGAACATCAGCATGCAAATGTCAGTTTGCATCCTTACTTTCAGTTCTTCTGAATATATGCCTAGTAACAGGATTGCTGGATCATCCGGCAGTTCTATATTCAGCTTCTTGAGGTACTGCCAAACTGTCTTCCACAGAGGCTGCACCATTCTACATTCCCAGCAACAGTGAAGGAGTGTTCCTATTTCTACACATCCTCTCCAGCACTAATAGTTTTCTGTTTTTTTGATAATGGCCATTCTATAAGATATGAAATGGTATCTTATTGTAGTTTTGATCTGCATTTTCCTAATAGCTAGTGATGTTGAACATTTTTTAATGTGCTTTTTGGCCATTTGTATTTCCTCTTTGGAAAAATGTCTATTCAAATCTTTTGTCCATTTTTTAAAAAATTGAGTTGCTTGTCTTTTTATCCTTGAGTTGTATGATTTCTTTATATAACATGGATATTAAACCCTTATCAGATATGTGGTTCCCAAATATTTTCACCCATTGAGGAGGCTGCCTTTTTTATTTTCTTGGCAAAGTCTTTTGAAGAACAAAAGTGTTTAATTATGAGGAGGTCTCATTTATCTGTTTTTTTCTTTTGTTGCTCATGCTTTGGGTGTAAGGTTTAAGAAACTACCACCTAGCACAAGATCTTGAATATGTTTCCCTATATTTTCTTCTAGGAATTTTATGCTTGTTGCTTTTATATTTAGGTCCCTGATTCATTTTGAGTGAAGTTTTTGTATAAGGTTTGAGATAGGGATCCTTTTCCTTCTTTTTGGATATGGATATCCATTTCCACCACTACCATTTGTTGAATAGACTGTTCTGGCCCAGCTGGATGGGCTTGACAGCCTTGTAAAAATCACTTGACCAAGTATGTGAGGGTTTTTTATTGACTTCTCAATTTGGTTCCATTGGTCAAGTTGTTTCTCTTGATGCCTACCATGCTGTTTTTACCACTGTAGCTAAGTAATAGGTTTTAATGTCCAAAAGTGAAAGTCTTCCAATTTTGTTCCTTTTAAAGACATTTTTGGCTATTTGGGGTCCTTTACCTTATCAAATAAATTTGATAATTGGCTTTTCTATTTCTGCAAAAAAGGCTGTTGGGATTTTTATTGGGATTGCATTGAATCTGAAAATCAGTTTGGGTAAAGTTGACGTCTTAATGATATTCAGTTTTCCAGACCATGAACACAGAATGTCCTTCCATTTAAGTCTTCTTTGGTTTCTTTTTAGCAATGTTTTGTAGTTTTCTGAATAAGGGTCCTTTTTTTCCTTAGTTAAGTTTATTCCTAAAAATTTGATTCTTTATTCACTAAAATAAATGGATTTTTTCTGACTTCCTCTTCAGATTGCTCATCAATAGTGTATAGAAACCCTACTGATTTTTGCGTATTTATCTTGTATCCCACCACTTTGCTGAACTTTTCTATTCTAGCAGCTTTGTTGTGGATTTTTTGGAATTTTCGAGAGATAGGATCATAGCATCAACAAATAGGGAAAGTTTTACTTCTTCCTTTTCTATTTGGGTGTCTTTTATTTCTTTTTCTTGCTTAATTGCTCTAGCTAGAACTTCTAGCACAATATTGGATAACAGTGGTGACAGTGGGCATCCTTTTCTTGTTCCTGATCTCAGTGGGAAAACTTTTCTTCAGTCTTTCAGCATTGAGTACAATGCTAGCTGTGGATTTTTCATATATGCACTTCATTATGTTGAGAAATCTTCCTTCTATTCCAATCTTTTGGAGTGTTTTATCAAGAAAGGGTGCTGGATTTTGTCAAATGTTTTTCCTGGGTCAATCTAGAGGATCATGTGATTTTTCTTCTTCAATTTATTAATGTGATTTATTTGATTTTCTTTTAGTGAACCAACCTTGCATACCTGAGATAAAACCCACTTGATTGTGGTATGTAATTCTTTTAATGTGCTTTTGGATTAGGTTTGTAAATATTTTGTTGAGGATTGTTGCATTTATATTTCTTAGAGAAATTAGTCTTTAATTTTATTTTTTCATAGTATCTTTATCTGTTTTTGGTATTAGGGTTATATTGGCTTCATAGAATGAGATTCATAGTGTTCCTTCCTATTCAATTTTTTTTGGTAGAGCTTAAGCAAGATTGGTATTAGATCGTTTTTGAATGTTTGGTAGAATTCACCTGTAAAGCCATCTGGTCCTGGGCTTTTCATTTTGGGGAGGCTTTTGATGACTGTTTCCATCTCTTTACTTGTGATTGGTTTATTGAGGTCTTCAATTTCTTCAAGGGTCATCATAGGTTGTGTGTTTCTAGGAATTTGTCCATTTCATCTACGTTGTCTAGTTTGCTTACATTCAGTTTTTCATAGTATCCTCTTATTATCTCTCCTATTTCTGCAGGGTCATTGGTATGTCTCCACTCTCATTTTTGCTTTTATTTATTTGCATCTTCTCTCTTTTTTTCTTGTCAGTCTAACTAAGGGTTGGTCGATTTTGTTGATCTTCTTGAAGAACCAACTTTTGGCTTTGTTGATTCTATTTTATTTTGTTAATTTCACTTATTTCTGCTCTTATCTTCATTATTTCTTTCCTTTGGCTTGGTTTGGGATTTCTTTGCTGTTCTTTTTCTAGTTCCTTCAGGTGTGCAGTTAGGTCTTCGATTTTAGCTCTTTCTTCTTTTTTAATGTAAACATTGATGGCAATAAATTTCTCCCTAGCACTGCTTTTGCTGTATCCCATAGGTTTTGATATAATGCATTCTCATTTTCATTCCTCTTGAGATATTTACTGATTTCTCTTGCAATTTATTCTTTGACCCATTGATTACTTAAGAGTGTGCTGTTTAATCTCCTTATATTTTTGAATTTTCCCTTTTCCATCCATTATTATTTCCAGCTTCATTCCATATGATCAGAGAGAATGCTTTTTATAATATCAATATTTTAAAATTTATTGATACCTGTCTTGTGACCCAATATATGATCTATTCTGGAGAAGGAGTCAGGAGCATTTGAAAATAATATATATTTTGCTGTTTAGGGGTGTAATGTACTATAAAAGTGAGTTAGGTCTAGTTCATTTATCATGTTAGTCAAGCTCCCTCTTTCATTGTTTATCCTCTATCCAGATGTTCTTTCCAATGTTGAGAATGGTGTATTGAAGTCTCCAAATATTATATTATTGTAGAGACATTTATTTCTCCCTTCAGTTTTGCCAGTGTGTGCCTCATGTATCATGGGTACCCAGGTTAGGTACATAAATATTTATTATAATTATTTCTTCTTGGTGAATGGCCCCTTTTATTAATATATAATGACCTTCTTCATCCCTTCTAACAGTTTTGCATTTAAAATCTATTTTGCCCAATATTAGGATTGCTACTACAGATTTTTTTTTGCTTATTATTTGTGTGGAATATATTTTTCCAACGTTTCACTTTCAACCTGTTTGGGTCCTTATGTCTGAGGTGAGTACCCTATAGACAGCATATAAATGGCTCATTTTTAAAATCCATTCTGTTAGTCTATGCCTTTTGATGGGGAATTCAATCCATTAACATTCAATGTTATTATTGTAAAGGTATTACTTACTTTGTCCATTTACCTTTTGACTTTCTGGGTCATATCTTACTATTGTCTGTTTTTTTACCCTTTACTCTTACTAATAATCTTCACTTCTACACTCTTCTTGCCCATGTTTTTTTCTATCAGACTATAGCACTCCCTTTAGTATTTCTTGTAAATCTGATCTTTTGGTAACATATTCTTTCAGTTTTTGTTTGTCTGTGAAGACTTTAAACTCACCCTCATTTCTGAAGGACAGTTTTGCCAGATATAGAATTCTTGGATGGCAGTTTTTCTCTTTCAGTACTTTAAATACATCATATCACTTTCTTCTCACCTCCATGGTTTCTGATAAGAATTTGGCACTTAATCTTATTGAGGCTTTCTTGTATGTGATGCATTGTTTTTCCCTTGCTGCTTTCAAATCCTCTCTTTTGTCTCTTTTTGTCATTCTGAATATTAGTTGTCTTGGAGTAGGTCTAGTCAGATTTAATCTTTTTGGGGTATGTTGTCCTTCTTGGATATTGATATTTATGTCTTTCATAATAAGGGTTGGGAAGTTTTCAGTCATTTCCTCAAATTCTTTCTGCCCTTCTTGCATTCTCTTCTCTTTCTGGGATACTGATTATGCATATGTTTGTGCATTTCATGTTGTCATTCAATTTCCTGACCCTGTTCCATTTTTTTTCCATTCTTTTCTCTTTCAGTTCTCCTGTCTTTTCAAGTTCAGATACCCAGTCCTCTAACTCATTTGTTCTGTCTTCCATCGACTCAAATCTGCTGTTATATGCCTCTAATGTATTTTTTAGCTCATCCATTTTGTCTTTCATTCCCATAAGCTGTGTTACTTTTCTTTGCAGGCTTTCAAATTGTTCTTTATATTCACCTGGTGTCTTCTTAATAGACTCCTTTAACTGATTTAGGAGAGTTGTATGATTATCATTGATTAGTTGTCTTAAATCCTGTGTCTTGTCAGGATTTTTATTTGTTCCATTGGCTGGCCAATCTCCTCCTGTTTCTTAGTATGGCTTGTAATTTTTTTCTGATGTGTAGGCATCTGAATATGTTGGTGAGTTTACTCTGATCGTCAATTTCTCTCTCCTTGCCTAGTGGTTTTGTTTTACAGCTCTTCTTTGATTGTTGGTTCAACTTATTCTAAGTCTTTAAAATTGCTAGCTTAAGTTATCAAAATTGGGCCAGAGACTCAGAGTGCATATCAGATCCAATGGGTTTGGGGCAAGACTCCTAGAAGTGTTTTTTCCTTGCAGTTTCCCAGCTGACCAGCAGATGGTGCTTGTCAGCGAGCGGTCCACAGAGGTGTCTTTTTCATCCTCCACTTGCCTGTGATTCTGGTCTGACAGAGTGGAGATTCAAAGGGGGTCTCTGCTGGTTAAATTCACTGAAGAGATAGCACTCTCTATCCTCTGACGCACCCTCTCTCTTCCCAGGGAGGAAGATGTATATTCCCTTTTCATTTGGCGTTGTGAGGCACAGGTTTTATCCAGGGTGTTCACCTTGAGGATGGGGGATGGATCTAGGGGTTAGTAACTCATGGCTTTCATTTTGGCTTCTTCTTCATCTCCCTGTCCCTTGCCCTCCTGGAGGATGAACAGCAGTTTGCTGGTCTGCAGATCCCCACAGCAGCTCCCTCGCACAGCTCTTTGCCCTTCCTCCATTGTTTTCTTGAGAGACTTGAGCCCTGTCTGCCTACGATGTCACCATCTTCCCAGAAGTTAAAACAGAATTTTTTGTCCTTTCTTGGTCCAGGACAAGAAATCCTCATTGCCCAGCCACCTGTGGACCACACATCATTCTCTGAGAATCACTGATCCAAAGAACCATATTAAGGACTGCCTTACAGAGTATGGGAGGTTTTAGAGCTGATATTCTTTGAACCATTTGTATAACCATTTCTAACAACATTGGTAGTGTAATCATTATTGATGATGGACATATGAAAAATACTACTGAGATATCTAAAATTCTTAATAAAAATCCTGGGAAGCCAGGCAGCTCTGGGGCGCCAGTTTTATTGCTGTCTTTTTGGAGGGCAAATTATTACACTGGAGCTGAGAATGATAGTAGATTGGAATGGCAAGACTAGAAGCTTGGACAGGGATAATAAGGCAAGACTAAGAATGAAGTTTAAGGGGATGATCTGAGTGAAGAAATCACAGAAACTTGGGTGAGGACATAACAGGCATCTGACATTAAAAAAGCCATCAGGGACCAGGAAATGTAGAAGGCAGGAAGCAAGAATTATTAGTCAGGAGAACATAAGATCACGGGCTGGGTCAATGCACCTGTCAAAAGTCAGCAGTTAAGGGATTAGGTGAAGATACTTGGAAGTTGAGGTGGGGTATCTTTAGATAGCCAGCTTTTTAGATATGCTTTCTGGATCTAGATTTCCAGAGAATTATTGGCCCAAGGTCTTAAGATTACAGACTGATGAAGGGCAGGAATTCCCCATACCAGGCAAACTATGATAATTTTAAAGAAAAAGAACATCCTTATCTCCTGGAAAAATTTCAGTGACTTCAAGTAGATTCCTGTCAAAGAGATGGCAATGGACAGTCAGAGCAGACCAGGGTTCTTCTCAGTCTTTCTTCTTTGGAGTCCGTGGCTTTTTATGTCTACTTCATTTTTGAGGTGCAAATACCTTTTGGAGACACAACCTGAATTTCAGCAATTGGCCAGTGTTTTGTAAACTGGCATGGATTAATTTAAGATACTATGGATAAAGATCTATTTTCGCCTTGGTTTATAGTACAAACTATCTCCATCTGCTCCTGACAACTCCTGTTGCTAGGTAGTTACTTGCCAGAATAAATGAGAAGCATGTTACTGTTTTTTAGATTACATACTGATCATATACAGTATGTTAATTGTTATGTCTTTTCAGAAGCAAAAAGAATGGACATTCTTAAAATTTAAGAGAGAAAAGAATTCATGACAGCCCTGCCTCTCTATTCTTGCCCCTTTTAATTGTAAGAGCTAATAATTGTTGTCCCCAATTGATAGATGAGCAATATTAAACATAGATATTTAAGTAACTCGTGGAGTTAGTAAATATAGATTTGAAACCACGTCTGTCTAGTTCCAAAGCATGAGGTGTTTCTTTGTATTAAATATTGATTATTTTTACAGGCCATACACTCATACATAAGAGAACCTTCATGGAATTATCTTTTTGAGAAACCCACCCTTTATCACCACTCTAAAATTAATGTACACTTGTTTTGGAAATTCAGAAAATACTTAAAAATTAAAATAAGGCAATATCAGTGAAATTGGTCAAAGTCTAGCTACAGATATGGTTTTTTTTTTTTTTACATAGAAGGAATGTTTATTAGAACAGGAAAATTAACAAGGGAGCTATATGTTCAGTTCAAGGGAAGAATCATGAATCAAAAAGTCTTGGGTTTTAAAAGCCCCAACAGTCCGAGGGACTGTACCATTCCTGCAAGCAACTTAAACTCTTAGAAAAGAATTCATTGAATCACAAACAGGAGTTATCATTAATGGAAACTACTGTAATAAACTGCCCTAGAAAGAAACATCTAACCAACTGCTTGAACTTTCCAAGCAAATCTAATCCTCTTTTTAGTATTAGAAATGTCCCAGTTAAAAGCAAAGTATATCTAGGTACTTTTCACAGCATTCTTTCTGGTCCGTGAATATCAGTGGTATGAAAATACATTCTAGTTAGTCTACTGGACACTAAGAATGACTTATATTAGATGTTTTCCAATTCAGAGAGATTGGAAATTAGAATAGTTAGGCAGTAGAGTTTTAATGAGTTAAGGCATGCTGTAACAAGTGTCTTTCTCATTAATTACCTGTATTAAGAGCATTTTCTCCTTTCCGTATCTTTATGTGTTAACCTAGATGTCTTTTTTTTAAATGTAAAGCTTATTGTGTGGCTTAGTTATATCATGTATCAAGTCAAATCTTTAGCCACCTTAAACTGCATATAGTAATATTAATATTACAGAAATCATTCAAAGAAATATAAAAGAATTTATTTTTAATGCTGGAAAAAAGAGGTCATTTGTGGTTTAGTTATATCATGTATCAAATCATATCTCCAACCACTTTAACATGCATATAGAAATATTCAATATTATATATATCACCTATAAGAAATATAGGGGGATTCATATTTAAAACTGGTAATCTTTCAGCTTTAATCATGGAACTTTTTCCCAGAAAATTTTGTAAGATAACTTTTAAAAAATTATCAAGTAGAAAGTATGGTGTAGCACACATAAAGGACTTCTTTATTAGGAGGATTTCTTTAAAAAATTCCAGAAGACAGCTAAAATGCCATACAAATAAGTAAATGTTTCTAAGGAATTTTAGGAAAAACAGCTAAGGAATACATTATTCATGTGGGTTGATTATT
The DNA here is from genome assembly GCA_026826555.1 of Tolypeutes matacus. NCBI lineage: Eukaryota > Metazoa > Chordata > Mammalia > Cingulata > Chlamyphoridae > Tolypeutes > Tolypeutes matacus. The sequence continues at coordinate 13,289,070 of JAKSZT010053770.1, forward strand.
ATGTAGGTAAGTTTTCTTTTTCAGTAATGATAACATGTAAGGATGATAGTATTAGGATTTGCTTATATTCTTCTTTCATTTTTACAATTCCCAAAGATTTTTTTAATAGTATCTATTTTGAGGTGGGTCATGATATTCTTAAAAAGTCAACTTCAAAATTACATTATTGATTTTTTTTTTTATCATGTCAAAAGATAATACTTATCACAGGATTTCACAAGGTGAATTAAAATTTACAGTCTAGTTTTTAAAATATCTGTAGGAAACAATTTCTGTGTATTAGTGAGCCAAAGGGTTGCTGATGCAAAGTGCCAGAAATCTGTTGGCTTTTATAAAGGGCATTTATTTGGGGTAGAAGCTTATAGTTGCAAGGCCCTAAAGAGTCCAATTCAAGGTTGCTTTCTTACCAAAGTCTATTGCCATGTGTTGAAGCAAGATGGTGGGCGATCTCTGACTGGTCTCTCAGGCCTTCTTAACTGCTCTGTTCTCTTCGACTGCAAACTATCAGGCAAATGGCTCATCTTTCTTCCCAGGGCTTTAGCTGTTTGAGCCTTCTCCTTTCTGTCACATGGAAGGACCTAAATGACCAATTTCTCTCCTCTTCCATGGGTCTTCTTGAGTGAGTGTCCATTTATATCAGTCCACAAAGGGGGTAGAAACTCAACCCTGAGTCACACCCTATTGATGGGGTCAAATCAAAGCCCTAATCATAACAGGTAATCTAGTCAAGACATGTCAGCTGAATCTAATGCATTCAAAGGGTATAACATCCAGAGGAATAGATCAATTTACAAACATAATCCCTTTTTTTGAGATTCATAAATCTCAAACTGCCACATTCAGGCAACTGAAAATTTTCATTAAATAATACTGTAGCTTGATAGATATGTTGTACAGATATGCCTCAATTAATGGAAATATTTGGATAACATGCCCTTTTGTTTAATTACTTTTTCTTTTAAACTGATTTAAATGTTTCATTTTCAGTTCTCACTGAAAAATCTTTTTTAAATGTATTCATAATCTTTGTTGTCATGGTAAATACAAAAAGTGCATTAATCTTTCTTTGACTGCTGAGAATTTCCAGTGTCTAAGATTGATCTTTCCGAATGTCAATAATCATTGTATAGTAAGAGATTAGGACGAAAATGTATGACTTCAGCACATAACAAAAGAATTGATTATTTGAATAAATCCTTGATATGAACTTCCTTTCTCAAGATGTGTTTCTTTTTCTTTCCCTGAAAATAGAATTCTAGCAATGGTTTGGGATTGGAAATGTTTCGTTGAGGGCCCTAGTTGGTTAGGTGGTTGTTAAAATAGGATTTTACTGTTTCCGGACAGGATTTCAGTGAGTGCAGGAGGTAGACACTGAGGCTTATTTCATTTGCTGGTAGTGATTCACTCACCAGATTGTAGCTCCTAGTTGGGCAATGGACCAAAGGAAGTAAACTGGATGTAGAGATGGGTCTTGACTGAAGGTCATCTGTTCAGCATTTTGAACACCATTACCGCCTCTGACTTGACCTTGGAACTAGGAGTTCAAATATGGTGAAGCTGCTCTATAATCAAGAAATCTAACCAGATGAGCAGTAGTTGGTTCTGGAAGACTTTTGCATAGTGGTGCTTGTGACTGAAGGATTCAGCCTGTGGAATAATGGTAGAAAGAGACATTAGGGTCTGTAGGTACTGGCTGGATTTTGATCAGGGTCCCAGTCCTAAAGGGACTGGATCAGAGCAGATGATGGTGAAAGCATCTTCCTCTTGCTCCTACTTATACTAGGAAATATGCCCATTTTTAAAAGTAACATCCAAGCTTGAAAGAAAGAAAGCAAATCCTTGGTACCAAAAATGAGGTGAGAACATAAAGCTAGATCTGCAATTAGAAAGTGAAGCCATGGAGGCTGTAGCAGTTTGATATTATTTATGAATTAAAAAAAAAAAAGATATTGATTGTGTTTGTAAACTGATCTGTTCCTCTGGGCGTGATACTCTTTGACTGTATTAAATTCAGAGGTTTTACGTTTATGTGATTAAATCAAGATTAGGGCTTTGATTCAACCACATCAGTAGGGCATGATTCAGGGTTGAGTCCCTGCCCCCTTGGTGGGCTAATAGAAACAGTCACTCACTCTAGAAGACACACAGAAGAAGATACAAGAAAAGGAAGAGAGCTCCATAGACATGGCAGAGGAGAGAACTTTGATCCTGTGGCCCCGGGAAGAGAGATGAGCCATTTGCCTGATAGCTTGTACCTGAAGAGAACAGAGCAGCTGAGCTGAGGAAAGCCCGGAAAGAAACAAACACTATGCCAGCCTGTAGCTGAGAGAGAGGAAGGCTGAACCCTCTCAGAGATCGGTAACCATCTTGCTTCAACATGTGGCAACTAACTTTGGTGAGGAAAGCAACCTTGAATTGGACTCTTTAAGGCCTTGTAACTGTAAGCTTTTACCCTAAATAAATATCCTTTATAAAAAACCAACAGATTTCTGGTACTTTGCATTAGTGCCTCTTTGGCTGACTAATACATAGGCTCACAGGGGTTTCCAAACCAGACTGGGTTCAGTTCAGAAAAGAGGTGAAGCTGGGACAAAGACTCCATCTGGGAGTCTTAAAGGATTGTTCCCTATATGAGATGGGACTAGAAAAACTCTATCTTTTTTTGGCAGGCAAGGGGTGGATGAAGAAATCCTTAAGGAATTGGAAACCACAATTGGCCCCAAACAGTGTGAGTCCTGAATTTATACCACCCCTGTGGTATAGGAACCCCAAATTGAGAAATTAGCACAAACACTACTGGAACTTAAAAATCTTCCAGGCCTCTGGAAGAAACAAGTCACTGGGTCTTTGAGGTGGATAATTGATGTCTTTGGGGTTGATAATTGTATTAGTTTCCTATTGCTGCTGTAAGAAATCACAAATTCAGTGGGTTAAACACACAAATTCATTCTTTTACAGTTCTGGAGGTAAGAGTCCTGAAGGTTTTATAGGGATAAAATTAAGGTGTTGACAGGGCTGGTTTCTTCTGGAAGATCTAGGGGATAATTTGCTTCCTGGCTTTTTCCAACTTGTAGGGGCTGCTTGCATTCCTTGGCTCATGATCCCTTCCTTGCATCTATCCAACCTCTTACTTCCATTGTCTCATCTACTTTTATAGTGTAATCTCCTTTTCCTTCCCTCTTATAAAGACACTTGTGATTATATTTAGAGCCTTCCTGGATAATCCAGGATAATCTCCCCATCTCAAGATCCTTACATTTAGTTATATCTGCAAAGACAACACCCTCTTGCCATATAAGGTCACATTCACAGGTTTTGAATATTAGGATGTGTACATCTTGCATGGCCACAATTATTAGTAGGGCTTTATTTTTATTTTTATTTTTTAGCAAAAAGACATTTTAAGAGAGTCAAAGTCCAAGAGACTTACCAGGCACAGATCAGTACTGAAAGAAATACTAAAGGATGTAGTTCATAGATAGATTAGCATAGTGATTGAGCACATGGAGTTTTTAGTCAGACTGCCTTGTTTCAAATACTAGCTCTGTCACTTTCTGTCTATGTAAACTTGGGCAAGTTTACCTCTTTGTGACTCAGTTTCCTTTTCTTTAAAATGGGAATAATCATAGTAGTAACTACCTCATGGGCTTCTTATAAAGATTAAAGGAAATGACATTTGTAGTGTTTAGAACATTTATATGGCACATAGTTTGTGCCATATAAATATTAAAAAAATATTAAAATAAAAAGGAAACACCCAGAATGATAGAGTGGGATAGATGAATCAATTCACTCCCAACAAATTGGCAAAATTTATAACATCTCAGAACAGCAAATACTGGAGATATTTTTGGAAAATGGGATGTCTTGTACAGTGGCATAGATGGATAATTGATACAACTACTTTCTAAGCAATTTGGCAACATTTAGTTGATTGAAGCCTATTCTACAACAGTTTTGGTATATTAGCAACCCCTTGGCAAATCTGTAAATGGAGACAGGCGAGGATGGTCACAGCATTGTTTATTATAGTGACTTTGTCTTACGTCAGGTTTCCTGGGGGCAGAATCTGAGAGAGTGAATCCAAGAGAGCAATTAGGGTGTATGCCATTTATTGAGGGAGGGTGTGTGCTTCAGGACAAACCTCTAAGGAGTGAGGAAAGCAAGATCAGGATGGGATATACCAAGTGAGGATGAAGTTTCAGGTAAAGAATTCTAGTTTTGGCCTGATCCATGAGGAATTCTGGGATATAAATAATGTCAAGGGGTTGCCCCTTGAGACTAAGGGCCATTTTACCCCCTGGGTTGTGTATGTAGGGTGGTGGGGTGTCACCTCCAGGGCAAGGCAGCTCCTGTCAGTCAAGGGGAATCTCTGGATAAGGGGGCAGCTGAGTCAGCAGCAGCCAACACTCACAGAGGCCAAGGGTAGATGCACTACTCGGGGTTAAGGGATCTGAGTGGAACACTACAACTCCCCCTAAAGGCAATACAGCAAACTCAGTGCTTACCTGTAGCAGAATAGGTGAAAAATTGTGGCATACGCAAACAATAGAATTCTATATAGAAGCTAAAGTGAATGAACTATCTATAAGTATTACTTGGAAAAACCTTTAAAGCGTAGGTTGAGTGAAAAAAGCAGGTTGAAGAATGGTATTTATAATGTGGTATCATTTATGCATATTAATAATATGCAAAAATAATTTTTATGTGCTGCTTATGAATGCACAAAATCTAGTAAAAATAGTAAAAAGTGGATTCATGCTGGCTTCCTTAAGATAGTTGGTTACCTTTTAGAATGGAGGAATAGAAATGGGATCAGGAGGAATACAAATAGGAGTTCAGGTATATCTATAATGTTTTAATTCAATATGGCACAATGTTAACATCTTGTTAAACTATGTATTAGGTAACATTTGAAAAAAATACCAACCTCTTAAATTTTGTATATATTTGAAATATTTATATTTTATATAAATAAAAGATAAAACAAAGAAGTGAACCATATCTCTGAGCTGTGTCAACTTGAAAGAGGTCTGGGAGGATGTAACTGAGGTCCTTATACCTACATAATTTTGGCTCCTGACACCCAGGTCTGGTAGTCTATGGAGGAGATTGTGAGTACAGGGAAGTTACTATGTTTCTACCTCTTATCAGATTCTGGCTCTGTGAACACTAAATCAGGAACCTGTAGCCAATCAGTGGGTCTAATTTCATGTTGCTGAGGAAGAGAGAAAAAGGGAACAGATATGAGACAGGAGCTTACAGCAACATCTTGAATAGAGAAGTTAAGCAGATATTTATTGAGTCCTTAATATGCATCAAGCAATTGTGCTAGGTTGGAGATTCAATAATGAATGCCACAGTCCCTACCTTTTAGGAGCTGAGAGTCAAGAGGAAATCTTGTGAGAGAAGACAGAATAAAGGTCTTGGGAGCATCTTTTCATTAGAGGCCAACAAATATCCTTGTAGCAAGAACCCCTTATTTCTGAATTAGAAATCTCCAAATGACTTTTGTGGAACCTGAGTTCTCCAAGATGTTCTGTGAAAAAAGGGGTTTTATAAAAGTTAAATAAATTAGGAAATGCTGTAAGATTCATAAAGCAATTGACAAATGAAAGTAACCAAGATGAGTTATACAAAAGAAATCTATTGAGAAACTTTGCATTTCCCCATATTATTTGACCTCAAAATGAAAAATAGTTTTTTTGGGGGTGTAACATTTGTAACTGTCCTTTAGAGTTTTGTGGAATTCATTTTGTTTCTATATAATGTATTTATATTATTATTTTCCAACTCCTTTGAAAAAATTATAAAAGGCTTTTTGTCTTTGATTCAACCATCATTCCAGAGTATTTATTTAAGAATTTAACTTTAATATTATACTTAAAATATTAATCAAAGGCTTAGTACAGTTATTTTGTTCTACTTTGTAGAGAAAATTAATACCATGAAGTTTTCTGCAAGCGATTTTAGCTCTTCTAAATAACAGTAAGGCAGCACATTCTTGATGGTCACACAGACCCTTCTACTTTTTGCAATCTGATTTTATGGTACCTCCCTTTTTATGGTCTAGCATAATGCTTAGTCTTCAGGCTTTTGGACAAACATGTCCATAGCCTTAAATCAAACTACCATGTTAAAATTTATTGCTGTGTCACAACCTTTTGCAGCTATCCATTTAATTGCTTCCTATAAAATGAACCAGGAGGTATAAGTTTACAAACATAACATCTGAGGTGGTAGGATTAGAGCTAAATAACACATGTAGTTTGAATTCTCAATATAAAGTCATAGAGGGCTGTAATTGTAATATACTGCTGACAAGAGAAATCTGAGCATTAATGTGCTTTTCTAATAAATATTTTCAGTATTGGAGGACATAATATAGCTTTAGTTTTATATATAATGCTCTCTCTCACACACGTATGTGTGTGTGTATATGTATTGCATCTTTTGCTGGAGCATTAAGGTTTTCAACGAGTATATCATCTCAGTTTGAGGAAATAATATAAAAATTTACATCTTAGGACACTTCTTGCACAAAATGGTTGCCCCACCACTGTTTATATGTGGTTGAAGTTTCTTTTGTTTGATTACTCTAATCCCTTCCTCCAAGAAGTTCCAATGGAGTTAATTAAATATGGGATACGAAACCAACTGCCATTTAACAAAATGTATTGTTACTTACTCTTCCAGTTGCATAATTATCTGTTTTCATGGGTCTCTCAAATTAGTGAACATTTCTTATATGCCTTTGACCTTGAGCTTGCTGCTTGTGAGGTGGGTAACCTTGGGCAAGTTATTTAACTTTTCTGTGTCTGTTTCCTTGTCTGTAAAACAAGGATATTAATAGGATTGTTATAACTATTAGGATAGTTTAATATACGTAAAGTATTTAGAATACATGGAAGTGTATGATACAATGAAGTACTCCATAAGTGCTAGTTATAATAATAATACTTTGATATATTATTTGAGTGTACACTGGAGAGACTATAAATTATTAAATTATTAGCAATGCACACACTTTCCACCAAAATCTACAATCACATTAAGTATGCTCAGTTCTATTAGCCAAAAGTATAAAAACAAATAGTCTAGGTTAGATTTTATTCATAGTTACTTAACTGGTTCTTTTTTTTAATAAGAAAGTTTGTATAAAGAAAATTGGATAAGTGTTTGAGTTTGGTCGAGAGAGGGAGGCTATAGTTGGATAGGTAATAACAGGCTAAAGAATGCTCTTGTTCTTTGGCCTGCTTTAATGTTTATATGCTACTTTTCAGTTAGTATCAAGAGCTCAAAAACCTGCTTCTTTCTACTCAAATCTCCTTCTCTCTCTCTTTTTTTTTATTTGAGAAGTTGTGAGTTAGCGAAACAATCATGCATACCATAAAGGATTCCCATACATCACCCCACCACCAACACGTGACATTGTTGTGACACATTTGTTATAAGTGATGAAAGAATGTCATAATATCACTGCTATCTATACTCCATAGCTTATATTTGGTATATTTTTCCCACAAACCATCCTATTATTAACATCATATATTAGTATTGTTTATTTGTTGTAGTTCAGGAGAGAACGTTCTCATATTTGTACTGTTAACCACAGTCCTTTCACCACGGGGTTCACCACATTATATGGTCCCCTGCTTTGTACAATCCATCCAAACTGTGCACTCACTGGCCCTCAATTTCATCACAGAGTTGTGCTTTCATCAGCTTAGCCCATTTCAGAACACCAAAACTTCCCTATTTCCTTTTATGTATTACTCCTCTTTCTACCTCTTCTTAGCAGCCATTCCTTGATTCTACCTTATTCCCCAGTGATAGGTAGACCAGTCGGCAAAATCAGCAAGCCCTGGGAGGTAGGTGGGAGTGGTAATGTAGGTGAGGGCTGTTATGAGTAGAGTGGTATGCTATGGTTGGGAGCGGAGCGTTCCATCCCCCCATATAAATCTTTAAACACATCAAAATGTTTTTCATATATTTTACTTATAGCCATCATAAATATATATATAATTTGCTTGTATTTTCAAGACTACACTCTTAGAAGAAAAGGTGGAGAAATTAAAAGAAACTTTGCTTACTAAACTTAAAAGTGGGACTATCACCCAAAAAAACTAGAGAAATGAGTAAAGTTAGTGGTGGTTATTTTTAAAAAAGAAATGGTTTAGAAAAGATAAATTAGTAAATGAGGTACAATGTGCAAAAATATGAAAAGAACAACAAAAACATTTTTCACATATTTTAGGGTACATGTTCTTTAAGTGGGGAAAGACAATAAAAAATATGAGTAAATTCCTACAATAATGTATATTTTGATATGCTATATATCTTTCCAGTCATAAATGTATACTAAAATATACTGATGTATTAACTTCAGTTCAGTGTTCAAGACATAATAAGAGTGTAGAGCAGGACTTTAGATGAAAGTTGAAAAGGGTAAAATTTTCTAATCTTTATACATTCTTTTCGACTTCCATTTTAAACCTATGGTGGCAACAAGAGTTGGGCAGGAAGTATACATATTGGAAGGTGGGAAGTCAAGCTAGAATTTGGAGGACCTGGCCTGAATAGTTATAAAAAATAAAATGTATTGATATGTTTAGGCTCTTCGGCATTTTAGTCAATGAACTAAGTAGTTAACTATTGTAGGAGTTTGGCATTGTTTATGAATTCCAAAAATAGATATTGGATTATGTTTGTAAACTGGCCTGTACCTGGTAGGGCTTTGATTGGGCCACATCAGTAGGTCATTGAGTCCCCACCCCCTTGGTGGCAGGGACTCACAGAGAAGACTACGTGGCAGAGAAGAGAGTTGGAGTTTTGATCCTGTAGCCCGGGAAGTAAACACACAGAGAAGCAGATACGTGAGTAAGGAGAGAAGTCTCCATTAAACATAGGCAGAGTCCTCGGGGAGAGAGACAGAGCCATTCACCTGATAGTCTACAGCTGGTTTTGTGGAGAAAGCAGAGCAGCTGAGCCCAGAAAGAAACGAGCCCTGGAAGGAGAGGAACCCAGGAAGCCTGAACCCTGGCAGACATTGGCAACCATGTTGCTCCAACATGTGGCAATAGACTTTGGTGAGGGAAGTAGCTTATATTTTATGGCCTGGTAACTGTAAGCATCTCCCCCAAATAAACACCCTTTATAAAAACTGACTGATTTCTGGTATTCTGCATCAGCACCCCTTTGGCTGACTAATACAACTATAGTTAATTATAGTGATATGTTAGCAATTTTGAGAATGGAGGATGGGAAGTTATCAAGTGTGTATGTGTATGTATATATGTACACATACACACATTTTAGAAACATATTTTGCAGATAAGGGGGAAGTATACATCAGTAAGAGTATCAGTCATGGAGAAATACACATGAGAACAATTTAAAAAGTGTTGTGCTGTCAGCACATGCAATACTGACTTAGATTCTTATTTTATTATTTATAACCGCAGCTGACATGAGCACAAAGTCCCATTCAAGGTCATTGGAAACTTTGAACTTGGATTGATTCCAGAAGGACACTGGATAAAGCAGTAATTGTCCCCCTGAGTGTCAGAAGTTTAATAAGATTCAAAACTGATAAATATTTTTATAGAAACTCAATTTACTATTTCCTACCATAGGGTTATTCCAAAATTTACTTTTTATAAATTGGAAACAGTGACTTTACAAAATGACCTGGTATGAAAGAGCCATAAGAATGAGTTTTCCTTTTTAAAACCCTTGAGAAGGCAATTTCCATGCCCAAGATAATGTTTCAAAGAGATTTCTTTTCAACATGTTTTCTTAGAAGGGCAAGATTTCAAAGGGGAAAATTAGCCAAGCAAGGTATCTGTGATACTGCCATGTGGAGATTTCAATTAGCATTTCTGACTAATACTTTGGCAGAATTACTCACAAATATTTCCAGGGTTGAGAAACAATCTTGTGGCACTTTCTGTTCTCATTTTAAGGACATCAAGGCATGTAAAACAATACAAAGAAGTTTGCAGGGTCCAGTTAATGGAGTTGGAGCATTGTGTTTTTATAATCATGCTTAGCTGATTATGTTGCTTGACATGTAAAACAGCATATCCAGAAATGGTTAGGGAAAGTATTGGCCCCAAACTCTTGTGTTTAATGATTAAAGAATGATTTGGCACGTACAGTTGTTTAAAAATGAACACATTTGAGAGGTGATTTTAAATTTATTGAGTAATAATTTTTAAAAATTAAAGCTGTTGACACAAGCAAAATGAACAACCTAGACTCATAGATTGTGGAACTGGAAAGAACCTTAGAGACCATCGTTTCCAATCTCCTCATTTTACAGGGGAGAAATATGAGGACCAGGGAAATGAAGTGACTTTGCTGGGGTCACATCGAAAGTCAATGGCAGACTGTGCTGTCACTTGGTCCTTTTACCCACCCGGCTATGCTCATTTACTGAGAGTGCTTCAAGCAGTGTTTACAATATTTAGTCACAGTTTATCTTTTGGTTAATTCACATTCACTCTTATTTTTGTGGGTGCAAAAATGACCCAGACTGATATGATTCACCCAGGTCAAACGTAAATTAAGCCAAAAGGCAAAGCTTTTACTACCCACACTTCTCATGTGTAGTTATTTGCTGTGTGTATGTGCGAGGACAATTCCTCAGCCACTATCCCCAAATCCCAAAGTTCTGCAAACAAAGGGTTTTGTTTTGTAAATTTGTGACAAACTCTGCTGGCAGCAAAACCTGAACTGAACTGATGTGAGACTTTTTATAGACTTTAAATATCCAGCTAGTGTGACTCCTCATGCAATTCACTTAAACATTTTTTAAAATTTTTTTGCAATGCACTTTTGATATAGTAATATGTTTGATTTCAGGGCACTGCCCCAGACTCTGTTGGGGATGTTACATAATATATGCTGCATATAATTTACTATGTTTCCAACCTCTTAAAATATTCTGAATTCTGGCCCTGAGAGTTTTGGATAAGGAATTGTGGACCTGCAATTTGTCCATAATGTAATCTCATTACATTAGTTTAGACAGTTTTGGATTATAACCATACAACTCAGAAAATTCTTTACATATATGATTCCCTTTGGTTCAAAATATATGAACCAAAGGGAATAAAATGAGATACACAAATCGCTCTATCTGTGTAGGAGTAAATATATAAAAATAAGGAATTTAGTTTTACCAATATTATTAGTGCTCAGGTAGCCCAGAGGTAAATTCTGTGTTCAACTGTGGCAAATGTCTTATCCCAAGTTTCTGTTAAAATCATCTGTCTCCTTTCTCCCCATCCCCACCCTTTTTGCAAACTTTATTTTATAGCCTCCTTTTATATTCAATATATGCTTCTCTATTATAATCTGCATCAAATTCTTTTAGGGTATATGTGAGAACGAATGAAAGTTTTCCCATTCTAAGTCTCACAGTAACACTGTGTTCTATTATTTGCTCAGTGGTGAAACTGAGGATTAATCTGTCAACGAAGGTTTATGGTTTGCGGTTTAGAATATATATGCTGAGTACGCCAGAAATTAAATCGATTTGACCAAGCCTGACATGATATATCCTTCCTTTCTATTATAACTCTTATATTTAGCCAAATTTAGGTAAGCACAGCATCCTGATGCTCACGCTCAGACTAAACATCATCGATTGCAGTGCCCTGTGCCACTGGATTTACTCCCAGCTGGAGTTCCTGCTCAACCAAGAACAGATGGAGAGGAAGGGGCACTCATTATGGCAAGCTCACAACAGGGCCAGCCCTTTCCTTGTTCACAGGAAATTCACCAATTGAAAATTTTGACCTGTAGTACATTGTCAGGATAAACATACTCATGAGATGGGTGGGAGTTAAACATACTGGATTTTTCCCTGCCCCTGTTCAGGGTCCTAAAATAAATTTTATAGAAAAGTGTCATATTTTTTGGTGTGCCTTATTCCCATCATACCTTTGGATGTTTTCCTAAGGACATACATTCAATTTCTAGACAATCGAGTAAATGTAAAGCATTTGCTTATTGTAATATATGCAGTATATAATATGATAGCTGCTTGGATTGTATTATTTAATACTACACTCTCTCTTCACTCTGGGTCAAACAGGAAGAAAATAGGAGGGCCTAATGGAAAGGTACAGGAGCAGGAAGCAGATTCCAGCTGCACTAGGACCTGGCTGTGTGACCTCACACAAGCCGTCAACTTCTCTGGACCCCAGTTACCTCTTCTACAAAATGAGAGCGTTGTAGTAGACCACCTCTTAAATGCTTCTCAGCTCTAAGATGTTATAATTCTATGAGAGGAGAGGTGACCATCCTAGGCTCATGGTTTTTGTTTGTTTGTTTGTTTGTTTGTTGTTTTTTGATCTTTGCTGGGAGGAACTTTTAAGATAGCAAATTTCATCCAAGTACTAGATGGCTTTCCTTGACCTGAGGAGAAACTTGTAAGCATGGGACTCTAAAATGGCTAGAGGGGAAGGAAGAGATTTGTTGACGAATCCAGTTCAGGAGTGCCTCTCCTCTCCCGAAGTACATGTGTTGTCGTCCTTTGACTCATACATGAGCCAGGGGCAGGGCACATCACAGCAGGCTGCGTCTGCGACTCTGACTTGGCCAGCTGACCAGCTGGCTACCCTGGATTCTGCACTTCTGAGAAGCCCATGAAAGTGGCTGTGCTGAACCCAAGGACTGGAGGGGAGCAGGCAGAGCAGACACCAGCTTCTTTGTGGCTGAGCAAGTCAGGCCTAGGAGAGACAGAAACAGGGAGCTGGTAAGTGAGGAAGCAGGTAAAGAGGCCCTTATAAACCAATAGGATAATGAGCTTTGTCTAAGTGGAAAAATTGACCTCAGAGGATTATAAAAGTCCTATAAGGAAGAACCTGTTTTATAGATTACGTCAGATGTAATGGACATGCACTAGATAGTGAATAGAGAGGGACTTTTTGATGTATTTATTTACCATAATAATAATACTTAATGTTTACTGAGTCCTACTGCCAGGCACTCTGGAAACTGCTTTATAGTCAGTAGGTCATTTACTCACCATTATAACCAATGAAGTAGGAACTATTATTCCTGTTTTACAGATCAAGAGGTTTAGGGGACTCAAATAATGCCTGGTCACATAGCGAATAAATGTAAGGATCTGATGTTTAAACCTCGACAAGGTACTTCTGTCATAGTGCCTTCTTCTGCCATCTTTTAAGACTAGATCTTTCTCCTCCCTTCCCTTCCTTTTCCTTCCCCCCCCTTTCCTCTTCCTCTCCATTTTAATTCTTTCTCTCTCCCTCCTTGTTCCCTAACAGCAGCAGCATTGAGAGGTCGTGTTGTTGCAGAGTGATGACTTCTTACATTTGTTGGAGAAGATAATTACTGGAAATCTTTTTTCCTGAATATTCTTAATAAATATTTCAAATTATTTCTCTGGAAAAGGTAAAATTGACATGTGAAAAGATTGTTGAAGGCAAGTAATAAAAAGCTCATTCTTGGTAAGCTAACCCCCACCACATTCTCTTAAAGATACTCTTCATTATATTATTTATAAGATTTTAAGAGCTACAGACCAAAGTTGGCTGTATTTGCAATAACTGAAATATTGTTAACTCAAATACATGCTCCCCAGCAACAGAATAGAGATTTCTGCTGTCACTTATGTAAATAAGTGGATAAGCGTACTCATGAAGTTGTTGAGCACTTATGCAGAAGAGAAGAAAGGAAGAGTTATTTTCTTTTCTTCATCAAGAGGAGAAAGAGAATAACAAAGCCATCAAGGCCTCCCTTTCCTCCTGTTCCTCTCTCATTGTTGGGTTTCAAAGTAAGGCAGTTCTGCCTGAGTTCCCATCTTGCCTAGAGAGAGGCTGTCCTCTCCAGACAACCAGTAGCACTTCTCTGACATTATCATCGTGTTTGGGTCAGCTCCAGGCGTTCCCACTAGTGATGAAAGACGCTATGGCCCCCCTCTGGAAACAGGCTGTTAGTGCAGGGGCAGCTGAATCGCCAGGCCAGACACGCGGGGCCATGGCTGGCCCTCAGAAAATCAGACAAGATCCATAGCCTCAAGTCTGGTCTGAGGAGAAATAACTGCGGCCACATCCCTTGCTAGGCTCCATGGCTACTGGTGCTGGTCTCGATCTTTCCTAGGGTGCTGTGATTTTTCAAAGTGCTGGGGAAAATTCATGCCCTTTGTGTGCTTCCTTCCCCTGTCCCCCTAGTGCCTTAAATTCATTTAAAGCACCACTTCTTTGGGGCCCAAATTCCCAGCAGGACCAGGTGGAGCTTCAGTCCCATCACAGTCCAGTTTGATTGCCTGACTCACCCCTGGGCCAGCTCATTGACTCCAGGGTTTTCTCCACCTCCAAAGTAACTTTCACGGATTTTTTTTTAAAGCAGTCTTAATGAGATATAGTCTCATACCATACATTCCATCCAAAGTGTACAATCAATGTGATTTTACTTTTAGTATAATCACAGTGTTGTACATTCATCACCAAAACATTTTTAGAACAGTTTCTTACTCCAAAGCGAAAAACTCCATACCCCTTAGCAGTCACCTCTCAATTTCTCTATTCTTCCTCAGCCCTACATAACCACTAATCTAACACCATCTTTTAAAATGGATTTATATTTACATTTTATATAAAGGGAATCATGTAGTATATAGTACTTTCTGTCTGGTTTCTTTCACTTAGCATAATGTTTTTTTGTTTCTTGGTTTTTTGTTTTTTTTTTTTTGTTTTTTTTTTTGCCTGATAACATAACATTAACATACATTTGTTCAGTTTAGAAAAAAAAAACAGCCTTATATATGCAATATTACCCATATTCATATTTCAGATAAGGTTTCACTATGCTATACAGTCCCATGTTAAATTTTTAGCTTTCCTTCTAGTAATATACATGACCTTAGACTTTCCCTTTCAACCACTGTCATACCCATATAATAGCACTGCTAGTTACAAACACTGTGTTGTGCTTTCATCTTTTCTATTAATTTCCAAAGATTAATAAACAACCTTTTCACCAATTCTGCACAGATTAACCCTCAGCTTTCCATTCTCTAACCTCATTCTATTTTCTGGTGACCTATATTCAAGTTACTAACTCCATAAGTTTACACAATATATTTAGTTCATAATAGCATGATCATACATATTTGTCTTTTTGTGTCTGGCTTGCTTCACTCAACATAATGTAATGTCCTCCAAGTTCATCCATGTTGTCCTATGCTTCATGACTTCATTTCTACTTACTGCTGTATAATATTCCATTGTGTGTATACACCACAGTTTGTTTATCCACATCAGTTGATGGACACCTGGGTTGTTTTTATCTTTTGGCAATTGTGAATAATGCCACTATGAACATTGGTATGCAGATGTCTGTTTGTGTCACTGCCTTCAGTTCTTCTGGGTATATATCTAGTAGTGGTATTGCCGATCACATAGCATGTCTATTTAAAACTTCCTTAGAAAATGCCAAGCAGTCTTCAACAGTGCCTGTACCATTCTACATTCCCACTAACAGTGAATAAGTGTTCTTCTCTCTCCACAACCTCTCCAGCACTTGTAGTTCTGTCTTTTTAATAGTGGCCATTCTAATAGGTGTGAAATGATATCTCACTGTGGTTTTGGTTGCATTTCCCTAATTGCTAGCGATGTTGAACATTTTTTCATGTGTTATTTTTGCGATTTGTATTTCTTCTTTGGACAAATGTCTATTCAAGTCTTTTGCCCATTTATAATCAGCTTTTTTGTCTTTTTTATTGCCTAGTTGTAGCATCTCTTTATGTATCATGAATGGTAAACCCTTATCAGATATGTGATTTCCAAATGTTTTCTCCCTTTGAGTTGGCTGCATTTTCAACCTTTTGATAAAGTCCTTTGAGGTACAAGTGTGTTTAATTTTGAGTAAGTCCCATTTATCTATTTTTTTCTTTTGTTGCTCATGCTTTAGGTAAAATATCCAAGAAAACACACCTACCACAAGATCTTGAAAATGTTTCCCTACATTTTCTTCTGGCTTTTATATTTAGGTCTTTGATCCATTTGAGTTGACTCTTGTATAGGGGGCGAGATAGGGATCCTCTTTCATTCTTTTGGTTTTAAATATCTAGTTCTCCCAGCACCATTTGTTGAAGACACTGTTTAGTTCCAGTAATGTGGACTTGGCAGGTTTGTCAAAAACCAGTTGGCTGAAGAGGTGAGGGTTTATTTCAGGACTCTCAATTCTATTCCACTGATCAATGTGTCTATCTTTCTGCCATACCTGCTGTTTTGACCACTGTAGCTTTGTAATATGTTTCAAGATCAGGCAGTGAAATTTCTCTCACATCACTCTTCTTTTTAGGGTACTTTTGGCTATTCAGGTGCACTTTCCCTTCCAAATGAATTTGGTAATTGTCTTTTCTATTCCTGTAAAGTAGACTCTTAGAATTTTGATTGGTATTGCATTGAGTCTATAAATCACTATGGTTAGGATTGATATCTTCATGATATTTAGTCTTCCAACCCATGAACACGGATTGTCTTTCCATTTTTTTAGATCTTTGATTTCTTTTGCCATTGTTTTGTAGTTTTCTGAATATAGGTCTTCTACTTCTTTGGTTAAGTTGATTCCTAGGTATTTGAGTCTTTTTGTTGCTATTATAAGTAGAATATTTTTCTTGATTTCCTCATCAGATTGTTCAATACTAGTGTACAGAAACATTACTGAATTTTGTGTGTTGATCTTGTATCCTGCCACTTTGCTGAGCGTGTTTATTAGCTCAAGTAGCTTTGTTGTAGACATTTCAGAATTTTCTAAATATAGAATCATGTCATCTGAAAAAAGTGAGAGTTTTACTTCCTCTTCTCCTATTTGGATGCCTTTTATTATCATCATTTTAATTTCAGTTTCATTTATCACTCGCGCGCCCGCGGCGGGGGGGGGGGGGCGCGGGCTGTCGGCTCTTTGTCTGCACGTTTTCTTTTTTTTTTCAGGGGGCACCAGGCACCGAACCCATGGCCTCCCATGTGGGAGGGTGGCACCCAATCACTCAAACCATCTCGGCTCCCCTTTAATTATTATTTTTTCCTGTCTAATTGCTCTAGGTAGAACTTCTAGCACAATATTGAATAACAGTGTTGAGTGGCCATCCATGTCTGGTTCCCAATCTTGGTGGGAAAACTTTCAACCTTTCCCCATTGATGTTGGCTGTGGGTTTTTCATATATGCCATTTATCATATTAAGGACTTTTTCTTCTTTCTTATTTTTCAAAGTGTTTTTATCAAGAAAGGATGCTGGATTTTGTCGAATGCCTTTCCTGCATCAATCGAGATGATCATGTGATTTTTTCCCTTTAATTTGTTAATGTGGTGTATTACGTTCACTGCTTTTCTTATGTTGAACCACCATTGCATACCAGGAATAAATTCCACTTGGTCATGGTGTATAATTCTTTTGATATGCTGTTGGATTCTATATGCAAATATTTTGTTGAGGAATTGCATCTATGTTCATTAGAGAGATTGGTCTGTAATTTTCTTTTCTTGTAGTATCTTTATCTGGCATTGGTGTTAGGGTGATGTTGGCTTCATATAATAGGTTGGATATTTTTCCCTCCTCTTCAATTTTTGGAAGAGTTTAAATAGGATTGGTGTTAATTCTTCTCAAAATGCTTGATAGAATTCACCTGGAAAGCCATCTGGTCCTGGACTTTTCTTTGTTGGGAGATTTTTGATGACTGATTCAATATCTTTAAATGTGATTGGTTTGTTGAGCTCTTGTATTTCTTGCAGAGCCAGTGTAAGTTGTTTGTTTATTTCTAGGAATTTGTCCATTTCGTATAGGTTGTCTAGTTCGTTGGCATACAGTTTCTCATAATATCCGCTTTTGATCCTTTTTATTTCTGTGGGGTCAATCATAACTTCCTTTCATTTATGGCTTTATTTATTTGCATCTTCTGTCTTTTTTTTCTTGATAGTCTAGCTAAAGGTTTATCAATTTTATTGATCTTCTCAAAGAACCAGCTTTTGGTTTTGTTGATTGTCTCTATTGTATTCTTGTTCTCAATTTCATTTATTTCTGCGCTAATCTTTATTATTTCTTTCCTTCTGTTTGCTGTAGGATTGGTTTGCTGTTCTTTTTCTAGTTTTCCAGTTGTTCAGTTAGATTTTTGATTTTAGCTCTGTCTTCTTATTTACTATAGACAGTTAGGGCTATAAATTTCCCTGTCAGCATTGCCTTCACTGTATCCCATAAGTTTTGGTAAGTTGTGTTCTCGCTTTCATTGGTCTCAATATATTTACTAATGTCAGTTACAATTTCTTCTTTGACCCACTGATTCTTTAGGATTGTGTTGTTTAACCTCCACGTATTTGCAAAATTTCCCCTTTCTCATCTATTACTGATTTATAATTTCATTCCATTATACTCTGAGAAGGTGCTTTGTATAATTTCAACCGTTTTATATTTATTGAGACCTTACTGGTGACCCAACATGTGGTCTGTCATAGAGAAAGATCCATAAGCATTTGAGAAGAATGTGTAACCCACTGATATGGAATACAACATTCTGTATATGTTTGTTAAGTCTACCTAGTTTATCAGATTGTTCAAATTCTCTGTTTCCTTGTTGATCTTCTGTCTAGTTGTTCTATATAACAATGTGAGTGGTGTGTTGAAGTCTCCAACTATTATTGTTAGAGATGTCTATTTCTCCCTTCAGTTTTTCCAGGGTTTGCATCATGTATTTTGGAGCATCCTGGTTAGGTGTATTGATATTTGTAACTGTTATTTCTTCCTGGTTGACTGTCCCTTTTACTAATATATAGTGGCCTTCTGTATCTCATAACTTTTTTGCATTTAAAGTCTGTTTTGTCCGATATTAATATAGCTACCTCTGCTCATTTTTGGTTACTGTTTGTGTGGACTATCTTTCTCCAACCTTTCACTTTTGCAGATTTGCATGAATCTTGTTGATTTGTTTTCTCAAATCCTATGTCTCATGTGGAACTTTGACATATTCCTTTGTGTGGGCCCTTTCTTCCATTTTCTTACTATGGCTTGTAATGTTTTGCTAATGTCTAGGCATCTAATTATGATGGTGATTTTACTCTAATGCTCAATTTCTTCCTCTTTTGTAGGGATTTAGTGGCAGGAGGCTGTGTGTAACTGCCATTCCTTGATTCTTGGTTCAAGCTGTTCTAGGTCTTTAGGATTGTCCCTGTTAGTTGCTCAAATATGGAAGATGGACCCAGTTTTGGGTTGCAGACCCGCTTTCATGGGCCTTGGGCAGGGAGGCTGTAAAGGCAAGAAAAAGCCTCTCTTACTTCCTTTTAATTTCCTCACATGCATTTCCTTGTTCTGCCAGCAGATAGCACTCTTCAACAGTCCTCAGTTCAAAGCCTGGTTGGAGTGTGGCGGCTGCAACACTGACTGCAACAGTGTGACAGAGGATCTTGCCTTGAGGCTATTCAGAGCCTTGCAAATCAAACTTTCTCAAAGGCTGTTCTCCAACCTTTGCTGGCAGCCTCCTCCCTTTTCTCAGGTAGGAAACAATTCCATCCCCTCTGCATCCTCAACAACCAGTCCTGGTCAGTAGGGAGGGTAATTGAGAGGGTCGAATCTATTTAGCCCTGTGCCGGCTCCTAAAGCAAACAATGGTACAGACCCACCTGGCCTGGAAGGGCTTGTGGGACACAGCAGACCAAGTTTGTTGGTCAAAAGCTGAATCAGCCTTAGACTGCGTCTCTCTTCCATTTCCTGGGAAGGTAGATCCCGGGGCCCAGTTTGTCTGAAGCTACTGGCTAGAGGCTGGAGAATTCAAAGCTGTCTGCTTGAAGGGTGGGGGAAAGGGTGCCGGCAGCTGCAACTGCAATTTCTACTAACAGTATTTCCATTGAGATTCTTTTCCTGTGCCCCTCTCTCTTCTGGGTGTTGTCCTGCCTTCCCCTGGTGTCCTAAACCCTAGAACATTTTTCTTCAGGCCATTTCTGCCTGTCTTCTAACTATTTTTCTTGGAGAGAAGTGAGTTCTGTGTCTCTCTAATCTGCCATCTTCCCCTTTAAGGGATCTTTTTGCTTTTTCCTGTCTCTGGGACTTAGTTGAAGCCATATAGGTCTGTCAGGGCTTTTTTCAATAATTTAGAATCTTAGGAGAGGAATTAAACATTGAACATTGCTTCCCAGAATGCCTCTGGTCTCAGGCCTCCATTCCTCCAGTGATAGTTTGGGTTACTGTGCAACAAATTTTATTCCCTATTGAGGTCAGAGTGTACTTCCCTTCCCCACTGATTTGGGGCATGGCCATGTGACTTGTTCTGGTCATGTAATATTAGTGGATGTGACATGGGCAGAAACTTTAAATATACTTGTGCAAGGTAGCTGTTCTCTTGCATTCTGATCCACCATGAGAAGAACATGCCACAGGGAGCTGTGATCCCAGTACCTGGGCCCCAAAATGGGCAGATACAAGTAGACCTGAATGAACCTGAATTAGCCCAGGTTACATCAGACAAACCACAGTTGACCTATATACCTCAGGAGGATGAAATTAAGTTTTTCTTGCTGTATACCACAGAAATTTGAAGTGGTTTGTTACTCAGCATTAATATGGCAATAATTGACTGATACATCTTATAGCAGGGACTTCACTTAAGACATATCCTAAACTCTATCTATGGCTTAGTTAAACTGGATATACCAGTCAGTACAACCTTGCTATGTAAATAAAAGTGTAAGTAATTTTAAAGAAACTTAACCCCCTCAACTATGCTTGGGTTCAATACTTTCATCTTACTAGGAACTGAAAAATTTTATTTTGTAGTCAATAGCTAAACATTGATTCTTTCTCCCTCTTTTCATTGATACTAAATAATTCTAATCCACACTCAAGGCAAATGGATGCCTTTGACCAAACAAGGAGAAAATAAAGTAAAATGAAATGTGAAAGAAAGAAGCACAGAAATTTCAGAAAACAATGTGGGTTTTAATTTCTCTTGTTATTGGGGTTTGATTTCTTCTGATTTTTACTCTTCCTCATCTCCAATAAGAAGCCCCCGAAAGCTAAATCTTAGAAATAAACTGGGACCACCAAGTCAGGCATGATACATCTCTCTCACTCTCTGTCTCTTTTTTTTTTTAGGAGGTAACGGGGATTGAATCCAGGACCTCATACATGGGAAACAGGTGCTCAACCACTGAGCTACCTCTGCTCCACACTAAGAGTTGTTTTTTTTTCATTTGTTTGTTTTGTTTTTAGGAGGTATCAGGGATTGAACCCGGGACCTTGTACATGGGAAGTAGATGCTCAACCACTTGAGCTACATCTGCTCCCTTACATATCTCTTAAGTAGGAATAGTTTAAAAGGAACCTGAATTAATTTACTTTTTTAACTTATATGTCTCATCATTTCAATATATAGCTGCAGATAATCTCTTTTGTGGCTGTGATTTACTCTGATCAATTGATTTATTTTTCTCTTCAGTTAGCTATGATAATTACTAGGAGTGCTCTACTTTAATTTTTTCTTTTATTTATTTATTTATTTATTTTTATTTTTTTTTATTTTTATTTTTAAAGATTTTATTTATTTATTCATTTATCCCCCCCTTGCTGCTTGTGTTCGCTGGGTCAGCTAACCACGCCGTGCGGGCAGGCTTGCCTTCACCAGGAGGCCCCGGGAACCGAACCCGGGGCCTCCCATATGGTAAACGGGAGCCCTACTGATTGAGCCACAGCCGCTTCCCTAATTTTTTCTTAACTACTTATATTTCTTCTTGGTACTTCCAACAATGAAATGTGTTTTGCTTTTACTTTTCAAATCATACATTGATCCATTTAAAAGTACATTGGTCCCATAAAGAGATGACAAGCAATATATACATATATTTTTAAGTATATATATATATATAGATAAATTTAAAAAAATAGCTAAAATAAAATGAAATAAAAACAAAGTACATTGGTGTTTATTGTAGTAAAAGTAAATTTTTTGTTTATCTCTTAAATATTGTTATAATTATTTCATGATTTATACTGTATTGATTGGTTGCACTAATCTGATGTGTGAATATAGAAAAACCTTTGCATTCAAGCTTTTATATTGTTAAAATATATATATATATATATATATATATATATATATATATATTTAAGATTTTATTTATTTATTCATTTATCCCCCCCTTGCTGCTTGTGCTCGCTGGGTCAGCTAACCACGCCGAGCGGGCGGGCTTGCCTTCACCAGGAGGCCCTGGGAACCGAACCCGGGGCCTCCCATATGGTAAACGGGAGCCCTACTGATTGAGCCACAGCCGCTTCCCTGTTAAAATATTTTTAATGTTGTATTTATTTTTCTGATGGGATCTTTAAAAATAATTTATAATTTATATTTCATTTTGCTTTTTATTATTTTACTTTCTTAACATCTGTTTGATAATAATACTATAATAACATTTCAGCCACACCAGATGCACCCAGTGCTGTAAAGCCATTTGGGAACTCTACCAACAATGTAGAGAAATCTTTGTTACAGGAGAAAGTCAGTGGATACATTTGTTAAACCTTTCCTGACATTTCCCATGAGATCCTGGAGGGTTCTGCTATGCTTTCAACCTACAAAGACTGCAGTTTTGCTCCCATGAGAAAAATTGATTTAATTCCTACATTTACATTTTTATGATTGTGTCTTTAGAGCTTATTGCCTTAATAATACTTCCCATATACCCTCTGTTTTTCAGAGCCAGTGCTTGACGCTTATATTTTATAATCAAATTTTCTCTTTTAGGTGCCTGTCATTTTTCATGGACTTTGAAGCTTTCTGCATAGAGAAAGATTATGCATATAAAGAGCTTACTTAGCACAGAGCCTGACATATAATAAGTCCCAATAAATGGTAACTGTTATTTGGTTTTATTTTGCTCAAAATCCATATACACTTTCATAAAAATTCATTGAAAACATTTTTACATTTCAATACAGAAGTCTGGTGGTAAGCCTGAAGATCTCTGGTTGGTAAAGTGCTGTATTTCTCAAAATATCTAGATTGGGAACCCATTAATATCACTGTAAGCATGAAAAAGAGAATTGTTTTGATCACTGTTTTATAAGCCCTTTGTAGAGATATTCTCACCTTGGTCTGTTTTTATAATAAAAGTAGGTTAATTTTCAGATATTTAAAAAATTTTGATTATAATACCCATTTCTTGATCCAAGTGGTTACCTGAAGTGCTACTGGGTACTCATGATGTAGATGTAAATAATAATTTTAGGGTATCTCTGTGGTGTGCCTGAATGCTTCATATACAGGACAGAAAGAGGCTCATGCTGTTTTCATATTTGAAAAATGTTCCTGAAATATTTGCCTATTGTTGAGAAGTCAGCACTTGAATCCCAGGAACCCTGAATCTCAGTTGACTTCTGGGGCCATGAGTCCATATGACCATTCATCACTCTCCTGGGCTATTATCACAATTAAAAGCATGTATCTTGATTAATAAAACTATTTCATTAATGAAGTTACAAGATCAAATAATAAACTCATCAAAGGGGTATATAAAAAGTTTGGTAATTTCATTATTACAACCTTTCAATTGTTTTCTTTGTGGTATCAAATACCTCTGAAAACCAACCCAAAGAATACTTTATAAATTCATCTATTTTGATAATTAGCTGTCTCTCCTACTTTCCTTACAATTGAAGTATGGCTGGGAATACATCCAGGGAATACCCAGTGTGCGTCCAGGGTCCTCAGCAAGGACATTTCCAGTGGGATTCCCTCCTGTCTAAATCTACAAGAAGGATATTTCTTAATTAATCAAAACAATACACATGAAGATAAAAATTACCAAAGGACCATAAATACCATCAGAGAAGCTTCATAAATGCCCTGTTGTGGATTGAATTGTGTCACCCCAAAGCTATGTTAGAGTCCTAATCCCCAGTACCTCAGAATGTAACCTCATCTGGGAACAGAATTGTTACTAACGGAATTAGACAATTTAAAGTGAGGCGATATTGGAGTAGGGTGGACCCTTATTTCAATATGTCTGGCGTCCTTATAAGAGGAGAGGAGACACAGACAGACACACAGAGAAAAGACAGCCATGTGACAATAGAGGCAGAAACTGAGTGATGCCAAGGATTGCTGGCCACTGCCAGAAGCCAGGAGAGTGCCATAGGACAAATTCTTCCCTAAGAGACCTCAGAAGGGCATGATTCTTGATTTTAGACTTCTAGTTTCCTGACCTGTGAGACAAAAATTTCTGCTTTTTTAAGCTACTCAGTTTGTGACACTTTGTTATGGCCACCCTAGGAAACTAAGACACTCCCTTTGAGATAAAACTTTCACTAGCCTATAACTGATCCTATTCAGTGAGCGAATAGGCCTTTGGCCCTTTTTGGGTCGCTGCTTATTAATTTTTGCAAGAACAGCTAATACATGGGTGAACTGGCATTCACCTCTGCCACATTCATGAATGCAAATCAGCCCAAGTCCCCTGGACTTCATGAATTTTTCAAATTATGTTGCCTCTAGGAAGCCATTTAATCCACTGAGGCAGTATAGGCTATTTATTCATTTAACACATATTTATTTCACAGTTACTATGTGTCAAGCACTGTTCTGAGGGTTAAAAGTACAGCAGTAAATAAGTCAGACAAAACACCCTGCCCTCATGGGAGCTTACAGTCTAGTTAGGGATAGAGCCAACAGTGTGATAAGTGCTATGATTGGGGAGGTGCAGGATATCATATGACTACACATAATGTCACCTATCCTTATGTGTATTGTTTTGTGAGTGGTAGTGTGTGTATAAGTGTGTGGGGTGTCAAGGAAGGATTCTAGAAGAAATGACATGGTGGATACAGTTGAGAGGTAGGGAAGAGTGTTTTCAAGAGAGGAGAGAGAGCATTATCAATTCAAGGAATTGAGAGGTGTTTCATATGACTGGAGCATATACTCTGAGGTTGCGGGGAGAAAGGGTTGTTGAGATATGAGTTTGAAGAGGAAAACTGGTCAACTCACAAAGAGTCTTGGAGTTTGGATTTTAACCTAATGGTCATGGAAGCCATTAAAGAGTTTTAAGCTGGAGAGCAGTATGATAACATAGGCACCTTAGAAAGACAGCTTTGTCTTCTATTTGGATATGAATAATGGGAGGTGAAAATTGACAGGAAGACTAATTAGCAGATTCTAGTAGTGATCCATGTTGGGTATGATAGTTCCAGGCTATAGGCAGTAGGGGGATGGAGAAATGGATAGATCTGAGAGATACTTAGGATTAGAATCAAGTGTTGGCAGATTGTCAATGGGGGCAGGGGAAGATGGAATGAAGCATCAAGACTAATGTTTAGGAATCTGGGGGATAGTTCAAGAACACATGAGGATGACCAGTTTTGGAGGGTGAAGGTGGCAGTAAGTGTGTGGTAAAACATGTTGCGTGAGATGCTTGTGAACGTCAGAGTGAAAATGTCTAATTAATATTTGGATGTGCCAATCAAGACTTTGGGAGAGATATTTGAGCTAAAGATAGAGATTTTGGTGTTACTATAGGTGATAATTTAAGTCATGGAAATGGACGCATTTTCTTTGGGAGAGTGTGTAGAGCAAGTAGAGAAGAGCTTCTGGAAGGGAGCCTCAGAGAGTATCGCCATTTAAGTGCTCAGAAGAGCAGAAAGAGACTGAGAAGGAGAAAACCAGGAGAGTATGGTGGTGCCAGGGGAAAAGAGTGTTTCAAGGAGGGAGTTATTGACCTGGTCAAATGGTTATGAGAGGTCAAGTAATGAAAGGGAGAAAGGAGTTAACTGAATTTAGAGACAAGGAAGCCGCTGTGAATCTGTGGGTGTGTGATGCATGAATATATGAGTTTGAAGTGTTGGGGAGCAATAAGGGTAAGTGCAGCAGCTAGATTAGAGGGATTTGTAGGGGGATAAGGAGGGAAAAAGTGGACATTATGAATGATCCTTCAGGAAGTTTGTGAGAAGAACAAGAGAAACAGGACAACAGAAGTAGCAAGTCAGAGAGACTTGTTTTGTTTTTGTTTTAAAGATGAGAAAGGCTTGAGTATGTTCAAATGCTGATAGGAATAAATGAGGAGACAGGAAGTTGGGGGTCTTGAACAGTGTATTAGTCAGCCAAAGGGGTGCTGATGCAAAGTACCAGAACTCTTTTGGCCTTTATAAAGGGCATTTATTTGGGATAGAAGCTTACAGTCACAAGGCCATAAAGAGTAAGTTACTTCCCCCACCAAAGTCTGTTGCCATGTGTTGGAGCAAGATGGCTGATGGGCTCTGCAAGGTTTCAGCCTTCCTCTTCCTCTTAAGTCTCCGTGATCCCAGCTTCTTCTGATCCCAGCTGTAGACTGGCATAAGGCTCGTCTCTCTCCCTGGGGATCGTTTCTATCCAGGCTCAGCTGCAGCTGTAGGCTATAGGCTCCTCTCTCTTTCCAGAGCCTCTGCTGTGTCTATGGAACTGTCTCTATTCCTCTGTGTTCTTTTCCTGTGTATCTACTTCCATCAGAAAGTCTGTTTTATCAGCCCACCAATGGGGCTGGGACTCAATGCTGAGTTGCACTCTAATGACGTGGTTGAATCAAAGCCCTAATCTTAACATAATTTAACCAGACATCTCAGCTGAATCTAATACAATCAAAGGGTTATCATGCCCAAAGGAATAGACCAATTTACAAACATAATCTATATTGTTTTTGGAATTCATAAATATCAAACTGCCACGAACAGAACCGGGTCCCAAATAGGACAGGAAAGCCTCCAGAGCACAGGTGGAGATGGGAAGAGAAACCTTTTCTTTAGATGAGAAAAAACACTCTTCTTCCTTTGAAACAAGATGAATGAGGAAACCTGGATGTGGATGGAGAGACAAGCCTGAAGTTTGTGAGAGGAAGTTTAGATGGTGCTTCCCTGATGGCTACATTTTTTGTGAATTAGAAGGATAAAGAGTGAGGGTTGTCTGCTGAGAATGGTGGGGAAGAAGAACATTAGAGGAGGATGGAGACATTTTGGAACAGCTACTATGCCAGACAGGAGAGAAAGCTGCCAAGAGAGCTATGGAAAGACTGCTGGACACAGCAGGGGCTGGAGATCAGAAATGCTAAATGACATGCAGTGCAGGGCCATGGGGTCTTCTCAGGCAGTGCTCAGCAACTTCAGCCCAGGTGTAAAGAAAACAGACATTTAGATGGATTTGGGGATGTGAGACAGGACAGATAAGGACATTGATTGAAAAAAAAGAAAATGAAATCTAAATGGATAAGAAAGAACATGAAGATAGGGCAGACAGAGAGATTGGGCAGAACTAGAGAATTGAGGAGTCTGGGGGTCTTTGAAAGGTAGAGAGTTGTCAAGCACGCGAGAAACAGAAGAATAGAAGGCTGAGGGAAAACAACAACAACCAGTAAAAGGTCTGAATTTGTAATTGAAAAAATGGGAACGCTCTGGCTCTTGATGAGAACCAAATGCTGTGTTGGCCGGTTTAGTCTGTTGGACATTGAATTTTCCCAGGGTTATGATTTATAGTGTGGATGGAGACAGAGTGCCCAAGGCTTTGGTGAAAAAGATGCAGTAATTGAGAGGATGGTAGATGATTGGAACTAGGAGAGGTAGCAGAACGCCATGAGCCTCAAAGGAGCAGGAAGCTTCCCAAAGAACGGACCCCACCTCCCAGCCCAGCATGAAAGGGTGTGGAGAAAGCACTGCAGTCTTGGGTGGGCCAGGAAGTAAAAGAAATGTTCATTGAGGAGGTCAGTGAAGTTTGTTGAACACTGAGAAGAGTTCCAGGAGGTACCTACAGAAGGTACAAAATTAGGTGGGTAGAGAGGAAGCACAGACTATTCAGGGGATGAGGATCCTGGGGAAGGCAGATGACCTGAAGCCTTGTATCTTGGAGGGTGACTAGGGTTAGGAAGAATGTAAGGCATAGGAGCACACAACCCCTCAGGAATCTCTGGGGGTCCAGTTGAATTGTATTTTTGAAGGACACCTAGTCTCATTTGGGAATCTCCACCTCTGAAAAGGATCAGCCAAAGTCTGGATGGATTGTGCATGCATAGCAAGTGGTTAGGGGCCTCAATCATCTGGCCTCATTAAACAAAAGGCTTAGAGGCAGCAAGGGCTCTCCATGACAGTGTGCTGGCTGACAATGAGAGCACACCAAAATAGTGTTTAAATCTTGCTGATGTGGTAAAAGTTCAGTCTGAGAGACCACCATTACTAATGCTTTTTTTTCTTGTGCCCTTCTTCAAAACAGTGTAGAAAAATCTTACAAAATCGTTTTAATAAGTTTCTCCAAAATCATGATCTATTAAAAATTAATTCAGGGTGTAGTGGAGAGTTGTTAAAAGAAGCATTGCCGGGGAGGCAGAGCAGTGAAAGTAAAGACAAAATACTCTCGAAATCAGCATAAAGCTAAGAGAGTAGCAAGCAAACTGCAGTCTACCTGTAATGGACATTCTCTTTGAAAATGTACTTTACGTGGTGTTCAAATTGGTATCAAGCTTGGGATGAAATGGAGGATAAGGGCAGATCTATTCAGCCCCGAAGATATCACACCCCTACCCCACACTGCATATCTCGTTCATGAATGACGTACTGCCTCCTGTTTAGATCCTGTTTAGATCTACTTTTGCTGCTGGCAAAAATAGAATCTCTCAGCTTGGTTCATTCTCTGTGCCCCAAGTTGAGGTTTTACGTGTCTCTTTTTTCCCTAGGCTTCTGTGAAGTGGAAAAAATACATTCCATGATATCAATTGCTAATAAGGAGAACCTTGAGGTAGACGAAACTCACCCCAGACTCCCGACAGGGCATCATGGCTTGGCGATGCAGGGGTCTGCAACCTTACATCCACAGCCTTGGGCGTGGCAGGTCCTGGACAATTTCTTAATGTCTGTATACACTTATCAGTAATCATATACTGGCTGGCTGGTCGGAGTATTAGTAATAGTAACAAAAATAATAGTGATAACACCTCCTAGTACATTCTTTATGAGCAAGGCACTTTTCCAAGTATTTTAACTACAGTATCACCTCTACGAAGACAGAGCTTTTTGCCTGTTTTGCTCAACGTTTTTTTTTTTTTTTTTTTTCTCTCAAGTGACTAGAATTGCGCCTGGGGCATAGAAAGCAATAAGTATTTTTTTGAGTGCAGTTATTTATTAAATTATCATCACAAGCCTCTGTGGTAGGCACTATTATTATGCTCATTTTACATTTGAGAAAAGAAGGCACAGTGTGTTTAAATAATTTGCTGAGGTTCCACAGCTAGAAAAGTGGCAGAGCCAAGTTTTGAACCAGGCAGAAGTGCTGTTTTGCCAAAGTGTGAAAGCAGTTTACATAATAAAAACAAAAGAAAACTTGACTGTATGCAAAATGAAAAGTATTTGGATAACCTCATTTTTGAATAACCAAGCACTGAACAAATCATACTGAGTCCTCTCCCATATTTTTGCCACATGCTGAGTTAACTTAATAGCCTTAGGTTTTTTTTAAAAGTAACTTACATTTTCCAAACATTTTATGAATTGTGAGTTATTTTTTGGCCCTTAAGTATACTCATTTTGTTAATCCAGATGGTGTATCTTGGGGCTGCCAAAATACATAAATAACATAAAAATATTGACATCTTATTTTTAAGTGAAAAAGATCTTCTTCTGAAAACCCAATAATTCAAATTCTGGGGGCCTAAAAATGCCAGTAATCACAAAGATCACCTATTGTCCATCAGGTAGACATGTATCTTTTAAAGTTTCATATTCCAAAATGTACAAGAATTTTTTAAAACGTGAAGAATTAGATGTTCTACATTTTTCCATGTTTAGAGGATTCCAAAGAGTACATCACAACAGATGTTATAAGTAGGGTTTAAAAGATGAAGTAATTGAATGGCCCTTCTTTATATCTAGAATTAAAGATGAATTTAGCTTGTTTTTAGAAAAATGGAAGAATACCTGACAGCTCTTCTGGCACCACAGGCAACAATACATCTTTCAGGACACCTCTGATTTATTTAGATTGATAGCACCTCAGATTTATTTGTAGAAACTCAAAGGAATTAGTAAATGATTTCAACAAACATGGAAACATTCAAGATGTATAAGATGCTGTGACTATTTTGGGGACTTTACACTCTAGGAATAGAGGAAAGGCATATACAAATATCTCCAATATTGGTTGTACTGACTGCAGTGAGCATTGTCTGAGACCACGAAAGAAGCATAATAGGAACACCGAGGAGAGAGAACTTGCCTCAGGCTGAAGTCTCATAAGAGGCCTGATGTAGAAGGATCCATTTGATTTGGGTCTAGAAGTAAGGGCAGAGTTTCAAGAGGCAGAGACTAGAAGAAACAAAGACTCTGAGGTAGAAAGTTGCAGGATAGGTGGGGAAACTATAAGTTTGGATTCTGTATGATATAGCTAATGGGATTATAGGAAAAGGAGACATAAAGAGAGGCATTTTTATACTATTGTTGGCTATTTAACTACCACCGTTTAAATACTACTCTATAGGCAATGGAAAGCCAATGAAAGTTAAGTCAGGACTTGACTAGCTCTGTGCTCAGTGAGATTACTGCGAGAGGTTGCATGGATGATTGATTGGATGAATGATAATCTGGAAAAAGAATATACCAAATCAGGGGGCTACTGAGGTAGGCAAATGCCTTAGGTTTCCAGGATACTAAGACAAATATAACACAATGGGTTAGTTTAACAGCAGGAATTTACTGGCGCATGGTTTCAGAGTCTAGAAGGCCTGCTTCTTCACAGGGTCAGTAGTAGCATTCCGGCTGGCTGGAAATATTTGGGTTCTTGGCTTTCCCTTCACATGGTGATGTCCTTTTCTTTCTCTTCTGGGTTCCTATTGACTTCTGGTTTCTCCCTTTGGCGTTCT
Organism: Tolypeutes matacus; assembly: GCA_026826555.1. Taxonomy (NCBI): domain Eukaryota; kingdom Metazoa; phylum Chordata; class Mammalia; order Cingulata; family Chlamyphoridae; genus Tolypeutes; species Tolypeutes matacus. The sequence continues at coordinate 13,319,949 of JAKSZT010053770.1, forward strand.
CTGTCTCTGGTTTCTAGTTTTTTTGTTTGTTTGTTTGTTTGTTTTTTGTTTTTTTTTTTGTCTAAAGAAAAGACCTCCAATAATCCAGATTAAGACCTGACCTCATTCAGTTAGGCCATAACTTAGCATATAACATCTTCAAGAAATCCTATTCACTATGGTTCCTACCTACAGGAATGTGAATTAAGATTAAGAGTATGTCTAAATTGGGATACATAATCCAGTCTACCACAGCAAGGGACTAACACGGCCAAGGAAATAAGAGCATGAAGTGGGGGAGCAGCAGAGGAGAGGGCTGAAAGGAATTAGAGGGGATCTGCAAATGAAGAAGTAAGAAGATGTAATGTTGGGACAGTGGAATCTAATGGAGTAGGAGGTAAAAAAGGCACTGGGAGTTTACAGAGATTGATTTGGGGAATTGTGATACCATTAATAGAGATGGAAAAGGAAAAAAAGGGGGTAGTTTGGATTGGGGGAAGCTTTAGTTTTGGACAAGTTGAGTAAATCTTAGAAGATGAGATGAGTTTCATCTCTTCAGCCTTTAACATAGTAGCTTCACCTTACTGGGTGCTAGCCATTGAGCACAGGGCTTTAAAAATGAGCACTCATCTAATTCTCAGGACAACTCTGATATTCTTCTTTTTGTTTTATGTGTAGGAAAATGGAGGCTTAGAGAAATGGCCTACAGGCAATAAGTGGCAGAGTCAGTTTTCAAGGCCAGGTTTATCTGTCTCCAGGCCGAGACTCTTAACTGTACTTGTGTATGGGGCTTATCCCCTCAGTCGACTAACTTGTATCCAATGTGCCTAGAAGCCATACCTTACACTGTTTTATGTCTCTCAAATCGCTAAGGACAGGACTTGCTCAACTTAAATATTCAATTAGGATCTGTTGAATGAATGAATACTGAAGTCCACTTAATGGTCTCTGAGGGGCTTGAAGTTGAAATCCCATATTTACCAAATAAATATATACTTGGACTTAAGAAAATGCAGCTGGTTAACTCAGTTGATTTGGACATAATACTAATGAGGCCAAAGTCATAGGTTTAATTCCCATGTGGGCCAGTCAGTTCACTTTGCACTGTTTTCATGCTCTCAATCTTAAACAGGGTTTCTGGCAAATTCAAATACATACATTTGGTCCCAAGGGAACCAGAGAAAGAAAAGAGAAAGAACGAATCAGTACAAATCCATCACCACTGTTGGCAAAACACCTCGAATAATATTACCCACTTATGGTAAGTCACTGGTGTCATATATGTTTACATATGAGGAAGTGCTCTTAATTATTCTGTACCCTGCTTGAATTTGTTAAGCCAGAGTCTGAAGGAGGGTGTGTACCTTAAATATAAGAGGATTTAATAACTTAGACAAAACATTATTAAAATTATTTGCAAAATAATTTACAGTGGAAGAAAGCACCCTTGGTTCACTTCAAAATTAATTTGATTGATACATAGGAGCATCATCATTAAATTAAGTGATACATGGCTGAAAAGTTCTGTAGTCGTTGTAATATAAGGAATTTGCCTTAGGGCAAGAAGACACAAGGAGGAAAGAGAACTACAGGGTACAACACATTTGTTGTGGAAAGGTCATGATGGTGTTTTCCGGCAGTTAGTCCTGGATTTGAATCCTGAATACACAACTTTCTAGTTGTGTGCTCTGGGAAAACTTACTTAGTATCTTCAGTTTTTTACTTGTCAGATGTGGATAGTCTACATACCCCAGAGAGTTGCTCAGAGGATCAAATGAGATGACATAAGTAAAGCAACTTGTATACAGGTATTTCATAAAAACAAAACAAAACAAAAACTGTTCCCTTGCTTCTTTGTTTCTCAAAACATCTATGAGTTTATTCTTCTGATGTGAGTGGTGTGAATAATTAGGTAAGTTGTGAATAAATCTGTAGTATTTTTTAATTTTTATGTTATCCTATCAGTATCAAATACCAATTTTAAAACATCTTTTAAGTGGTTAATTTTTCCAAGAAAGTTTGATTTTAGATGGTTTGTGTTCTTAGTGGGGACAATGCTTGTTTTAGAAATAAGAAAGTACAACTTCTTATAATGATTTTGCCTTTCCATTTGGCAAAGGTGAATTTTATTTTTTCTGATGTACTGTACATGGGATTGCAATGAAAATGACAGCCCTTTTGAGGAACAATCAATCTTCTGAAAAAAGACTTTGGAATACAGAGTTTTTCATGGCATTAGCTGCTGGAAGAATCATCTTTGTGAGTCACCCTACGTGCAGTATAGTTTAGTCCCTGTCTGTAAAGAACAGACTGTAAGATCAGGCATTATGCAGTTGCTGGGATCAGCCACCCTCTTTATAGCACCAACATCATTCTTCTCAGCAAACAGACAAATTGGCATCTTTGTATAATTAGATTAGTCACAAATTCCAAAGAAAAACAGATTGACTAATGTAAGGCCCAGTGCTTGCCCATAAGCTATTTGCAAATGTTCATAGAAAGGAAGAAATTGGCCCACATCTACCACTGGGTACCCGGCCCTTGAGGATATGCTTCCATTCTTGAGCACAGAACATTCATTGTACTGAGCCCCTGGGCTCTAAATGGTCTCTATTAATCTCTTTTACTCATATTCTCATTTTTTTCTGACTGATGTTGCTCTTGTCTAAGGAAATTTAACAGAAGAATGAATAAAAATGTAGAGGGGGAGGGATGGGGACAAATATATGAAATAGATGGAGGAATCAGAAAAAAAAATCAAAGTGGAAGCATTAAGATGAAGAATTTATGTAGTACAATTTGTCATGAGTTGTATTGACCAATAAAGAAAATGAGAAGTTAGTGGATTAATATTTTAAACTCATACCCTGAATTAGAATCTAGCAAATCAATGCCAGGAACCAGCAAATGTACTTAGCAATTAGCAGGAAAGGGGGAAAAAATGTAGCTAGTTAATCAGCTTCAGAACCTACCTCATTCAATTTTGCCTTCTGATTAAACAGTTTGAAACTAGTTGTCACTTACTTTTAAAATGCTGGTAAGAGGAGTTTTCTGTAAATAGCAGTACTAATTGCGCAGACCGAGCCAAGCACACATACTGCATGCTGTGTGTATTTGTCTTTTATTGTATAACTCTGCCAACGAACGTTCTCCTGCTGTTTGTATCCTTTCCTTTCTTGGGCACAGCACACCCATTTACCAAGCTCTCTGGTGTGTATGTAGGTGTGAATATGTTGTATGTGTGTGCATGTGATTTATGTGTAGATTCTTACTAATGACTATTAGCATGAGCAATCAACACCATTCCTTTTCCTTTGTTACCAGGCTTTCACATCCCATTTTCCCAAACGTGGAAGTCTACTGTGCTAGCCTAATGAGCCACTTAGATCTTGTCATCACTTATACACTTTTATAGATGATTTTGGTTTCTCTTTAGTTTCATTATTTTCCATAAAAGTTTACAAGGATTAGCCATGGCATTGCTCCGTATTCCCCACCTCCCTCAAGCTGAACTTGTCCCTGAATCACTGAGCTGTAACTGAGAGAACCGTTTATGCTAACTTGATGGAATGGTTGATAATTGGGGTTTGGTATTTAAGGCCTTACGTTGGGGCAAGACTGAGACCTGTGCTGAAACCGAAAACGGCATAATCATCTCAGTCTAACTACATATGTGCTGCCAGGAAATTCTTAGAATGTGAATTTGATAAAGGTATGAAAAGAATTATAATGAAATGGTTTCCACACACCATATAGCACTTGGCAAGAGACGATTTAGCATACATTTTTTTTTTTTTCAGTTTGTGCAAAGTGTTTTCCCCATGTGGGCTAATTGTAGCCCATCAAGGATGAACAAGCATATGGGTAAATTAACACCAAACCTTGTTTTGACAATTAATGTGAAGACGCCGCCACTCCCATTCCCCTGTCAGGGGAAAGGTAAAGCCACAAAGCCAATACATTACTTATTATTTTTATTTCAAAAATACTCTATTTCATTATGGTGTGCAACATTTGTCACCTAGACCACCAGCTTCTCTGGAAGTCCAGGCCAATAAAAGAAAGCCAATATTGAGATTACAGCATTCAAATCAAATCAAAGAAATGCTCCTGGGGTTGCCAACCATTTGGCTTGTCTATTGTGTAGCTCTCAGACACTGGGGAACATGACATCTTTCTGTTAGATATACATGGGAGACGCCCTTAAATGAACAATGTGTGTATTTAGTGGCCCAGATCTAAGCTTATTAACCTAAGTTGTTAATAAACTCAAATTTTGCCACTGCCTTTATCATTTAAATGCATTTCCCCCTTTGTCTACTAAGGGAACAAATGAGTCCTGTCTGAGCACAAAGGACAAACTGGGCTTGTGCATTGACAGTACCTCCCTGGTCTACCCTTGCAGCCTCCAGAGAGAGGAAACAGAGCACAGCCTTTTCCATTTGTTCCTAACTGACAGGATTCAGCTAGCACAGCTTTGTCAATAAAGCCTGGGCTATGTGGTATTCTAAGCCACACCTATAGGCAAATGAAATATGGCCTTAACAATTTCTTGTTTAATTGGGACTGTTTAGGTAATTCTTTCTCATATTCCTGTTTCCTCTCTGAATAAAGATAATCTGAGAGAATCAGAAGTACAGTGGGAAGGGAAACCAGGGCTTAGAATTTCTCTAGCTTCTAAATCTGACATATAATTTTAACATGAGCTCAGTAACTGGACACTGAAGGGACAGATGGCCTCTGTTCCATCAGTCACATCACCATTTTATAAGGGCCTTCTGGCCTATGTCTTTAGTTCTTCAGATACTAGCATTCTGAAAAATTTGAAGCCACAAAGGAGAAGGGCAGTTTTGTATTTTTTTCTTAACAGATATTTAAAGAAAAGCTGTTTAGTGACTCTAAAACCAGAAGTTAATATGAAAAGAAAACTTATTTATTCCCCTAGACATTCACATTTGTGATCAGTGTGCAGTTTTATCAGGAATATCCTCTGTCTTAAAATGAATTGTTTCTATATAGACCAACATTCAGGAAACCATCTCAGTTTCTCCTCTTCATTATGTATTTAAATATGCAAGCCTAGACTGTGTATAATTGAATAAATGAATAACCCATTCTTTAGAAAAGTCAAAGCACTTAATTTTACTTCTCTTTACTCTTTCTCTTAAAGATCATAAATAATATTTTTCAAATTACCTATTACATTTAAGGAATCCTCATTTTACATCTTCATTCTGAAGCAACTCTTCCATTCCTATCCATTAGCTTTTTTTTAAAAAAAATAATCTTTTTATTAGAGAAGTTATAGGTTTACAGAAAAATCATGCAGAAGATACAGAGCTCCCCTATACTCTCCCTGCCTGTTATTAACACTTTGCATTAGTGTGGTGCCTTGTTACTATTGATGAAGGAATAGTATTATAACTGTGCTATTAGCTATGATTCATAGTTTACATTAAGGTTTATGTCTGTGTTGTATAGTCCTATGTTTCTGTTTTTAACATTTTATTCTAATAACGTACATATAACTGAAAAATTTCTCTTTTAACCACATTCAAATATACAATTTGGTGGTGCCAACCGCATTTACAATATTGTTCTACCATCAACCACTATCCATTACCAAAATCCTCCCATCAACCCGAACAGAAAATCTGCATCAAATAAGCATTAACTCCCCTAAGCATTAACTCCCCATTCCCTATACCTGGCCCCTGGTAACCTGTATTCTAGCTTCTGACTCTGTGAGTTTGCTTCTTTCAATTATTTCATATCAGTGAGATCATACAATATCTGTCCTTTTGTATTGCTACCCATTAGCTTTTTTTTTTTTTTTTTTAAGATTTATTTGTTTTACTTTTATCCATTTTTAACCCCCCCTTCCCTGCCCCATTTGTGCTGCTTTTGTATCCATTCGCTGGGCAACTCTTTGTATCTGTTTCCTGCCCTCTCTTCTCATCCTTATCCTCCTGTCTTCACCGAGATTCGATCCTGGGAAACTCTGATGTGGGAGAGAGGCGTTCTGCCACCTGCGCTATCCCAGTTCCTGGGTCTTCAGCGCGTCTTGTCTTGGCTCTCCCTTTGTGTCACTCTCCTGTTACAGCATCATCCTGCTGCATGGCTTGGTGGAGCCTGGCGCACCCACACACAGGGCCTGGCGGCCTGTGCACCTTCTATATTTTTCTTTATTTTACCGGGAGATCCCGGGCTTCAAACCCAGGTCCCGCCATATGGGAAACGGATGCCCAACCATTTGAGCCACATCTGCCCCCCATGAGCTTTTTTATATAGCTTTTAGTCGTCACAATGTACTTACATATGGAAAACTGGTCCCAACTCTGTGTGACATGTGACACAGTGGATACCCACCTTCTGATCGTTTGGCTGCTATCTTCTCGCTCCTGTCATTATGCACACTCTTGACTCTTTCCTTATTCTTCTTTTGTAAGATCATGTTGGTCATCTGTTGTGCTTCCTTACTTGACACAGAAGTGGGGAGCGGAGGTGTGCAGTGGGGTGAAAGGCTCTGCATGACCATATGGCCTTTCCAAAAGGCCTTGCCTTGGTGAAGTGATCACTGCCCAGAGCCTTGTAGGATCAGAAGCCCCAGAACATATCAGCTTCCAAAACTGACCGGGCAACATTTACTCACATAGAAAATTTCTTCAGAGAGTGATGCATATAAACTGGATTAAATTAAATTGCAGGGAGATGTGGAAGTGCCGAGGGGGCTGGATGCTTGTCCTTTGGCCAGTGCATTTGCTCTTTGAGGCTAAGTATTGGGAAGCCAAGCTCCTATCAGGAGGCTGTCTAGTGAGCACGGGTGTAAGTGAGGGGGTGGATTATGTGATTTTCCTTCCCAACTGGGATATATATTTTTTGGACTGGGTTTGGAAATGGTTTGTCCTTAGGCCAACATTCCTTCTCCTCATGGGATGTTATTGGAACTTGGATGAGCACTGCCACTATTTGTCTCTGTGGCTCTTTTTCACCTCTGCTCCCTTAGCTAATTCCCACTGTATTCCACTCTATGGTCTCTCACCTTGCATATAGGCCTGCAACCTCATTCCTCTTCATGAATGGTCTTTCTCTGGGTGCAGTCATATCCTACAGCTATAACTCTTCTATCCTCTGAGTTATTAGAAGCAGCTTGTATAAAGGATAACCAATTAAATTTACATAACTCTCACTTGCAATCATATACTCATTATTTCCTAGGGAAATAATGCTTGCCATAGGTGCTCCTTCCTTTCTCTCTTGGTGCTGTCTCTCATGCAGCATTGTTGTGTGGTCAAGGGAGAATGGATTTTGCAGTCACAAAATTTCAGATGCACATCTCCTCTCTTCCTCTGGCTAACTATGAAATCTTGGACATGGTATTTATACCAGCTGAACTTCGGATTTTATATCACATCAGTAAAATGAATTATAATCATATTTACCTTTTAATGATTTTAGCATTGTGGCATGTATCTCATCTCCAGCCTCCATCCTTCTCCTGAGTTCCAGAACCCTGTAACCAATTGGATACTAGGAAACCTCTTTGGATGTCTCATTGTCAAATCAAACTCAAAATGCTCTGAAACTGAATTCTCTCTCCATTCAACCTGCTGCTTTTTTGTATGTAACATATTGGTATTAGGTGTTGCGTGAGATTTATTTCAAAACTGTGTTTAAGGCCCAAAGCTAAGAATAAAACACACTAAGTAGTCCACATTCTAAATTCACAGAACACACTGCATTTTGCCTAAAGGCTTGATGAATTATTTCAGCTGGGTCTGCTGGGCCCCCACCTCTCTCCCAACTCCCCAACCTGTCACTTGCCTCCATTTCTCCCCAATCTCTTTTTCTATCCTTGTCCTACCAGCAATTGAATATTGTATAATTTGGTCTGGAACCATCAACTAAGGGTACTTCTTCCTCCTGTGTCCTTCCTTCCCACGCTAAGAACAGAGGGGAAGCAAGGGCAATGAGGGGTAGTAGTGGGGAGGAGGGTGACCCATGTAAAAAAGGTCATGCCCAAGCCTGCACTCCAAACTGCTAGAGCTCCCTGTCTAGCATGGGATGGAGGTATGAGGTGTTTGAAAGAAAGCTGCAAATCCATATGATACCGAGGTTTAGAAATCACCGGGCCTGAATTTAAAGAAGTAGAACGAACTGTTCTGAGAGAAAAAAGGGATGGAAAAAAGCCATATACCAAGTGTTGGTGAGACTATGAAGCAACAGTATCTCTAGTACCTTCCTGGGTGGAGGTAAGCTGATAAACTACTTTGGAATTATCTTGTATGGTTGAAGATATTCAGACCCTATGGCCCAATATTTCTACTCCTAGGTATATACCCAAGATAATCTCATGTCTATATGTACCAGGACACAGGTACAAAATGTTTGTAACAGCACTGTTTGTAATAGCAAAAATAGACAAACTGAAACACAGAGGATAACCAAAATGTTCATGGTAAGATTAAAAAATGGATAAATAAATGGCAGTATGTTCATACAACGGACCATATTTGGAGCAGTGAAAATGAATGAACTAGAGCTATCCTAAAAAATGGGGATGAATCTTAGTAATATAATGTTGAGCAAAAAATCCAGCTTTAGAAGATTATCTATAGCTTGACTTCTTTGTTATAAGTTGTAAACCAATATATGCAATGAATTACTTTTAGAAAAGCAAGGGAATGATGAACATAATTTGGGATAATAGTCATATTGGGTAAGAGGGGGACAGGAGCTACAATGGAGAGGTGAATATAGGTAAATGTAAATTTTTGCCCTATTCTAATTCTAGAGTTGGGTGGCTGATTTATGAGTATTGCTTATAGATTTAATCAATACATAACAAACAAATAAGAAGAGGGCCATGAATGATGACAATGTGTAATGAAGCAAGTATTTTGCTTAAAGCAGTGCTGTGCTTCTGAAGTCCATCCAAAAAAATAAAATAAAACAGAATAGCTATGAATTCATGTGGGGATGTGGTAACTTATGGTGCATAACTGAAAGCAGTTACTGGAAAAAATTAAGCTGTTATATGCTTATTCCCCAGTAAGTTGAGACTCTGCAACAAAATATTTTTGGGTTCATGGAACCACTATTCTTCCAATTGCCCAGGTTTGATATTGAGTCCAATAAATACTCATAAGGGGCGTGGAAACTGAAATACAGTCTCTAAGTTCTTAAAGGCCTCAAATTGAGTTTTATAATTATTGGAAGCAGTGAGATATCTTTAAATGAGTTTCCTCAGTCATAAGTCCCTAAATTTCCTCTTTATGCACTTATATTAAGTGACTTGAAAGCAAATGTCATCTGACTTTCCCAATTATTAATAATTTGCAGTGCACATAGAAAAAGTTATTAAAAAGGAGAAAAACTCTTTAAAATTTTTACAATGAAGGTTATATTTACATAGGTAAATAAAGTACAGAATTTAGACAAAATTACAGAAAAATGCAACTGCCAGAATTTTTTTAGGTGAAATAGAATTTACACTGATGAGTTTGTTTCTTTTAACTCACCCTGATTGATTCTAGTCGATTAAGTTATTTGAAAATCACTTTCTTTCATCTTGCCTGAGTAGGAAAATATCTAAGATTTTCCATTGCAAAGTTATTTCAGATAACTTTAGCATTTTTATTTCTTAGCAAATGGTAACAGAAGGACAATGAAATTATGTAAAATAAAGATGGAAAATCTGGAAACTCATGTTAGTCCATGGTTTCGACTTTTCCAATCAACTAACTCATTAAGTAATTAAATAAAGACTAAATACTGTAGAATGATTTGTTAGATCTTCTCTTGTGTTCTTTACCAAAACGGATTAGTTGAGACTAAAAGCAAATGGCCAAAATGTAGCCAAGAAAAAAGATTCCAGAAAAACAAGATCCTGGAAAAATCTGTGATCTGGATTATCAATTGCTAAATCATCAAGAACTTACTGTGTTTAAATCCTGTCAAAAGTGGACTTAAAATTAACCATGTTGTCTACTTGTTTTCATAAATAATTTTCAGTACATTAGGTAAGATTTTGCAGTGTATGTGGAAATTTTCTGAATGATATTCAGGTTTTTAGTTATATAAGAAATTATCCAGCCAGTCTTCCTTCTGTCTTTTGAAGAAAAATAAGCTTTATCAAAAGGTCTTTGGCAGGTATTCTTTTTCAGACATTAAAAAAATTTCCAATTCTTTATTATAGGCCAGCTATAAGTCAAGCTATTTCATCTAATGAAATTTACTTTGATCAGAGAAGGCCAATCATCCTTCAAAGCATTGTTGCATTTTGAAATGCAAGCAAGTGCCTAATAAATTGAGGGTGCTGCAGCAGCAACAGATCAAAATATAGTTTGATGTTTCATTAGATCACATTAATACCTGACAAAAAGAATGACTACAAATCAATGGGAGAAGCGCTGTTACTATGGGGCAGCATAAAGGGAATGCAAGCTTTCTCCCTCCCTCTCTCCTGGCTTTCCTCCTTCAGCTATGTCCCATTTGTTAGACAACAGAAGTAGTGATTTAAGGCTAAGTATTCTTAATCTTTCAGTAGGCACCTACAGTGCTAAATATACCAGGGGCTATAGGACAATAAGTTGATAGAACACTTGAAAAAGAAAACATTATAACAGAATTTTGTGATTATATAAAATCTTTTATAACCTCCCCATACCCTAATATATAGGCATTTTTTTTCCTGAGGAAGGAGTTTTCAAATAAACTTTTCCAAAAGATGAAGCTCTCCCATGGAAATTTTCGAATATGGTTTTTATAAGAAACTAGGTATCTTCTCATTCAAAGTAGGGCCGGACAAATTCCGTAAGCAAGTTTAAGGAAATTCCTATTTTTAGGTCATGAGTAAAAATTTTCTGCACTTCTTTTTCTAATTGCTATAAACACAAATTACTTCAGAAGCCAGAGGGCAAATTATATTCCTCCTTTTTGGAGTTAACCATCTCTGTCCCTGAGCTTTATTGAGCCATTTAATCAGCCATTGGGGCCATGCACTCTCCTTGGAGGGTCCTGGTGCTGTTTTCTATCTTAGATTTTAAGGCAGGGGTTCTTAACAAGGGGTCCATGAGCTTGAATTGAAATAAAAAAAAAATTATTCTTGTGGGGACGTGTTGGTGTGGATGGGATATATTTATTAAATAATACACAGTATAGTGTGGACTTAGTAAGGGGTCCGTGGTTTTTTTACCTCACTAGAAAAGGGGTTGGTGGAACAAAAGAGGTTAAGAACCCCTGTTTTAAGGCCTACTCCCTAACTGGCACTGATCAGCTCATGTATTTGCAAGAGATGAGGGTAAGATGGCTTGAGACCGGAGGTCATTGGCAGAAGGTAGTACCAGTGTCTGCCTTAGTCTCCTAGGGCTGCCATAACAAAGTGCCACAAACTGTGTGGCTTAAAATGATGGCAATTTATTTTCTCACTATTCTAGAGGCTGAAATCAAGGTGTTGGTAGGACCATGCTCTCTCTGAAGCGTGGAGGGGAGAATCCTTCCTTGTTTCTTCCTAGCTTCTGGAGGTTGCCGACTTTTGGGATTGAATCACATCCACCATCAAAGGCATGTTCAGGTTCCCATCCCCTGGTCCAGTGTCCGTGAGCCCATTTGTAAATAGGACCTTGAAGATGTTGTTAGTTAAGATGTGCCCTATGGGGTCGGATGTGGCTCAACTGGTTGGGCGTCTGTCTCCCATATGGAGGGACCTGGGTTCGATCCCCGGGACCTCCCGGTTAAAAAAAAAAAAAAAAAAAAAAGATGTGCCTTAACTGAACGAGGGTAGGCCTTAATCCAATTAGATGGAAGTCCTTATAAGCAAAGGAAATTGGTCACAGAAAGAGAAGCCATGGGGAAGCAAGAAGCCGGCAGTCAACAGCAGCCAGAAGAGAAGGGAGAGGACATGGCTGCATGCATGCCATGTGACTGAAAAGCCAAGGACCCAAGGATTGCTCACAATCATCAGGGAGAAAGCATCGCTTTATTGATAGCTTGATTTTGGACCTCTGGCCTCAAAACTGTGAGCCAATAAATAACCATTATTTAAGCCAACCCATTTTATAGTATTTGTTTTGGTAGTTGGGACACTATGACAATGGTAATCCTTAGTATTCCTTGGCTTGTGGCAGCATAACTCCAATCTCTGTCTCTGTTTACAGGGCTGTTTCCCCTGTATCTGTCTGTTTCTGTCCAATTCTCCCCTTATAAGGACATCTGCCATCTATTCTATTAGAATAGAATAATCCAGTCTGGCCTCATCTTAACTAATCATGTCTTCAAATATCCTATTTCCAAATAAACCCACATTCATGGGACTGTGAGATGGACTTGAACATATTTTGAGGGGGACACCATTCAAACCTCATGGAGTTGTTTTGAGGATTAGTGAGTTATACATGTAAATGGCTCAGAACAGTGCCTGGCAGAGAGTGACTGCTATTTAAGGGCTGGCTATTATTATTATTTCCATTGTTATTATTATCACCACTGTCTTCATTTTGGACATGAGAGCACTCAAGCTCAGAGAGAAGACATGACTTGTTCAGGGCCACATGGCCAGAACATGCCTGAAGCTGGGGTATGAACTCTATTTCCTATGTAGGAATTGGAAATGACACTTTTAAGAGCTCATTTTGATTTGGGGGCCTCACTTTGACCATCTTCTAAGCAGCCACAGAAATGCACTTTGCACAGCATCTCTTAGGCACCATTAATAAATGTTTCTTGATGATGATCATGTTGGAGTTTTATGGCTAAAGTATAAATGTATAAGGTACATTGAAGGAGCATAATCATCATGTTTGGGGCTTTGTAGCAGAACAAAAATTTTCCTGCATTGCCTATTAGAGTTTCACAGTAAAAGCCAGTAACTTGGACTGCAATGAAAATGAGCCTATGATGATTGTAATTTAACAGGATAGTTATACTAGAAGCCAAGTTCCCTTTCAGTTGCCTTAAATTTTACCTTTATTGTCTCATTGCTTCTTGCATCTGAGCTTAGCAGTTAATGGTCTCTGTAATAAATTCACAGAAGAGGGTTTAAAACAATGGGGGTTGAATTGTCCTTTGTTATGCCTACATAAGACCATATGCCATTATTACTTAGGTCCTCTCCCAGCAATTTTGATCTTTCTGGCCATATAATTAATAATTAATGAAGACTTAGATTAAGTCCTCATAGAAGATACCAATTTGCACTTAAGAATTTGAATTGAAGTCAAGTCCCTCAGCTCTGTTTCCTGTTTTGTTGTTACCTGTTTTGTTGCCTCACTAACTTCTAAACCTTCAAAAAAAAATTACAAATTTAATTAAGTGAAAGACCCATAGCTGCAACTTCTTGTTTTGTTACTATTAAACTTAGCTTCAAGCTCATGGCAAGTATTGAAAAATGGAAATATTTTGCCTGACTAGGAATGTTTTAAAATCACCACTCTGTTCATGTGGAATATAAGAAAATATACTCATTATACATGTGCTAAGTATCACATTGTAGCTGCATTCAATCTGTAAACCTTTACCACTTGCTTCAATTCTTTGCCTGATTTATTTTATGCATGGCTATACACGAAGGTGGAGGGAGAAAGGGTGCTTCCAATTCCCTTTGGCCGCTTTGATTCCGTCTTTCTCCTGATCTTCTGAACAGATATAAATTGCTTCAAATGCCCCTCCCACTTTCTTTAGTCTTTCCCTTCTCTTTATCTTCTCCTTGTCAGGCAGAGATATCTGGATAGACATTCCAGTTTCTTTTTAATCCCCATCTCAAATAGTGACAAAATGAATGAAAGCAAAAAGCTATAGATCAACCACATAGACTAGCATTAAAAAATACAAGAAACTGAAAATAGAGATAATTATAGCCGTCTCCTCAGATTATATTAAATGACTCTGTTCCTGAAAAAAATCACTGCAATGTTTTGATTTTACTGGATTTTGATTTATAAATAATTGCCAAACACATGATTGCATGCATGAAATAATGTGTTCAAAATGTTTAGAGTTCATTGGAAAAAAAATGCTTTATAAATCAAATTAGTCACTATTATTGGTTTATTTGGGTCACCTAAAACTTCATGTTGAAGCCCCTAACCTCTGGTACCTGAGATTATAGCCTTATTTGGAAATAGGGTCATTGAATATGTTTTTAGCTAAGATGAGATGATACTGAATTAGGGTGGATCCTCATTCAATCCGACTAGTGCCCTCATAAGAAGAGAAGAGACACCTTCACAGGGAGAAGGCCATGTGAAGATGGAGGCAGTGGAATGCCAAGCATTGCTGGAAAACACCAGAAACGGGAAGACGCAAGGAAGTATTCTCCCCTACAGGTTTCAGAGGGTGGAATGACCCTGCTGACACCTTGAATTCAGATTTCTAGCCTGCAGAACTGTGAGAAAACAAATTTCTGTTACGGTGGTACTTTGTTATAGCAGTCCTAAGAAACTAATCAAGTCACTACCACCACAGGCAACCTAATTCCCAAGCTGAAAACTGATGCAACCACTAGAGGAGGTATTACACCTCAGCCTCAGGAGATAGTTATTATACTCAGCAGTGATCACAGGCAGTGCCTGGAATAGAGCTGTGGGTGGCCTGAGGGAGTGGAAAGCATAATCTCTGTTCTGAAGAACCTAGCTGCGGAGACACAAGAAAGCTTTAATCTTAACACATAAATCAAACAAGAATTAATGTGAGGATGCCAGAAATGTTCTGAGTAAGTACCTGATTTACTGGAGGCAGGGGAGGACAGGGCAAAGGTCCAGGGGAGAAAAAAAAAAGAAATGTAAAGGATAGAGAAAACACCAGTTTCAAAAGCTACAATTTTCTTGTCTCAGTCAAGGTGTATGGTTGCAGACAATTCTGGTCACCACAAACAGAAGAAAGTTTATTGGACTGATATAGGAGTTGAGAGGGGTAAACGTGCCAACTAGCAGAATAACAGATTGGAGGGCAAGGCTCGGAAGAAGAAACATGGGCATTTAGAGGGCTTGCTTGCAAGAACCGTGGCAAGATCCTTTTTGCAGGGATGGCCTGGTAGGTCTGCCACCATTGAGACCTGTGAGGAATCTGCCAATCAAGATTCAAAGCTGGGGTCGGATGTGGCTCAACTGGTTGGGTGTCCGTCTCCCATATGGAGGGACCCGGGTTCGATCCCTGGGACCTCCTGGTAAAAAAAAAAAAAAAAAAAAAAAAAAAGATTCAAAGCCTATTGGTTGCTTCCCGGTCATATGCTCACCTCCCATTTATTGCACGGTAAGGAGAGGAAGGGTTCTGTAGTGGGAGCCTGGCAGTACCTCCACAGGGCGTTTCCTTTATAGGGAGACCAGGCTGCTCAGGGGGAGGGTGGTGATAGCCTGGACAGCCCAAGAACAAATGTCTACTCCTTTTCTGCATGACCCCACGTTTCAAAAGTTCCTGTGTGTAAACTATTTCTTTTTTGAATTCACAGAGGATTCTTGTTATTTATTTACTGTTGATTATTTTGTGAGGATAGGCATTGTCTTAGTTTGCCAGGCTGCTATGAACAAATACCACACACTAGTAGGCTTAACAACAGGAATTAATTGGCTCACGGTTTCAGAGATTCAAAATCTAGATGTCAGCAAGGCCAGGCTTTCTTCCTGAAGTCTGCAGCATTCCAGTGCTGGCTTGCCCCCGTCCTTGGGGTTCCTTGGCTTGTGTTTCTGCCCTGCATCTCGTGACGATCTCTCTCTCCCGTGTGTCTGCTCTTTCAGTTTCCACTGACTTCTGGCTTCTGGCTCCTCTTTATTAGTCCTCCAGCAATATGGATTACGGCCCACCCTGATTCATTTGGGACACATCTAAATAGGATCTTTGAAGATGCTATTCACAACTAAGTCCACACCCTAACTGCTAATACAGCTTCCAAGTGTCCTATCTACAAATGAGGAGCATGGATTAAAATTAAGACAATGTCTTTGTTGGGGTACACAATTCAATCTACCACAGGGATTTTGTCTCTTTTGTTCACCACTGTTATCTCCAGTACCTGAAGCCATGTTTGACACATAATAGGTATTTTATATATATATATATAAATCCTTAATAAATAAATACACGAATAGATGCTTGACTATGGACAGTAGATAGTCTATCAATAAAATGTACAGGTGGTGTGTTCTGCCTGCTTTTAACTGCTACCACGATAGGAAAGAGAGATGAAAACAAGGGTATCAAAAACTTCCTTCTTAGGCTTTGCTTCACAGAGCCAAAAGATTAAAAGGTAGAAGTTCATTTTGCTTCATAACCATAATACACACACCCACACATATAAAATACATATAACAACACAAACATATGTTAAGCAAACAAGAATTATCTGATTTTATTTTGAAAATATGAAACCCTATGAGATGAAGATCAGTCCCCATATTTATGGTTTTTGGTCTTACACTTTATAGACTTATCTAATCTTTTCCACTCTAAATGTTTTCTCAGCATTTGTGTGCTGTTACCTGCATAATGGGGACTATTAGTTAAAAGTTTCGAATGTAAGCTAGACCTAGGAGAAAAGTGCTTTTGTCTTATAAGAAAATAAAAAGTGTCAGTATGATACTGATAAAGGTTGGTCCAGATGATTGGTGTTTTCAGTGTTTTTCAGAAAAGAATGTTTTTTTAAAAAATTTTCCATGGCAGAGAATTCCACATCCAAATGTTCCACTGGCAACAGTAAAGGTTTTGCCAGCCCAGCGTAAACAATACTCAGTTAACAATAAGCTAGTAATGTGTATGTTGAGTCCCTCAGTGAAATATTTTAATGTGAGAAATTCCTGCTCTTCTATGACGTACGTGACAGAATGCACTTTCCAGCCTTTGATACCACTCCCCTTGCTGCTGATCTGGGGTGACCCAAAACTCTGCTTTTTAGGGTCTTTGGTCATGTGGTCCTCCTGAGTAATCTCTCCAAGTTGTCTATGGCTGCATTACAAATCACCCCAAAGTGAGTGAGGGTAAAGCAGCAACCATTTTCTTAAGCCCACTGATTCTCTAGGTCAGGAATTCAGGCAGGGCATAGGTGGGATGGCTTTTCTTGGCATCTCAGTGTCTGGGGTCTCAGCTGGGAAGACTCAAATGACTGAGAGTGACTGGCATGGGCAGGGGCTGGAATCACCTGGAGGGTCCTATGATCACATCTCTGACACCTAGGGCTGGGATGACTCCGAGACAGGGCTTAGCTGGACCTGTTGACCAGAGCACCTCCATGTAGCTTGGGTATCTTACAATATGGTGGCTGGGTTCTGAGTGGGAGCATGCTGAGAGTGAATGGTCCAAATTTTGAATCTCAGAGAACAGTTTTCTTTGAGGCACATAGTGCAGTAGAGTCAGATATGGGTTTGAATCTCTGCTATCCCACTAACTAGCTGGATGGACTTGAGCATGTTTTCTCCTTCTCTTCCTCCCCCTCCTCTTCCTTCTTCTTTGATAATAACTTCTCTGAGCTTCAGTTTCTTCATCTGTGTGGACAGAATTTGGCAAAATGGGAGGTAAAATGTGTTTTGTTTTTTTTTTCTTTTTGTGAGCTATTAACTGTTTGGGAACAAGGTAGATAATTTTGCATAAAGAGCTCAGAAGATCTCTGGAAGGAAAAGGATTAAGACTATTCATGTGACTCTCCAATTTCAATCTCCCTGTGATTCCCAGTTAGAACACCTATCAGAGTGGACCAGAGTTGCCTATCTCCGGGGCAGGGATAGGTGATGTAACTTATAAAATAAAATAATGATGACTTTAGGGATGTGAGGAGAAGCATCCTTTTGTCTTGGTGAGGTTTCTGTGTGAGCCACTTGGAAAGGCTGCAAAGCTGAGCCTAGGCTGCTTTGGCCAGGAGTCACTTAGGTTGAACTTTGCACTAGGCATGAAGCAGGCGGATCTCTTCTGCTCTTCCTTGATAGTGTTTGGGGATATGGAGCATGGCAGTGGCAGATATACAACAAGGGACAAAATAGGGATGATGTTCTCCAGCAGTGGAGGAAAAACTCTTCCAGCTGTATCTTTTCTGATTTTTCAGTGGCACCAGGGGCAATGCATTTCTGGTAGCAATTATGAAAGTCCCCACTCTCAAGAGGGCAGGTCTGAGTTGTAGCTGCAGAGAAATAAATAGGTCTGGCTCTTTGAATATTTTCAATAGTAATAGAAAACCTTGGGCATATCAGAGAAAGGGGTGCTGGGGGTGGAAATTATGGGGGCTTAGAGTAATGTGCTGCAAGACCCTCAGACTTATGCAAGAAACCACAATTACAGATGTAAAGCAGAACAAAAATACCAACCTTATCTGTTATTGTAAGGACTATAATAGGAACTCAGTTAACATTAAGTTTTCTTCCCAGTCTTCTTCCTTTCTCATGTCTCTCATCTTCACTGGGGTAAGCGTGTACTTTGGTGTCAGACAGACCTGATCTTTGAACTCTGGCTCCTGTATTTGCTAGTTGTGACCTCGAACCAGTCTATTAGCCTCTCTGAGCTTAGTTTTGTCATGAGTGAAAAATGATATACAAATAATAATTTTATTAGCCTAGTAAAATTAAAATAAAGTTATGAAAATTGAACAAAATGGTACTTCTGTTCCTTTTCTAAATCTTTCCCTTATCTCCCCTTTCCTACATATTCAACAAAAATCCATGGTAGTTTTACAGTTCCAGTTTCCAGGGGAATTTCAAATGCATTCCTTTCTACCTTTCCTGATTGGCACTGGCCTTGACAAGCCCTTCTTTAGGACCACCCATGTTTCCTAGGATGAATTTCCCCAAATCTCACTTCCTTCCTTGATTCAGGAACAAGGCCACTGTTAATTTTGGAATGTATCCACTGAGACTTACACTGCCTTTATGTGCATCATTCAGAATTAAGCTTGGGTTTTGTTTGTTTGTTTATCTAAATGGCAAAGGCATATTACCTTCAAGGACCCTAAAACAATTAGATAACCCACAAGGAGCACCTAAGTTTTCAGTATATGCCACTATTAGTGTTTATTGGGTGACCAGGAGCCGATGATCCTCCTTATGATCAAAGAACTTGAGCCCAAAGGCTCAGACTAGCCTCAGTTTACCTGGTCCCATCTCCTACGCTCACAGTTTCTTTGAACAGAGAACAATTCCATTCCTGGATCAGTGCCTTAACATGGCAGAAAACCACTCCGACTTTTACATTCTCTTTTTGAAACCTTTGGGTAGTTTTAGAGCTTTCCATAGTTACCCTACTATTTGGACCAGATTCTTTACAGCACTTAATTGAATTGTGTTGCTCTCATTTACCCTAGATATGCTTGATTTCTAATTATTGCCTATCTACATTGTTATCACCTGCTGAGAAATTGCTAGAGGAGTGAGATTTTGTGTCTTCTAAATTACAAGTCCACAGATAAAAGCTCAAATGAAATTAGGTAGCAGACAAAAAAATAAAAATTAGACTTAGTCTCAAATGAGATGTGACATTTTAAAAAATCCCCTGTTCAAATGTGATAGTGCAAATTGTTGACTTATCCCAGCAGTTGCCCCATTCTTTATTTCAGTGTTCGTCTCAAAAAAGAGTCTTCTAAGTATTCAAATGCAAAGTTCTGGCACACACAAAGTATTAGAATGACCTTTGTGTGATAGGTATTGGCCTTGCTTCATTATCTGGGGCTGTTTTCTAGGTTCCTCACATAATTACAGAGTTCAGGTACTGGAAAGAAGAACAATACACACACACACACACACACACACTGACCTTAGAGACTGGGCAGCAGAGACTTTCCCACTCTCCCCAATCCTTTCTTAGTTTGACACTAAATTAAAGAAGAGTGTCTGCTGATAAACAGGGCTCATGCTTTGAGGGCAATCCCTTTGAGGATTATGCTGGAACTCTCATGTGTTAGTAATAAGGATTAGCTAATGGTCATTTAGGAACTCACAAAGAGGACTGAATGGGTCTGTAATTTTTAACTCTTCTAAGGGGAAATGGAATGATACTTAAATGGTGTTAATTAATAGAAGAGAAGTTTTGGGTGATACCAGGAGATTTTGCCCTTTGCCTGGATCTCACTGAAATAAATAGGGATAAATTGGATAAGAAAATCAGAAACCAAAAAGGAAAGAGTAATGAATCAAACTTCCTAATATTGAAGGAGATGATGATAAATGTAAAAATCTGTGCTTGGGTTCCTGTTTTTGTTTCCTAGGCTGCTTCCAGCAAATACCATGAAATGGGTTGGCTTAAACAATGTGAATTTATTTGCTTATGCTTGGAGTCTAGGAAAATGTCCAAATCAAGATATCATCAAAGTGATGCTTTCTTCCTGAAGATCCTTGGCTCCTCTGCCACATGACAAGGCACCTGGTGGCATCTCCTGGTCTCTCCCTTCTCTTCTGGGTTGATTTTGGCTTCGTGTTCCATAACTTTCTTCTCTCTCTCCGTATCCATTCCATTTATAAAGGACTTCGGTAATAGGATTAAGACTCATCCTTAATGAGGTGGTCATACCTTAACTGCAGTAGCCTCATCAAAAGGTTCTAACCTACTTACAATGGATTTACACCCACAAGAAAGGATTAGCTTTAAGAACATGTTTTTTTCTGGGGTACATAAGCTTCAAACTACTACAGTTCAAGAACCCAATTCTAAGGGGATTAGATGGGGCAGACATGTCTTAGCAATAGCATGAATGAAGTCTTTTGTGTCAAAAAAAAAAAAAAAAAAAAAAAAAAAGAAAAAACCGTGTAGAAACTAAGGAAACAGAAGGAGTTGGTTCTGATTTATTCTGGACTAGTCACATGATACCTGATGCTCAGTTCTCATCATAAACCTGGAGAACCAGAGACAAGCAAATTGAGGCAAATTTAGAAGAGAGGGACTAGGATGGTGACAGGGCTTGAAATCACGCCATGAAAACAGTCAAAGAAACTAGGGGTGCTTGGGCTGGAAAGGGAAGACTTATGGACATATTAGTGTTGAAGTCCTTGAGAAGCAGTTATGTGGAAGTGATTTGCTCTGTGCAGCTCTGTGTGGTTGATGATGAACAATGGATAGAACCTCAAGGTGATAGATATTTGGTTTACTTTAAGAAAGGGTGCTTCATAATTAAAGATGTACTGGGTGGTCTGAGAGGTAATAAGTTTTCTGTCATGGAGGATATTTACCCATAAGTTGAAAAACCAATGAGAGCAGGGATTTAGAAATAGGAAGTATGGTTGGACTGATAATCTCTAAACTCCCATTGAACCTGGTAATCCTGAATATGTGATTCTAATATTTATGTTTCTAATTGATTGCTTATTGCTTGTGAAACATTTGAATCATCATGACAAGGAAGGCCGGAACAAATTTTTATGAGAGGCTTTAAACATTAATCTGGGTAATTTAGCCCACATTTGTTGGTAGTTTGGAGTGTGCAATGGGATAGTATTTTCCTGTGGTGGTTCTGAGCTCCAGTTCTAACCCATCTCCTAATGAGCTGTGTAGAAGTGTGCTGGAGCTAGCTCACACCAGTTTGTGAAAGCTGGCTATGCCCAACTTTGTGTTTAGAGACTTCATGCTGGCAGCTTGAAATTGGCCATAGCAGAATTTACACCATGGAAAGCTGTAAACACTACAGATCAGGGGTTTTTGTATGCACTGGAGAGCTGATTGGTAAGTATTTAATACTAGAGCAATGTAAACTTGGGCAAAAATCTTTTTTTTTTGGTTGGCTCTCATTTATTTCACCTGTAATATAGATCTGTGGCTTTCATTTCCTTTTACAATAGCCGATCATTTTAAAAAATTCACTTTTTAAACAAATTCCAGTTTGTAAAACAGAAGAATGAAGCTGATTGAATGGGTGGGGGTGAAGCGAATGGGACCTTAAGCCATACTCACTTAGCTTTCCCCCTTGCCATTGAAAATCTTTCTTCCATAAAATCTCTATGGCATCTCTGTAGAGCCGTACAATTCCATGGACTTTAAAAACTTGAGGAAAAAGGATTCTTTCAACTCATGCTATGACTGTATTCTTTTACCCATTAGTTTTCTTTTCCTAGATCTAGGAATACAGTCATAAAATAGCAGGGTTTTCCTTAATTTTATGAGATTGTTTTTCAAATGGAATGCTAAAAAGATCAGTTTGAGAACATTTGAAATCTGATTCCTATAAGTACAAAAAGAAACGTAGATAGGAACCACTGAGTTTGCTTACTTTGTAAATGTTCTTAAGTAACTGAGTTTTCTCTTGTGATACAGGGCCAGACCTATGGGTAGTCCTGTTTACATGTTGTAGGGGCACCGCCAAACCTTTCCACTAGCATACTGACTTTTGTCTTTGTTAATGTAGATGCCCCGAGGGAGTATTGTTGTAATATTTAATGTGTAGAGGGTTGGAGCTGTGGAAAGGAAGGTTTAAATGAGGAGCAGACTTTGGATGGGCTTCTGAAAGAAAGTGAGGGGGCTTAACAGGATGGATCCTGAAGAAGAAACTCTATCCTCTTGTTGTTTTTTAATGAGTTGTCTATTTCCTAAAGTACCTGAAAAATGCCAGGCAGTGGAAACCCAAGTACAGGCATCATGTGTGAAATCCTTGAGGCGACCCTGTCGTTTCCAGGGTGTCAATAAGTCAGAGAACAGGAGCATGAATGGCATGATCTGATGAAAAATAATTAAATCAAATTGACTTCTATCCACTGATTGTAGAATTCTTTTTCTTCTCAAAAAGTAAGTGATTTCATATGCACGTATTTTGGTTTGATTATTTTCATCTGAATTTCTCTTATGCTCCAAACTCTGATTTCTTTAATCTTACCCTTCCCTTTATACCCAGAATTACAAGGGGCCATTCTCCTTCCGAGGTCTTCTAATTCTATCACCTCTTTCCTTGACTTTGTCCCCTGATTTCCCTTCTTATATAAAGTTCTCATCTCCAGAGGGAGGGGCAGAATCATGGCTGGCTAGACCGTTGTCCTTATCTCTACCCACACCCTTCCTGATCCCTTCTCTTGCCAAGCTTCCCTCTTCACTTTGCCCTTCAACCCCTTAGCTGCCTCCAGGCTCAAAGCCTCTTGTGCCATGTGCCCCTCATGTCAGAACCCATCTTCTAATCAGTACTGCCATGAACCCCCTCTTTCCCCTGCTAAATCCTTCCTCTTCTTCAACCTGTTACATTATCTTCCACCAGCTGGGGATAAATCTCTATTTTTTGCCTTATGTTTGTGTCTTTTTCCTTAAATTATCCAAAAAAAAAAAAAAAAGACTTTATTTACACTTTTGCTCTTGTCATCTTACAAATATTAAACACACATCATAATATGAAGTTTAATGCTGCTTCAAGTCTCTTTACACTTAAGAAGCATTGAACATTTTGGGTGCTTGGCAAATGCAAAGAAGAAAAAAAAAATGTCCCCAAATTAATAGCAAAACTCAATTTAGACTTATTAAAAGTAAACATTATCTTCTTCTTAGAACACAGATCTGAAATAAGGACTCAACTGATTAAATGGTTCCATTCCACAGGGACAAACAAGTCAAGCAAAACTACTTTACCATGAAATATAATTTGGCAATGAATTGGGTTATTTCTGATCAAACACAAAAACTCTGGGTTTCATTAGGTTTAATTTTTAAAATCTAATGATCTGACACCTAGTGTTAATTTTCAGTACTGCTACATATTTCACGGAAAGGATGTTAAGATATTCTCTCTTTTAATTCCATTTAGTTTCTTTATATAAATGTAGATCTATTGAGGTTACAGTAAAGCCTCAAGGTAGATATATCTTACTCATTGGTATTCAAATTGTACAATGGGGCTTGAAGTGCAGAGGCTGGCCTCTAGCTCTGGGGCCAACTAGCTCCTGTGATCTTGTGCAAGTTATTTTCCTCTTGGGGTGTGAGTGTCCTCAATAGTAAATAAAATGCAAGTGATGGAATATACGACTTATCTTTAGGTCCTTTACAACTCTAGCACCCTATAAGTTATAGTTTTTCACAATGAATATGTAGAATGAAAAACAATGTGAACTC
Source organism: Tolypeutes matacus (assembly GCA_026826555.1). Taxonomy (NCBI): domain Eukaryota; kingdom Metazoa; phylum Chordata; class Mammalia; order Cingulata; family Chlamyphoridae; genus Tolypeutes; species Tolypeutes matacus. Next base: position 13,343,910 of record JAKSZT010053770.1, read on the forward strand.
TATTTTGAAACCTGGAATATATTCACCTAATAAACCAGCAAATAACAGTTGTTAATTGAAGTGTGTGGCTATTTTTTTCTCTCAGAAACCCCCTATGTTAGAAGTTGCTACAAAGAACTAAAATATGACTTCAATGTTCTATAGCAACACCATCCTATAGAACCTCTGGAATGGTGGAAATGTTTTATATTTGTGCTGCCCAATGTGGCTAGTCCCTAGCCACGTGCGGCTAATGAGCACTTGAAATGTGGCTGATGAGACTGAGGAACTGAATTTTAATTTCATTTAATGTAAGTTAATTTAAATTTTAATTAAAAAAGCCACACATGGCCAGTGGGTATGTATAAGGGTTTAGACAATATAGGTTTATAGAGTATGGAGATACGGGAATTTCTTGATGAATTAGGTGTTTGTATTCACCAATATACTTAACTTACTTTCTATACTGATTGGCTCTATAGTAATCTTGTTATTTCACATTCACTGGTTCCATTTTGGCCTGAATTAACCACACAGGTGCTTTATGATTTATTCCATAATTGTTCTTTCTCTCATAGTTTCAGCTATGTCGGTCTGGTTTAATTGGATTTAGATAAATATGTTTTTTCTAGTTCACAAACAAGGATTAAAACCACAAAAACATTGAGAACACATTGTAGTGCCTACAAAGGATACATTTCAAAGCTTTCCCTCGTGTATATTTTTTTCTAAGCGAATTCTCTGCATTTGCGAATTGAGGTTTAAAAAAAGCTATGTGTCTCATGAAATATAGGAATACATTATTTTCTATTTATTAGGGTTTCTAATAAGAGATAAAATACTTTAACAATTTCTTTAAATTTTATTAACTTAATATTTAGCTGAGATCTAGATTCATTAAAAATCTACCCCAAAAACTCTCAGGGATTTTGAATAGAAACCTCATCCCATTATACCCATTTCAAATTGTTTAACATTAGATATACTTTCTTTTGTGCTGTTGCAGTTAAAATGAAATCCACTCATCTAATTATTTCATTAGCACATAATCTGTCTTGTTTTCTTCTATTGGCTTCACAGAAGAGACTTTATTTCCACTCTTACTGCCAGATAAACAACTCTTCCCACAACACAGACACATACACACAAACACAAACACACATATGCACACATACAGACATCCACATCCACACACACAAGACACACACACACACAAACATACAACACCCCCTTCCAGGATTTAAGGTGACTGGGAGCAATTTATTATACTGTTGTTGAGAGCACCTCTCTTCTATAAAGTGCATAGGCATGGGAGGATCTGACCCAATATCAGCAGGAAAACATATGATTTATAAGGCTGGTTATAATGTCTATAATAAAAATTTTTTTCCATGCCCAAGTCTCCCCTACCCCAAACTTCTGCCTAATTATAAAATTACTATGCAAAAAAAATTAGTCAATCCCATACGTATGCCAAATATTTGGAACCTAGTTGTTTTGTATGTTTTAAAATGCAAAACCCTTATATTTCGAACATCCAGTAAAATAATAGCCCTTATCTATCCAGAATAACTATAGGTCAATAGCTCAGATAACCTGATTCTTTACAATACCATATAAAAATAATTAATTGTTTTAAGAATGACCACAAGTCACTGCAAACCTCTGAGTTGACTTCAGAAACAAAGATTGAATTGTTTTTAGGAAAAGTTAAGAATTGTGAATGCGATTGAATTCAGCTCCTTATAAATTAGAAATCCTCTGTAAATAGGCCAGACTGGACATACATAAATATATGAAATCAAGAACATTTATAAACCAATGTTGCTTCTAGACAGATCCTCCTCCTTCAGTTATTCAGTGCACTTGGTCCTAGAGTTGCTTACCTAGTTTTATACAATAAATGTCCAGTAGGTGGCAGTCTATGCACTAGAATTCACAAGAATCTGAAGCTAATTGCAGTTATTATTTTTTTAACTGTGTTTTGGAAAAGTTTGATAAAGTTTCACACAATGGGATTAGAAATAAACATTAAACTACTTCCTTATTCATTTTTAGCCTTACAGAAACAATACAAATGGAATATATACTTGCTTTTTTATGCTTAATTTTGCTTGAAAAATACTCCTGCACAATAAAACAAAGGAAACTATTAGCTTAAAATATCTACAAACACTGGGATGATAAAGGCAATAAACCCATTTTCTATGATTTTTTCCTGACTGTTAGAGTGTTAGAGTGGAGTAGACTGGAGGGTGTGATTTGCAGCCAGGATGCTTCCCTTTAAAGCTGGCCTTTAAATTTACCTTTAAACATACCAGATGATTCTTTGTCCTCTTAGAAAGTTTCCTCCTTTGCTGAAGATATAACTTATGTGTAATGTTGGAAGAGGTATTTAATTTTAAACACTGCAAAATGGCTTTTATACAGACTTCCCATCTGATTTGTCAAAGAGAAAATTGGGGAGAAAAAAATAGACAGAGGAAAAAATGATAAAAGAAAGTTTTCCCCTGAGGAGGAGGAGTTTCTCAGGGAATCTCTGCCTTTGTGGTTTTCTTGTCTACCTCAAAAGACATGGGCAAGGTACAGGACCTATCTCAGTCCACTGGAGAGTAGATAGAGGAAGTCAATGCCTTCAGAGCATCCATTGGGGTTCGGCCAGGTCAGAAATAGGCTGCTGCTGGTGGTGAGGCTCTTGCCTAAGAAAGGGCATAAGAGGTCAAAAGGAGATCATTCAGGGCAGAGTGCTTTAGCCAGCATTGGAGCTGAGATCTTCCCTTATAGTCCAGTCTCATTTAAATCCTGGAGATTTAAGTGTTTTAACTCATCACTCTGGCCACTTATGCTTTGGTTGGGCCTTGACCTTATACTATTTCCATTCCACATTTCAGTTGTGTTAACTGGATTCTTGCATCCCTTAGAAGGCATTGACCTGGTGTCTCCAGGGCCAGGTCCTGTCTTGCTCTTGCAGTTTTTTTTTCTTCTCACACCTCCTCCTTGTCCAGGAGTGGAGCCTAACCTCGAGACCCTGACTTTCTGCTAATTGACTTTCCTAAAGATAACTCCTGACTGCACTGATTTCCTAGACTGTCTGTTGCAACTAGTCAATAGTCATCCCCTCTTGAAAGTGCTTCATCTTGGAAAACTACTCAGTTCTAGGCAAACTGGGACAGTTGGTCTCCCTATCTGACTCTCCTCTGTCTGTTAGTATGTTCCTCAATGTTGGATCCTCTACTGCCTGTGCAGTGGCCCTTGGTGGGGGCAGGTGTGAGCCTGGACAGAGCACCACCTACATAGCCATGAATAGAGGCAGTGCCTGAAGCCACACCTAAAGCAGCTTGATACAGGGATGACATGGAAAATGAAGAAAAACTAAGTATTTGGAAGACACTGAAGTTAAAAACTGGGCAGGTATGAAGAGAAACTTGGTAATTAGAGCTAACATTTAAGAACTGTGCTGAGACTATTACATGAAATAGCTCATCGAATTCTTAATATCCTATGAATTAGACACTATGATTATGACCATTTTACAGATGAGGTAGCTGAAACTTAGAATAGATAATTGGTTATGCTGGACTTTGAACTCAGGTCTTCTGATATTAAAGCATTGGGTCTGGAAGCTTTCCAAAGACAGATATGCTGTCTCACACCCAGAGACTGTCATTTAATTGGCCAGTGATGGGGCTTAGGCATTGGGAAGTTCAAACTTACCGGGGGATTTTATTGTGCAGCCAAGGTTTAGAATCACTGCACTCAAATCTGTTTTTCTATTAGCTACTTGATAACATCTGCCAAGAAGACACAGATTCAGAAGACAAGCAGAGATGGGGAAATAAGGGACTCTGAGCAAGCTTTGGAAGCAATGAAAAAAGGTTCTCAGGTGATGGCTCTGAACAAAGCCACATGCTGTTGCTTCCTTCTACTGGCTACTGACAGTAGTGAATCAGACAGGTTTGAACACATATGGTCAGGACAAATGCTACTGGCCTGTTTATTGCCTCTTGACTTTCCCCCCAATATTATATCCTATTTGCACACAAGGCTGGCTGTGCCCATACTCTGTACCTGCCCTTCACCACTGGGCTAGATCAAAATCAGTCTCTGGCCCTATCTAGAATTCCTGTCTTATAAAAGTTATCGTGGCTTAAAAAGAAGACCTGCTTTCTTCCTCATTCAACTCTGTGGTAGTTTGAGTCTTTTGTGGACCCCAGAAAAATTATGCTCTTAAATTGGTCCATTCCTGCAGGTGTGGGACCCTTTCCTTGGATTGTATTGGGTTGAAGGCCATTTGATTGAGTTGCTTCGGTGGGTTGTAGCCCAGAGTGGGCCTTGGTCCCCTTGCTGGAGTCCTTTATAAACAAGAGAGAGGAGGCTGCAGAAACAGAGAGAAATGCCCAGAAGGTGAGAGGAAGCCACAGACAAAGCAGAAAGCAATAGAGACTGGAGGAGAAGGGAGAGACAGACAGATGCTGCCATATGCCTCGTCATGTTCCTCACCAGATGAGAGGGGAATCCAGGACCATCAGCAGCCGGTCCTCGGGGAGAAAAGCATCGGTTGATGAAGCCCTGATTTGGACGTTTTTCTCGGCCTCGAAACTGTAAGCTTTTATTATTTTTTTTTTTTTTTTTTTTTTTTTTTATTATGGGTAAAAATCAAAATTCTCACAATACATACAAACATTTGTAAAATGATATATAAATATATATGCATATATGTGTATTTGCTTACAAAAATGTTATTTTTTATATATATATATACATATATTTTAAGAGGTGCTTAGATTACCTAAAATATTATACGGAACCCACTCGGATTCCCATGTTGCCCACCTCCCACACCTCCCACCACATCCAACACAAACATCTCCCATAGTGTGGCCCACCAACCTCAATGAACTGTAAGCTTTTAAACTAATAAATCCCTATTGTAAATGCCAACCCATTTCTGGTATAGTGCTTTGGCAGCCTTCAGCAAGTTAAAACAAACTCCATGCCCCTTGCCCTGTGAAAAGAGCTAGAAGCAGGATCCAGATGTTGAGACTTCACCTGAGATTTTAAGAGTTTACTATTTCCTTGGGAAGAATGTATTGGTTATATGTGCCCAAATGAGTTTTTTCATAAGCCTGTGTACCATTACCCTGGTGGGTGATTCCTTTGGTTATTTGCCCAAAGAACCTCAACCAGGTACTACTAAAGCAAAAACTTCCACACTTCGGGTGGACCACTCAGCCATCCATTTATATTGGTGCTTGGGCATGAGCAGCTCCACAAACACTGCTCACGCGGCTCTGGGCTTGAGTGATTTGTGGAAACCAAATCTCATCTAGTGGCTCCCAAAAGTGGACTATCTATAATTGAGAAAACCAGATCTTACAAAGACCCAACCTCAGATAAGTTGACTAACAGTTCAGTTCCCATTGCTGAATGCAAGGGTTTCTAGAAACTCCATTCTCCCTTCATATTCAAACTTAAGGGAAAGTGAAATCATTTTCAGATTCCCAATGACTATTTCCTCCTAAGTGAGACTTTGAGTTGATAATCCTGTGATGGTGATAGACATGCAGGGATAGATTTCCCCTCTCTTGCTTGATTTTACTTGGCTGGGAGAGGGCTTTTGAAACAGTCTTCTGGGGTGGGGAAGGGGAGGCTCTGGCTATAGAATAGAGTGAAGCCTGCAAACTGAAGACGTTGGGTGGTATTTGTGAACCTGGCCTCAGCAACACTGGCTTTAATCCACTAAGTTGGGGGTCAGCATACTGGCCACAGGCCAAATTTGGCCCACCACTATTTTTGTAAATAGAGCTTAATCAGAACACAGCCATGTCCATTTGTATACCTTTTGCCTATCTCAGATGGCAATGTTGAGTAGTTGTGACAAAGACCATATGTCCTATAAAGCTTAAAAGTATTTGCTGTCTGGCCCTTTACAGAAAAAGTTTGCCAACCCCTCCAGTAAGTTGTTTACAGACTTAGAAGAGAATTGGTTGAAAAATGTTCAATATGTCTCTAACCTCTTTTTTGGGGTCAAGACCCAAACCCAAACAGGCCACCACTTGGCTTGAATGTGGTACCTCTGCAATTTGGACTCGATCCCTCAAAAGCTATTGGACTAGACGGAGAGACGCAAAGCTCGCCTGTAGCCAGCACAAACAGTTTTCAGTTTGCAAACACTCATTATAAAAGCAGGTTTGTGTTGTTCAGAACTCATTGGGAATTATTAACTAGCATTTGGTGCAATTTAGTTTTGTTTTCTAGCAAGAAAGAGCTTATTGGAGGCCTCTTGGAAAAATTTTCCAGGGCTATCGGTTTTTATTCAGCCTGCAGGAATGCATGACTTTTTTTTTTTTTTTTTTTTTTTTTAACTCTCTTGTCCCCTTGGGTTTTATTGTTCTCATATATTTTTTTTAAACCAGTGAGTCAGAGCCCTGCTACAATGAGAAAAACGTTCAGTCTCACAGGCCCTTGCTATCGTGAGAGATGGCGCTGAGGCGCAAAGATGTCTCTGGATGAACTAAATATAGGCTCAGTAGTGCACTCCCAGGCCAGCCATTCCTCTGTAGACAGAGGCCTGCTACATTCCAGGAGCCTCCTTCCCCTCCTTTGCCCTGTGTCATTTGCACTGCTCTGAAGCATCTTTCCCTTCAGGGTAGAGCTGATGAAGCATTCCTAAATCCCCCAAGGACACATGAAAAGCATGGGGAAAAGTGAGCTAGTGGTGGTAGCCTAGCACACAGAGTCAGGAAAGAAAAGAACATGTTTTCTTTCCCAATGCTTAAGCTAATTTGCTCTGTGTTTGGGTGGCAACACTTAGCTGCTAACTGTGGTGACAGCACAGGGTGGAATTTTCAATTTGTTTCTTTGTACAAAGAAGTCAGGCCATGTAGTTTACAGATTAAACAGCACAGATGTGCGTTTCTAATGACATGAAAATACTGATGGGTTAAAATCACTTGGGAAAAGGAGTAAGACAGTACCATATTTAAACCAAATAGGATTGCCCAGCTGATTTTAAATTTCCTCACCAGTCTGAGGCCTGGAGGACTTAAAGTCTTCTCTGTGGTCCACATCAGAAGGTAAAAGTCCTGATTTTACATTGCTTCTCATTATTTCTCCTCCACGTCCCTAACCAAGAACGTTAAATTCCCATCCTGTAGAAGAGAGCCCCCCCACCCCAGGAAGAGTGCAAATCCTTGCTTTGCTCTGACTCACTGTGTGACCATGGAAATTTCTCAATTCAAAACATGGAAAAGTCAGTTTTTCCCTTGAGAAATATCTCCTGACATATACACACCCTATATGTCTAAAACTGCCTCCTTGGCCAATAACAAAAGCTGGGACCTCCACAGCTGTGAGGGAGAGGGGAGCAGGCACAGACAGCTGTGCTAACCACCTTGACTGAGAGCCTAGCCTTTGACATGGGTGATTGTGTTGGTGTAACAGGTAAATGCTGAACCCTTAGTAGTTCAGCACAATGGAAATTTCATATTCATGTAAAAGCCCATTAGTGCTGGGGAGTGAGGTGGGGTGAGGGATGGGACTTTCCTCTACATAGTCTTCAAGAACCTAAGTTAAGGGTAGCTCTGATGTTTCAACACATGCTTTTGATGAATGCCCTTGATCTTTAACAGACAGAAGAAGGGTGGAGGATCGTGTGGGGCATTTTTATGGCCCAGACCCCAGTGAACATAATTTCTGCCCTCAGTTTACATGGCCACTGCCAGAACTTCTGAGAAATATAGTCTAGCTGTGTGTCCAGGGGGAAAGGTAAAGAGTCTGGTGCACAGAGTAACCAGTGTCTGCCACGCTGGCCAAAGGCCACTTCCGAGCTTGGCTGGTGTTAATGCCAAGGGCCTGAGAGTGGTAGGTACACAGGGCTGGCTTTCAAGCAATGGGGAGTCTTGAAGTCAGATGAGGAGTTGTACCTACTTCCTGTTTAGTTTGAAGAGGTCAGTGACAGAGGCATGGAGAAAAGGGTTCAGTCCTTGGGAATGGGAAGAGAAGGCAGAGAAGAACCAGGTGGGAGGGTCACAGTCCAGTGATTTGGGCCCAAACAGGCTACGATCCCAGAGAGGAACCAAAGTGGTCTCCGGGAATTCAAGGCAGAAACTCAGTCCTGATTTCTGGGCTAATACAACACAAGGTGTAGCCTGGGTTCTGGACAGGTGCTCAGGGTCTTGGGCAGATGTTCGGGACATAATGTGGAAACTCAAATTCCAGGCCATGCCACCTAGTGGGGAGGGGTCTCTAATGCTCTGCTAGACTTGGTGGGACTAACCCTGGATCTGGGCAGAGTAGGTCTTTGGTTCCTGAAGTTGGTTAGGGTTGAGAAGTGCAGGCTTATAGAGCACTCTTTTTCTCTTTCCTTGAGTCTAATAGACATTGTGGTTGAGTCCTCAAGTTCTACTCCACCACAGATCTAAACTTATTGTGGTAATTCCATCTCATTTGCCTGGCCAGGCTCCTTTGCAACCTGTGAGCCATGAACCCCCAAGTAAATCTGCAATTGCATGATTGATGAGGAATTGTGAAACTACCAACCCCCTTGATATCCTTCTGGAATCGCTCCACACTTATAAGTAGCAGGTGGGGTATTTCCCAGCACAGGATGTGGAGGTGGCTTGGATTTGTCCATCTCAGCTCAGTGAACCCAAGATACCATGGACCTTTACCAAATATCCCTCCCCACTCATGGTGGCAGGGGCCCAGGAAGCAGGAGCAGTACGAATAGGCACCAATCCTGGGATGGGAGTGGGTGGGACAGTATAAGAGGCTGAGGACTGCAGTTTGCCACCCCCTTCCCTCCAGCTGGCAGGTTATGCTGAGGCAAGAGGAGTGGACTAATTAAGAAGCTGTGCAGGAGCTCAAAACCCAAAATTTCAGGATGACTATACTAAATCTGGGAGGGACCAGGGGCAGGCAAACGTGGAATATAGGACTGATGGTTCAGAGCCAGGGAAACTATCATGAGTGGCTTAAAATCTACCCAAATTAGGGCTTTCTTCTTAGGTCTATGCAGACCTTGTACTTCTCATTACAACATGGTGGGAATTTTAGTATACCAAGAGGGGGGAATTGATCAAAAAAGTTTCACTCATCCTACATTTACTGCCAAATGCTAGTGTCAAAACAATATCATTAATCACATGCTTTCCACCTGCAGTTACACCAGGGTCCTCAGTCCAAGATTATCATTGTCTCCTAGGTTCATGAGTGGACAAGGATGGAGAAGATGCCATGGCCTTTCAGGTGATTCTTTGTAGGATCAGGTCACCTGAGCAGGACTGTCAGTGCCCGGCCTATAACCCATGGACCATTCAGTTTCTCCATCTCTGGGCTCATGAACTTTTTTCCATACCAGTGGAAAGCTTCTTTGCCTCACTTTGCCCGGGATCAGGGCAGCCAGAGGGCCAGGGAATTAGCATCCCAACCTCAACTCCCAGCCGCAGCAACCTTTGACCAATGATTCTTGGGAGTTAAAATATAAATACCTGTACTCTTGCCACTTGGGTGGGATAATTCTCAGTTTTCCCATGCATATAAGCAACTGTAGTAGCTGACAATAGCTACCCTTATAGCTGCCTTCCTTTCCTTGAATCACTTTCCTAATTCCCTGCTGACATTTCCTGCTCTTCTTGAATAAACTATAGGAGGCACCTGAACCCTAGTCTCAAGGTCTGCTCCTGGGAGACACAAATGAAGACTCTGCATTTTTCAGAAAATAGCTTGGGCTGTGTGAGGGGTTCATTCTGACACTTTTAGAATTATGTTTCCCCAGGCAGATATTTTTGGATCATAATGAATTTACTCTTAACCTCCCCCCTAGCCAATGTCAATAGACCTCCACACATGGCAATTTTCCACTAAAACTTTCTTTTACTTTATTTGGGATCCAAGAAAAAAATATCTTCAAATAGATTATGATAAGGGTTTTTAAACTTTTTTGGCTATTATCCTCAGCAAGAAATATGGTATATATTGCAATTCAACACACACACACACACACATACACACATTCATAAAAGTGAAACAAGTCATTAAATTTGTCCTATTACTCTTATCTGTGATCTATTTCTATTCTGTTCTATTTGGTTTTGCCATATTTCATTAAAAATTAAAGTCATGACCCAATAAATAATTTCACAATTCTCTAATAAGTCATTCAGTAAGATTGGGAAACACTGGTTGAATGAGACACACATATCAAGGGCCAGCAATTCAGGATTCATAAAGGAACAAAGTTCAAGCAGGAGATTAGTGAAAGTATTATTTGTTGTCCATCACAATAGATATACAGCGGACTTTGTTGTTAGAATCATAATTTATTACTGTGCTTTGGTCCTATAAGAAATAAACAAAACAAAATAGTATGTTGCAGATTCCATGATGTTCAGGCCCCATGTGGGAATTTTCTCAGGTGTCCTAGTTCCAGCCAGAAGAAGCAGTGCATGGTCAAATGGAGAAAAGAGGTGAATTGGAAAAATGGGAGAATCCTGAAGATTGGCTGGAACTGAACTCCTGGGTTTGCACTTGCTTTTAAAGATAACACATGCATGTGTTGGTAGCTTGGGAAAACCAAGAGTGAGGTATGCATAAGTTGTGTGTCCCCTATATCTCACACATGTGCAGTTGTCACATAGTCAGCTCTGTGGTTTCACTAGAGGCTTATTTTTACAGGAGACTTAGAGGAAAGGTAGTTAAGGGAAATGCTGAACTACAAAGTTAAGTCCTGTAATGGGCAAGAAGTGAGAGCTCAAACCTCTCAGCCACTGAAAGGAAAATTCTTCCAAAGGGAAAATGGTAGCATTATATTTTCTGTAAGTTTTTTTTTTTTTTTTTTTTTAATTCTTCAGCACTGATAGAGTGATATATATGTGTGCATGGGTTTTAGGGAATACTCTAAGGGCAGGATAGTTAACTTTTGAAATACTCTGATAAGGAATTCACACTCGAGGGATATTCAGCTAGCATTTGAAAGACCCTAACCAGCAGTCCTATTATAGCTTTCTTTATCTTCATTGAGCACTGGAGGTTAGCCTGAGGAATGCTAGCAATCATTTTTCACTGGCGATATGAGCAATGATCAAGATATATGGATTATCCAGAAATGTTGTACTGCCCTTGCATGAACAGCAGGGAATAAGAATCTGGAGAGAGTGCAGCAGCCTTCCCTAAACTTCTTGGACCACAGATCCATTCAGGCTTGGCTCAACAACTCAACAGAGGATCCTGCTGCTTGACATCTGGCCAGAAATTTAACTGCATCCTTCACCAGAAGACTGACACTTCTGCCTTGAGTGGCCCCTTCATACATGGTGCTCTTCTGCCTGGGATTCTTTTGTGCTTTTAGTATTAGGTTACAAAATCGATTCAGGGCTGCTTGTAATGAGTATTTGAACAGGTGGCACCTTTGGCCTGAAAAGTATTTTCAATAATGACATGTCGCCTGCTCCTAGCTACTGGAGATGACCAATATCTGCCAAAAATAGCTTAAAACTCATGAACAATCAAATTTGCTTAAGTCATTTCCCTTAGTATACTCACTTGATCTAAGAAAAATGTTTGAGGATTAGAGAGAAACACTAGTTTTTGAACAAGGCCTAGTGAGTGAAACTGGATTGGTCTCCAAATCAGTCCTTAGAGTTGTATGGAGATGGGGGCTGTGACAAAAGATGAGTAAAAAAAAAAAAAAATCCACCTTACTATGGTCTCTCTTAAAAATGTGGAGTAAAATGTAGCCTTGTTTTAAGGCCCAGTCATAAAGTAGGTAGCAGTATGATTTTCCCCAGTCCAGAGGATGTGAGTGATGTTGCATTTTTCCCCTTTCTTTAAATAAATGTAATATGCCCCAAGATTCCATTTGGTCTGACTGGTGATAAATTCAAGTTCTGTCATGATGGTCTCCTTCTTAGTGGCAAGTGAAGGCCCCAAGGTTTCTTGTTTTAGGTCCCAAAAGAGCACAACTGAAGTGCTCGATGTACTATTCCCTAAGGATGGGGGCTCTGCTAGGGCACTGCTTATCTGGGGCATTGAGCCATTGTCAAGGCTGGCTGTCCAGGGCCCTGGTTCTGGTCTCCTTAGGAACTCCAGGTGGGTGGGTTGCTCCCTTCTGAGGTCCTGTCACATACCGGGGCTCTGCAAGGAACCAGAGCATAGGTACATGTGGGACCCACACATCTCTGCTTCCCAATCTTGGGGGATGCTGCTCAAATTGCCTTCTGGTCTTGCTTCATCCATTATTTCCATTTCTGAAAATATCCCATATAATCTTTCTTCAAGGGGCCATTAGAAACACAATGTGAAATCTCCTTCTTGGAGAGTTGGCTGGGCAAATAATTTGCCAACAGTGATTTTATTCTACAAACTCAGTCTTTACAATGTGACCCAGTTGTGCTGACAGACACATTCAATGGTGCCAAGAAGTGGGTGAAAGGAAGAGTTGCACAGTTGTCATTTGAAGGTACCCAGGATGTGACTTTAGGAGGTTTGAAGTGGCAGAGAAGAAAATGGAAATTTTCTTAAAGTGGAAGAAAATTGTTTTTCTTTTTTTCTTGGCACATGTATATTTTTAATGTGCAAGAAAATGTATATTCAATTATTTGCTAATTACACACACATCATTACTATGATAATGTTGGTTTAAAAATATTATTTAATTCAAAATGAGTAACATATTTTAATAATAATCTACATTTGCTTAGCATTATATATTTTCACACATGTAATCTCACTTGCTCCTGACAATATCCTGGGAAGGAGGCACAGCATATAGGAGTTCCCCATTTTGCAGCTAAGAAAAGGCAAGTGCTTTCATGTTAATTGAGCTTCTGACGTCAATCAGCCAGTAGATATCAGAGTTGAACTAGAACCGAAGAAAATTATTTTTCCACTCAACCACTCTGCCCTAAGCTATAAGACTTGGAATGAAGATATGATCTATAGATTACTTATTCTTAAGTAAATTGGTTACTTTGAAGTACATCTTTCAAATTAGCTACAAAAGGTTTCCTCACAATATCCAGTGAATAACCAAATTCTCTTTCTCTTTAGACCACATATTTAACCCCAATTGAACCAAGTAGCCAGGGCATATTGACTGCTCACTGCACACTCCAGCTGAGAGCTATTTGGAGGATGTAGGTGTGTGATGGTTTGAAGCTGTTATGTACCCCAGAAAAGTTCATTCTTAAAGCTAGTCCATTTCTGCAGATATGAACCTATTGTAAGTAGGACCTTTTGATTAGGTTACTCCTGTTAAGGCATGTTCCAGGGTGGGTCTTAATCATCTTACTGGAATCCTTTATAAGAGATTGAAATTCATACAAAAAGAGAAAAAAACAAGGAAGCAAGAAGCTGAAAGCAATGAAACCTGGAAGAGAAGGTAGAGACCAGCAGATGCTGCCATGTGCCTTGCCATGTGACAGAGGAGTCCAAGATCACCAGCAGTCTGTCTTCAGAAAGAAAGCATTGCCTTGATGATGCCTAGATTTGGACATTTTTCTCAGCTTCAACACTGTAATCTTCTAAGCTAATGAGCTCTTATTGTTAAAAGTCAGTCCATTTTATGGCATCTTCTTTTGAGCAGTGTTAGCAAATTAGACCAAGGTGTATGGAGGGATAAGGTGTGTGCAGTCATTCATTCATTCAGAAACATTCTAGTGGCAACTACTATGTGCCAAGCATGGTCCTGGACTATAATATGCTTTGTCCAACATAGTAACCACTAGCCACATTGGCTAGTTTAAATTTGAATTAATTGATAGTCAAAAAAATGAAAAAACTCATTCCCTCAGGTTTTCAAGTGTTCAATAGCACATATAGCTAATAGCTTATTATTGGACAATGTAAAATAGAACATTTCCATTATTGCAGGAGTTCTGTTGGACAGTGCTGCTTTACCATTGCAAAGGTAGATCAGACTTTGTCCCTCCATTTTAAGAACTTACAATTACTGTATGTGTGTAGCAGAACTTAGAATACATCATGGTAAACTCTGTAACAGAGTACCCGTTCAGTTTAGCAGATAATTATTGTTCTGGTTGCTATGTTATACTCTATTGATAAAATGATGGCTAAAAACTGGTCTCTGATCCCGAGAAGCTTACAGTTCAGTGGAGATATGACTAAAATACCTCAAGGCCACAGGGGCCAGAGTAAATTTGCCTGGGAAAGTTACCAGAGGAAAACACAATTACCATTTGCTTCCATCTTTTCTATCAATGTACATGCTTTGTTTCTTGAACCACAAATAAAATGCTTTAATAACTATATTATGTAATATGCAATTACTATAATTTTGTACTGACATTCTCAAAGCACTGGGATCCCTTTGCTCTATTTTACAAATGAACCCAGACCATAGGGCGGGAACTGTGACAACTCCCAAATTTGTTTGGCAGCATTAATCATAAAGCAAGGAATTAGACCTAGTGCCAAGGGTGTCTCTTGCTCCATTCTGCTGCCTTAAGCTGAAAGAACCTTCTCCCAGGCCACCACCACCACCACCACCACCCACCTCACTTTGGGTCAGATGCAGGAGCCATTTGTTTCATAATGGTCCACCGAACTGTAGATGGCAAGTAGCCTTTTTTTTTTTTTTTTCCAAACTTCTGGTGGCAGCCGTTTTGTGCCTCTTCTCTAGTTCTTTTCATTTAAAATGCACCGATAAAGAAATAGTTATGTCCTTTACAGTGAGATAGCTCCTCATTTAATTTTCAGGTAATGACTGAATATTAACGTGTTTTCTGACACTTTTATGAAAGAGACATCTATTTATTGGCTGAATTATTGGGAGGTGAAGCTTTCCAATGCCACGTGGGGTTGGTACAAAGGATTTTACCCTCAGCTTCCTTGCTGACTGACATTAATATTCCTGTACTGAGAGAAAGTTGCCCTGGAGTGAAAGTATGACACTGTCGAGACAGAAGTCTATTTCAAGCAGTTTTCTCACTCACTTAGTGACCTTTCCTTCTTCTCTCAGTGCCTGTGTTTCTGCCTCTACAATTGATAAAATACAGTATATATTTTTTCATTTGTTGTATGTTTTGAAATCTTTGTACTCTCAATTGTTAAAGAGAAACCAAGCAACTTAAACTCTCAGTCTGGATTTATTTCTTGTTCCACCATTGACTCATTAAATGAGTCTGGGCAAGCCATTCATCCTTGGTACTTTATTCTTCCCATCTGTAATATGGAGTTATGAGTACATCTACTTTCCTATCTCAAGGGAATACAGGAAGACACAGATGAGGAAGAGTTGGAAAGATTATAGTTTTATGGATATTCAGATTGTAATAGACATGCTTTCCAGTTTGCCTGTCAGACCTTAATTAACTTCCCCTTCCTTCCACAAGCCCTTGTATGGGCAACCTTTCAAGCCAGATGACTCAGTTCCCATAGCCACCACTTATTGGACGAGACTGGACATCAAATCTACGGGGAGCACATCTACAATCTAGTCTGAGACAGTCAGATGTCAGCCAAGAGTCCCTGAATACAGAGACATAGAAATGGAAGTCAGAAGATGATGGGTACTTGAAAAAAGATGAGGTAGATTTTGGACATTTTACATTCAGTTCATATTGATGAGCACAAGAAGAAATCTGGTTTATGGAGAGAGGCAAGGGGATGGTTTGGATGTGTTAAGAAAAGCAGATAAATGGTCATGGGGCATTAAAAAGAGCAAGAAAGAGTGATTGAGTGAAGGGCTGCCTAAAACTCTGGTTTCTGTGAGGTCCAGCTTCATTTTAGGCATTTAACTTTTTCACTCCCATCACAATCTAATGAAGTAAGAGTCATATTGGGGCGAGCAGTTATGTGACTTATTCAGGTACATAGCTGGCACTGAAGTTAACTGAGGATTTGATTTCAGTTTCCTCCTTGAGTTTAAAGAGTTTTCTTACTACACAGTAGCTTATTATTTGCTTCTATTATTGGTAAAGGTTGAAAGTTTAAAGTGAAATGAGATGCATGTGTCCCCAGACCTAGTTTTTCTCCCTAGGTCTGGTTTTTAGAATGCTGGTGATAAACTAAGCCTGATTTATTATATGACCACCCTGTATGGGAAAAGACTGTAACTTTGGGTATCTTTGGTCAACCTTAAGAGATATAGCAGGGGGACAGATGTGGCTCGGGTGGTTGGGCGTCTGTCTCCCATATGGAGGGACCTGGGTTCAATCCCTGGGACCTCCCAGTAAAAATAAAGAAAAAAGAGAAGTGTGGAGGTGCGTGGGCCACCAGGCCCTGTGCGTGGGTGCGCCACCAGACCCCGCGAGCATCAGGCCCCATCCATGGGTGTGCTGTCAGGCCCCTGTGTGGGTGCACCACCAGGCCCCGCGAGCGGGTGCACCACCAGGCCCCACTAGCCAGTGAGCTGCCATGCCAGGCCCTGTCCGTGGGTGCACCGTCAGGCCCCATGAGCCACGCAGCAAGATGATGACATACAGGAGAGTGACACAAGGGAGAGCCAAGACGAGACACAACGAAAAGTCAGGAATTAAGGTGGCGCAGGTGGTAGGATGCCTCCCTCCCACATTAGATATTCTGAGGATCGAATCCTGGTGAAGATGGGGAGTGGCATGAGAGGAGAGTGCATGAGGCAGACATGGGGAGTTGCCCAGCGGATGGACAAAGAAACAGCAAAAACGGGGTGGGGCGTGAAAATGGATGAAAGTAAATAAATAAATCCTTAAAAAATGTGTAGGGAAGGAAGATACGGACTATAGTTAGTAGTACTACTTTGACGATGCTCTTTCATGATTTGTTAACAAGTGTTTCACAACAAGGCAGGATGTTTGTGGGGGGGGGTGAGGGAGTCCTGTTTGATGTTATGCATGTTTGTTTTTTAAGTTCACAATGCTTACTGAACACTTATAGTTTATGTATGTTCATGTATGAATGATATACTTCAATAAATTGTTTAAAAAGAAACAAACAAACAAAAAAGTGAAATGAGAATATCTAAAGAAATGGTCTAGTTCAGCGTAGACACTGAAGGCTAATTTTTTGTTTATAAATTTCCTGAGCATTATTTGACATCTTCCCAGATATTTGTCCTAATGTTAATAACCTCACTGTTAATTTATTTCCTCCTCAGGAATATAAATGACACTGCCATTTTTCCCCTATGAATCCCGCTCAAATCATTACTCATTCCTGTGAGAACAAGGGTGTGAGAGTTTGCAAGGCTATCATAGATTCCAGTTGCTATTTACTCATAGGTTTGATAGATATTTTCTATGTTTCTCATCTGCTCTGTTGAGCCTTCACCTTTAAAAATATTATGAGAACATATTAGAATGATGATCACAAAAGCAAGTACCAATATTTCATTTATGATCTCTTGGTATAAAATATGTATTTATTTAATCAGTTCAAGGGTTTCCAAATTTTCCTAGTGATGTAACATTATGGTTTGATGCTGGATGGATCCCAGAAAATCATGTCTGTAGAGCTAATCTATTCCTGTGGGTGTAAACCTATTGCACTTGGGATCTTTTGATTAGAATACTTCAGTTAAGGACCTTTCAATTAGATTATTTCAGTAAGGCATAACCCAGGGTGGGTCTTAATCATCTTACTGGAGTCACTTATAAATGGGTTGAATACAGAAAAAGATACAGGAGCTTAGAAAGGAACCCCTAGAAGCGGACAGAGAAAAAGCCATAGGGCAGAGAGAGAAAGACACTAGATCAAGGAGCTGAAATCAACATAACCTGAGAGAGAGGAGTCCAGGATCACCAGCAGATGCCACCATGTGCCAGTCTTCAGGAAAAAAGCACCGCCTGATGCCTTGATTTGGACACTTTCACAGCCTCTGAACTGTAAGCTTGCAACCTAATAAATCCCTATTGTAAAAGTCAACCCATTTCTGGTATATTGCATTCAGCAGCTTTTAGAAAACTAAAACATGGAACAATTTAGTCAAACAAAATATTTTGCTGAAAACATATGAAAAAGTAATGAAACCAGAGTTTGACTTTTGAGGGAAGGTGGTCGGCCCCATTCCTCTGATTCCTGTCACCCTAGGGGAGCTAGTCAATACCCCTGGATCTATATGGCACAGTGTTAAGGACACTATTTAACCCATACAATTTATTGTCAGTAATTTTTATTTTTCCCAAATGTAATTTTCTTGGCAGAAAAATAGCAAAATATTAATTTCATCTTGGGGTTGCTCTGCTAGATACCTCACTGAACTCCCTTGAAGGCAAAGGCAAAAGGTCTTCTAGTTTTATCCATCCTTGTTTCCCCTATAACACAAAACTGTTGCTCCATAAATGCCTTTTGAAGGAATAAAGTGAACAACTATGTGAACAGAACTTTGGGCTAAGGATGATATTATTTGAATGGCTTTTAATGATTTACTATCCTTTTTCGCCATTGATGACACAAAATGCAATTGTAATATTGCCAAATGGTGTCACGCCAAGCATAAAGTCAGTTTTCTCCATAAAGAAGACTTTAGGAGCTAATTGTCATGGGTGTTAAACTCACTGGGTAACCTTGAGTGGGTTATTTAACCTCTTTGAGCTTCTGTTTCGTGGTACTTAAAGCAGAGCTAATGGTATCCACTTGACCTAGATAATAACACCTAGGCCATAGGTCTATTGAGCACATATGGTATGTGCTCAATAAAATGAAGATATTATTATTTTTCAGAGCAATATGAAAGGCAATGAAGCAAAGGAAAAAATCACTGTGAAAATACAAAGTCAGTGTCAAGCCAAATTACATCCATTAGTGTGCACATTGTGTTACGCATTTCCAAGAATGCTTACTTTGTGTTAAAAAGTCAACAGAGCTTTCTGTTTTAGAGTTAGCATGTAATTAAATCTCACCTTTCCAAGAGCTTGTGCAATGTGTTGGGGGATTCAAGTAATATCCTCTCAAAGAAAACTTTTACTAAATCCTGAAATAGTTATTATCTCATTAATACTTGGCATCATATTAATAAAAACGAAGGAGAAGAATAGTTTTTTTTGTTGGCCATTCCTTAAGTGGCTCAGACTGGCAGCTGTTGCCTTTTTAAATGACTGTCTTCTTCCTGTTGCAAACTCTCCACCCTTTATGCCAGTTTTCTTATGTTTTCCAGTCATTCTGTTAAAGTACTAGTAGCTGTATAGCTTTTCCACTTTGATATGTAAATTATACAACTTTCTATAGTATCAAGTCTCTCATTCCAGTTGATTTTATTTAACTCCCCCATATTTAACTCTTCCCACTTCTCTTTCATGACAATAAAAAAATCCTACTTCCTTAGTTTTAACTCTCTAGCACTGTGGAAGTTAGAGTGACTCATCGTGTAGTGGAATTGATGAAGTCAACAGCTGCTGGAAAAATATCTTTTTTTCCTTAATAGCTGTATCGGCATGTGTTTGCTATTATTCAAGTAAGAAAAATATGTATATTGAACATCCATGGTAGGTCTTACTAAAATTTTCATTGGTATGACAGAGGAAGCCCAGATGGAGAACAAAATCATGGAGAAATTTAGTGAAGTGGAAACAGAAAAACAAATTTGCAAGCATATTGTTTTAGGCGACTTTCTTCATAGAACAATGAGTGATAAAGCAGAAATTTGGCACCTCATGCCTTCATATTCTCCATCCATCCATCCATCCAACAAATATGAATTGAGTGTCTCTTATGGCAAGATATCTGCCTCATGGACTTTGCATTCTAAAGTGAGAGAAGACTAAAAAATTATAAACAGACATAAAATAATTACTAAATATGATATGTGCTGTAAAGGAAATAAGTAAGAGACTAAGCTAGAGATTAAGAAGGGAGGATTTACTTCAGATAGGGAAGATAGTCTTCTGGTATCTGTTCCAAAACAATAGATTCGGAGTCATCATTCCCATCCTCACAACAAGGAAATAGCTGAAAAAACTGAAAAACAACTCTTCTTAGATTCATTAGAGAATTAAGGACACATGGAAAACTGCTGTCCCCAAAACTGGAGGGACAGGGAAATACAGAGAATCACAGCTTACCAGGAGCAGAAATACAGAAGTGGAAACCTGCCACTGGAGCCAGAAATAATAGGAACGCTTAAGCTGTAACTGATGAATTGCTGGAGGCTCAGTATGGACTAGCTTGAGAATTTAAAACTCTTGGGCCCTAGTGTTAAGGGTGCCCCTACACTTGCAGATTTTTATAGTGAAGACTGGAGAAAAATCCCCTCAAGCTTCTGACAGATGGAGGAGAAAGTAGCCATTTTGAAATATACACAGAGATCTGTTTTCTGTAACACAGACCAGCCCTCAGGGGAAACTATTTTACCAAAGCCTTATTTGACCTGCATGCAGGAAAGGCAATTAGCCAATTCTAGCCTCTTCTTGCTTTCCTGCCTCATATGAAGTGATTTTTTAAAAAGCTAAGCAACTCTTCTGACGGTCACAGCCCAGAGAATGTGGTTCACTAAAAAGCAAGCAAGCAACCAAACAACCAGCCAAAAAAAGGGGAGATTTAATCATAAAATCATAAAATGTTTCCCCTTCCCAAAAACTTTACCAGCATATCAGCAGGGTTCCATAATAATAGCAATGGATCCCAACTTAGAGAGCTGCATAACATAAACTCCAACTAAGGCGTTTCTAGGGAAACCCAAAGATAACCAGGGAGACAAAAACAAGGACACTAGAGGAAGTTCAAGTCTCTTACATGTACAGCTATAGCAAACATTAAACACACTCTAATTCCTAGCCAGATAAACATAAGGAGTCACACTAACATTCTATTTATCTCAGTTCCTAATTCATAATACATAATATCCAGTTTGAAACAAGAAATTACAAGACATGCTAAAAAGCAAGAAAAACATAGTCTGAAGAGACAAAGCAAGCATCAGAACAATACACATATATGGCATATTTTGGAATTATCAAACCAGGACTTTAAGATAATTACGATTAATATGTTAAGAACTCTAATGCAAAAAGTAGATAACATGCAAGAATAGAAGGGTAATGAAAACAGAGATGAAAACTCTAAGAAAGAATGAAAAGTAGATGCTGGAAATTAAAAAAAACTGTAACAGAAATGGAGACTGCTTTTGATGGGCTAACCAGTAGACTGACCAGAACCAAGGAAAGACTCAGTGAGCATGAAGATATGTCCATAGAAGCTTCTAAATGGAAATGCAAAGAGATAAAAGAATGAAAACAAAAACATAAAACAAAAACAAGAGAACAGAATGCCAAGAACTGTGGGACAATTAAAAAGGGTATAAAAAAGGTTAATGGAAGACCTTTCTAAAAGGTGACATTGAAGCTGAGGCATAAAGGATGAAAAGGAGATCACAAAGTAGTGAGAAGAATGTAAGAACATTCCAGTCAGAGGCAACAGCTTGTACAATGTCCTGTGACCAGTTAGCATATTCATGGGACTGAAAGAAAGTCAGTGTGTCTGGAAAGCAGATAGCGAGGAAGAGGAGGTATGAGGTAAGGTTGAAGAGATAGTCAGGAGCTGGATTACATAAGACTTTGTAGGCCTGGGTAAGAAGCTTAGATTGTATATGGAGTGCAATGAGAGGTCGAGAGAGGTTTTCAGCTCTTTGTGTGTGTGACAATTTGTGCTGCTGTGTAGTGTATGGGGGCAAGAGTAGAAATAGAAAGACTAGTTAAGATAGACCAGCATGCAAATGATGGGTGTACACAGAAACTATAAGATTGGATTAAAAATAAAATCCAACCCTGTGCTGTGTCTAAGAGACTCACATAAAGCATAAGAGCATGAAAAGATTACATGAACTCAATCTAGGAGATACTATTCACATGGAAGTCTCTACGAATTACACTCCTTAGAGATGTGCGGTGCCACAATGGCTTTGCTATACATATCATCCCTGAGAATAAAGAATGGAAATAGATACATAAGGCAAATACTGACCCTAAATAAGCTGGTATAGTTATATGAATATCTAGCAAAATAAACTTGAAGACATAACAGTTCATGAAAGATAGAATTGTCATCCATATTGTCTACAATTACTCGTTCTCAGTAGAAGCACACTTGCTTTTCTTCCTCCCTCCCTCCCTTCCTTCCTTCCTTCCTTCCTTCCTTCCTTCCTTCCTTCCTTCCT
>JAKSZT010053770.1:13365985-13397136 GCA_026826555.1 Tolypeutes matacus
CTTCCTTCCTTCCTTCCTTCCTTCCTTCCTTCCTTCCTTCCTTCCTTTCTTCCTTTTTTGGCATTATCACTAACTCTACAGTTGTGGTGCTGTTCTTTAGTTCCTAGACCTTGGAGCCAGATCTCATAAACTCATAAACCCAAGGTAACCAATTATTGGCTGTGTAACCTGGGCAACTTACTTGACTCCTCTGTGCCTAAATTTCTTAACTGGTAAAGTTGGGATGCTACTGATATTTAGGGTGCACAGAACTGTAACTTTTAACCATTATTATTTAACTGTTGCTAAAGTTTACTCCAACTTTGCACAACTTTATTACCTGCTTATATGTTTCAGGGTGGAGGAGATGACTCTGCAAGCCAGTAGGAACAGGAAATGTCATGAATAGAAAGAAGGCTTAAGGATCAGAAACCACACAGGACTCCAGGACAGAGGAGTGGATGGCACAGAGTTTCGCTATCAGACACCTGGATTAAACAATAGCTTCAATGCTTATTAGTTGTGTGAATTGGTGACTCATTAAATACCTCTAAACCTCAGGTTTTTTTATTTGTAAAACGGGGGCATCATGACCTATTTTGAAATCTTGTGTACATGACATCATGCCTGTAAAGTAGCTGGCAGGCACTCAGAAATGATGTGAGTATTTGAACACCAAACCCGTTTTTCAAAACAATAAAAGTAGCAGCATATCTTGCAAACAATTTTAAACCTTACTTTTAAAGTTAACATTATTCCATGAACATATTTCCATGTCATTAAATATTGTACTACATGAAAATATTTTAAAAACTAATGATAGTTTATTAAATGGATATACCATAATTTATTTAATCACTTCCCTATATTTAAATATTTATGCTGTTTCCAATTTTTTTCTACTATTGACAATCATGTAACAAACATCCATGATGATAAATCTTGGTGTACTTTCATTGTTTTTATTGAGGATATAAAATTGTTGAATCAATCATATATATGTACATTTAATTGTCCCCCCAAACAGAAGTAATGAATGAGTGTGCCTGCTCCCCTGCATCCTCACCAACTTGATTATTATTTTTGATCTCTGCAAATTTAAGAGGTGAAAAGGTTATCTCTTTGCTCTGATTTTTATTACATCATTACTGAGCATAAGCTTTTTCATATGTACACTTCTTTCTTGAATTATCTTTTCATACCTTGGCCCATTTTTCTGTTGCCATGTTCAGCTTTGTCTTATTAATTTATACAAGTTCTATTATTTTAAGTATTCTATAATGCAGTGTGTGTCATATATTACAAATGCTTTCTTTTACCACTTTATCATTTGTTTCTACTGATTTTGATATATAGCTTAACATTTTATATATTCATAGCCATGATCTTTTTTTCCCATGGTTTCACTCTTTTGAGTTATGTTAAGGATACCTTTCTCTACTCACCTCCCCTGCCCCAATTCTACAAATGTGGATTATAATGCAAAAAAACGGAACATTTAAAAAATCAGCACCTACATCAGGGAAGGTATGAGTTAGCCCTTCAGACAGAGCTTCAACTCCACTGGACTAGTGTGCACTGTTATGTAACTAACATTCAGTTAAATGTGTAAAGTTATGAAGCTGTTTATTCCCTATATGGAGTAAAAAGTTGTCTGAAGGCCTGTGGTTACTTGTGCATCTAGAGAGGGAGTTGCTTCATGTGTGTGGCTGAGTCAAATATAAATAAGTAAAGCCTAGGTTTTGTTAACACATATTCATTTGGCAACTCACATAATAAAACCAAAGGAAAACTCTTCCTTGTACAGTTATTTCACTGATTGTACTTGAACTGGGGATATAAGTTGGCTCAGGCTCTCACATGCTGCCCTGATCAAAGACATATCTTCATTCTGCATGCTAGAAATGGATCTGTTGGGTAAACACAAATCCCAGACCAAATAACTAACTAAACAGCCCCAGAGATTACTAAAGAGCACAGAAACCAGAGGGACTCTGGAAACTGCATGAAGGGAATTTCAGAGTGAGATAGAATAGAAGAATCCTTTTGCAAAATTTGGCTTGAAAACCTTGAATGTAAACCAAGGCCAATAATATATTGTGACTAAAATGAATGTCTTAAAGTACCAACGTAAGCATGGCAAAGTTTAATGCATTCCCCCCTGAATGAAAATTGTGTCCTTTACCAAATGAGAAAATAATATCCATCACACGAGGTTGTTCGGGGCTCAAATTAGATTTCATGTAACAAAATATTTACTAAATAAATCTTTTTTATTATTTATAACTTTTATCTGAAGTAACTAATGAATGGTCTTAACAGAAAAATCCCATCTAAATGTTTTATTTTGTAATAATTAAAAAGTGGAAGACCCTTCTCCCCACAAATATGCTGCAAACATGTGCACGCTACACACATACTATGCACATGCAATACGCGCGTACACACACACACACACACACACCACGCTTGTTTGGGGATAAGTAATAAAGATGGACTATTGAACTGTTAAACGTTTTTATTGTGAAGATGTGTAGTCTTTACAGGGCATGCAAGATAAAAAAGTGCCAGATGTATCGGTAAGCATATAAAACTTCATCCATCTTTTGGACCAGCAAATTGATTTGCAAGAGGGACTAAGCATCTATGTGGAACAGACATGTCTTAGGATACAGTTTACAGACTGAATCACAAAACAATGTCTCAAGTGATTTTCCTTATATAAAGATAAAAATACCTTTACACTTTAAAGTATGTAAAATAGTACTTTTTCAATATGTACACAGTTTAAAAGTAAAACTATGCCCATGCCAGTGTCTGTGTTAAATGCAAAAAATAAAATAAGTAACAGGGTGATAATTAAATTGTTAGGAAACATGGAAGAAGCAAAAGGAAAAATCAAGCAGCATTCCAATATGTATATGAAAATAAAAATAAAAGCAAAATTGAAGTTTAAAAAAAAACCTCCAAGGGCAGAATCACAATATGAGCAGGAAAAGTAAAAGGTTTTGGATGTACCAGGCAGCTTTCTGTATGACTCAGGTTTACAGGCAAAATTCCTCAGTTTGAGTTCAGAAGAATTTGAATTTATTCCAGCAAAATTACCTCCGTCTTTTAATACTGCCTCCTCCCCCACGTTCTCTCTGAGCAGAATGATGCTTGGATCAGGTCCAAAGCCCCTGGCAGGGGGGAGGGGCCACGTGTCACAGCATAACAGACAGGTTGCAAGTGCTTTACTTTGAAGGGGTTACATTTGCAACAACTGACAGTTTCACACAATGGCCTCCAATTTGACAGCCCTTCCCTGGAGGCCCAAAGATCAGCTGAAAAAGGGAACACAATGTTAAGCTATGAAACCACTCCAGTGATGGATTAGTTTGGATTCAGGAAAGCGTGATTATTCCTGAAACTAAACGAAACTGAATAGACATGTTGACCTCATTCAGCTGATGACAGGCAGGAAAAGTCAGCTTCCAGCACTGCCAGCCTGAGAGTGCTCAGCCCATTCATCCACCTCAATTCATTTCATGGGGTTAACATCCCCTATACTCAATAGGGATAAAGATGTTACATGATCAAGCACAGGCATCAGCTTCACCAGACTATCTCAGAGTCAGAAATAAGAGCGAACTAGGCAATGAATTTTCTAATTTTGGTCTTCAGGGAGGCTGCTGACCTAAGATAAGTTGATGAGTTAGATTCTATTAGAAAAGGAAAATGTGAAAAACAGGAAGGCACTTAGGTCTCTTTATCTGCATAAAAAATATTCAGGCACAGAAAGTTTCATAGGTTAAACTTTCAAGAACTATAAGGCATTAGTCGGATCATGTGAATGCAGAAGATTATGTTTGTTAACTTGATAAGGATCATTAGATCCCACTGGATCCTTAAAGTAAATGGCAGCAATCCACTACCTCTTCAGATGGTGGGGAGACAGTTTGCTTAAAATCTGCCCACATAGCTGTGCACTCAAAGTCCATAGCCTTTGATTCTTCCCTTACCATAAAATGGCCAATATTGTAGAGTAAGCAGTTGGGGTTGCTTTTTTTTTTTTTTTTAATCCTTAGTTCTTCATATATCTCTCAATATATTACCTTTTAACAGTGTGTTCATATCTTAGCTAACAAAACAATCCACATGAAAATAAAGACAAAGAAAAAGCTTAAATGCATTAAAAAAAAACCAGACAACCAAAAACAGATGAAATAGCTCAGAAAGAGACAAAAAATAGTTAATTGTAACTGAGAAATTGTAACTCATTTCTTTGTTCTGAACCAAGATATGCATTCATCAATTGTTGCCATACTAGCAACTTGGACCTTGAAATCGGCACAAGAAAATTAAAAGAAATACAATAGAGGACCAGATATACTTCTATCCTTGAAATGTCATTTATATTTCTTTCTGCATGTTGATGCGGATATTGCTGAATAGTTTGCCAACAGCCTCAAAGAGCGGGTCACAGAAGGTGTGGATGTAGATGGAATAGACACGGCCGATGCACTGAATCTCAATCAGGAAACTCTTAATGCACGGTACAACTGCCCAGATGTGCAGGAAAGAGAGAATGGCAAAGTAAATGCCCCAGATGAGTGCCATCGGAATGCCGAAGAGGGCAGACAGCAAGCGGTAAAACCAGTATTTTGTCACGGTGAAGGTGGTGAAACTGGCCTTCCAGATGCCGTCAAAACTGTGTGTCCCTTCTGGTTCTGCAATCACATCTTCAAAATCAATCTAAAAGGAAGAAGAGACAGAACATGAGCATGGAACAGAAAACTAGGGGTGGGGGTGGGGGGTGGGGAGGCGGGACAACAACACTACCCAGTATGCATAACTATATCTTAACTCTTACGTGAGGGGTCCATGTGAGATGCTCAAAAGCAAGCAGCAGCATTAGCATCACCTGGG
The DNA here is from genome assembly GCA_026826555.1 of Tolypeutes matacus. Lineage (NCBI taxonomy): Eukaryota > Metazoa > Chordata > Mammalia > Cingulata > Chlamyphoridae > Tolypeutes > Tolypeutes matacus. The sequence continues at coordinate 13,370,873 of JAKSZT010053770.1, forward strand.
ACTTACTGGATATGCAGATATTCGGGCTCCCCCCACCAACCTCATTGAATATCTGGGGGTGGAGTCCAGGAGAGCTTTCAACATGTTCTTCAGGTGCTTCTTTACCATGCAAAAGGTTGAGACCCACTGCTCTAGAGGAAACCAAACGGATATGATAAATTTCCCTGACTTGTAGTAAAACCCGGTGGCATGGATAAGAGTACAAGGCACGCAGTAAAATGTAAGCAAAGTGACAACAGTTAACTGTCCTGAACAGCTACACACACAATGTTAAAGGGGTAGTTAGTTCATAATGGATTATCTACTCTTCAAAATTCAGCCAGTAGAATTAATTCAGGAAATTAGATCAGTGTAAGTTTTGAGGCATTGGGGTGGTGGGACTAGAGCAGGAATTGGAAAATGGGGTATGGTTTGAAAGAAAGGAAGAAGGGACTTTGGAAATGGTGTGAGCAAAGCCCCAGGAAGAAGGAAGGGTAAGTACAGTTAGTGTCACAGTTAGAGCAGACCTGTGTGGCCAAGGTCAAGGCTGGGTGAGATTTTATTCCACACATGGGTGTTGGGGGGAAGGGGAAGGTCTACAGAAGATATTGGAGCAGGAGAATGCTGCTACATCCAACGTGATAGTTTATCAAGATGACTTTGACATCAGCGTGCAGACTGAGGAAAAGAGGAATGATAAATAAAGCAGAGAGTAACCCAAGTTTGAGATGGCAGGGCCAAAACTGGAGTAGTGCCATGAAAAACAGAAATGAAAGTTCGCCTAGAAGTTCACAGGAAGAACCCACAGGACTTGGTTACTTCAGGATGGGGGAAGAGAGAAATCAGAATTGAAGATGCGCTTGAGCTTTGAGATCTTGACCTGCCTGCCATGGAGAACAGAGGAGACATTGTCAGCAAGAAGAAAATTAGAAAGGGAAGGCAGTTAAAAAATGTTAACAAGAGAGATTCACTTTTGAACTAAATAAACTCAGAATAAAGTTTTGGATAACAACAGATAATTGCAAATATCTGTGGTCTATACCTAATAATCCTATAGTAGTCCCTTTTGGTGGCCACTAGGAAGTAATCAAATGAGTTTGCAGTCACAACGCTCTTAACAGTTCAAGTCCTTCTACATGCATTGTCTCTATGTGATCTGAGGTTTTAAACCAATTAGTGAAAGTAAGTTATTATCATTTTACAAATGAAAAGAACAAAGGTTCAGAAAGGTTAAGGTGACTTGCTTAAGTCAAACAAACAGCAATGGTGGGGCCAGAATGCAAAGTCCCTTTCCCAGTGGTACACTTTCCTACTGTTCATGTGCACCTAAAATAAACGAATTCTCAGGAGCTTATATCCCTTCTAAGGATTTATATAGTTTAAGCCAAAGCACTGGATTAAAAAAAATTACCAATAAAAGTGTAAGACAGACCCGGCTCAATTGCTAGGTGGTGGCAGCTATATGAAGGAATCCAATTGAGTTGCAAATCCAAATAAGTTGATGACTGCCGGCAGCAATCCAGCCAAGCTCAGGAATGAGGACTTGGACGCCTCCATGGAGCCGCTTACTGCCAAGGAGTCACTTTTGATTCAACACAATAAAACTTCTTTGAAAAAAGTACTAGGTGCTCACCAATTTTTAAAGTTTATTTTCTAGAACATTCTGGCTACTTTGATCTATTGTTCAATGTCTTCAAAATGTAATATGTAATAATGGTATGGCCACAATTATGTCAACAAAGTTAAATAGATTTATTGTCATCCTAATATTTCTTTTATTTCCATGCTTTTTACTCGTTTAGATCTAGGCTCAGAGGTAAACACACGTGGGGTTTTATTTTTATTTTTTATATACTTTTTCTTCCCCCACCGAGTTCATGCCGACATAGTAAGACAGCACCGTGTCTCAACTCCAGTCTCTTTGTGTTCAGTTCCTCAGTTATTTAGTCTAATTTGGGTACCCTGGTTTTCTTATTAGTTCCCACTTATTGAGCATCCTTGGTGGAAATCAGGCCACTCTTCTTCTTCCCTTTTGCTCTCTTTTTGCATTGCCTAGTCTAAAATGTTGTTTGCCAGAAGGAGACTCACAGGATAGAAAACAGGTATGGGCCCAATAAGCCTATTGTTTGAACCAGCCTCACAGACCAGTGGGCTTGCAGTTCCACTTTGACAGACGTTGTGGGTCACCAGTAAAAATGAAGTTCTCTTTGCATCTTGATATTTTGTCCTGAGAGCTTGCCTTTGATCCAAAGAGAAATTCTCTCTGGCTGCCTCGGTACTGGGGGGCAGCACAGATTGTCGGTCTGCGTTCAAAGACAGCCAGCCATCAGGTTGGGAACCCAAGATCCATGGTGCACAAGCATTGCATTTCTACCGATGGATGCCAGCTCTCATGGGGACATCTAAGTCTAAGTCCTCTCTTCCTCCAGGAAAAACTCCTGCTTCTTATATATACTCTTATAATAATCCTAGTTCTTGCGACTGTCTTTCTAAATGGCATTACTTCACCATGGATAATTTGGGCTTCAGGGACTATGGGAAACATGTGACTTGAACAAAATTGTTCATTTGAGACGTGGCTTAGAAATGAAAAAGAATAAAATATCTCAGGCCCAATGGACAGCATACTTTAACATACTATGCAGAGGACTTCAAAAAAAAAATTCTGAATCAAAAATTGCCAAAGCTAATGAGCAATGTGACAACTTAAGCAACAACAAACTAGACTCATTTCCCCAGTACATCCTCCCCTTCCTTGTCCCCCAGTTTCCTCCCTATATCATCAGTTCTTCCTTCCCCCCCTAATCCTTCTGATTTCTTTCTGTCAGCTATTTGTAGGTTTTAAAATATGTGACAAATCAAATGGGTCATTTAAACACTAGTCTGTGCAATTTATTTAATTGCTTATTATGGGATTGTGTTCTGACATTTCATTCCTCCCCAAAGCAAACAAAAATAAGGGCCTGGGGCTTTTTTTTTCCATTCAACTTTAAGATACTCAAAAATTTTATTTTCTAAAGATGATCTTGTTCCTAGAAGGATTTGGAGAAGTCAAAACTAATACACCAGAGCAGGTGCTTGTCATCTGGGATCAAAGGATGGGCAATGGGGGTCCATGAATGCCTTGAAATGGCACATGTATTTTGAAAGTATAATGGGAGAGGGTACATCAATTTTATTAGGAAAAAAATTCTATTACTAAAGGAGATTAGGAAGCACTTTACTCAGGGAACAGGATTCCCATCTCTTTAGAGACCAGACTCTAAGAGCAGGTCTGCTTTGAAATTCTTTTTCAAGGGAAGAGTCGGTTCCTAGCATTTTCTGACTGGCTAATATGATCAGACACTGTTCTCATTTAACTCACAACATTGTTATATATTGTTCTCATTTGACAGACAAAAAAGTTTGAAGTCCAGAAATGTTAATAAACTGTGGAGTTGTGGCTCAAATCTGGTCTGAACAATACTACAGTATTTTAAAAATATTTTCCAAATTTTCTCTAAGATGATTATATTATTTCAAAATTAAAGGGCATATTAATAAAAAAGAGAGTGCTGAATTTGACACTTATGGTAACTAATAATACTTATAACAACATCATGTAAGCAATTGGTGATTTGTCAAGATATCTATGAACATTTGACTGTGTGTAAGATTTCTTGATAATAATTGTATTTTTCCAAGAATAAATGTAAATACATTTTTTGATGAACATACTAGAAATTCTTAATCCTTCTTTTAAGTTGCTTAGAAAATTTCTGAGTGGATACTTTTTCAGTGCTTTGCAGAAGCTTCCAGTGACCATGATTTATCCTCAAACATCCAAGTGAATTTAGAGCAGGTCTCCAGGGGTGGACAGCAATATGACAAAAATAACATGGTATATAAATAGTTCAGTTAGTTGCTGGGTTAGTTTTGAAAATTTAAGGTGGCTTAAAAGAATACAAAAAGTACAGCAAATGAGATGTAGCTAAGAAAAAGAAAGCAAGGCAGGTTCAGGACACACCAAGGAGCCAGATATAAAGTTTAATTTCTCTTTACTTGCATTTCCTCAACTGTAATAGTGATAGTGTTTTTGTAAAGATTGTATGAGATAATTTATTTAGTGCTTAGCATGGGACACAGAGCCCTGTATATAGTAAATACTCAATAAATGGGAGCATTTAAACATTCCCCTGCCCTGGGTGACTAAGATTTTCAGCAGGCAATTATAATAAGCAAATATAATAAGCAAAACTATCAACAGCACAGCATAGAGTGGCTGTGAGCTCAACCCCCACCAGCGGCTCATAAGAACTAACTTCCATTTGTAATCATCTTCATCACGAACTCTCTAAGATACAGTCATTATTTCCATTTTACAAATGAGGGTATTGCAGGAGGGTAACAAGTTACTCAAGGCCACACAGACATAAGTAGCAAAACAGGAACTCCATCTCATTTCAAGTCCGATGCTTTTTTGCTTATGTATCCTGGGGTCTGACCACTGCTTACAATAGTCTTATCTGATTAATTTTCACCTCGATAGATATGCTTTCTAAAACATTCTCATTTTGATTATTAAAGAAATTACTGTTAACTTTTTCACTTTAAGTTAGGACATTTAGTAACTGGGATGTTTTGCATTTTTTGGTACTGATTGCATTTTCACAGCCCTGTACAGTATGTTCTCACAATCCTGGCACCCAGCCAAGGACTCTTCTTCTAATTGGCAGATAAGGAAACTGAGGCACAAGGAGATTAAATTGGACGAGACATTTTCAAGGTCCCAAGTGAATGAGTGGAAAAGCTGAAATTAGAACTCGAACTTGTGATTCCCAGACCTACGTCCAGCCCTGCATTCCATGCTCTTTCCCTCAGAACTTCCATCATCCTCACCATGTACCTTGTCTGCCTATCCCATTCATACCTCTAGGTCTTAAGTAAATCTACCACTGTCTTCTAAGTACTGACTTGACTCTGTGAGTTTAGGAGAAATGTCCTTTTCACACGTGAACATTGCTATTTTTGTACATTTATCTAGGGTAAGGAAAACTGGAGGGAATGTTTTTTCAAAAATACCTTCTTTGTACATCTTTGACATGTATTCAGAATGTGCTGAACCCGACAAAGTTCTATGAAATGACCGGTCATTCCACTTAAAGGCAGCTCTAAAATTCCACATCAGAAAAGCACAGTTGCTCCAGCAAACTCATAGATATTTAAAACTGAAGGGATTCTTAAAGAAATGGAATTCTAGTTGAGATAGAAAAACTCATGGCCAAAGCTGCCAGATGACTGCCATTGAATGGCAGAAATAGGACTGGAACTCGTGCTTAGGAACTCTCCTGGGTTCTCCCACTACTGTCTGCTGTCACCACACATAGCAGTTGACCGGTCTGGCTGCTACATTCCATGGCTAATGCAAAAGGGTGCTGGGCTTGCATAGCGACTTGAGCTCATAAGAGGTCCCCCATGTCTATCTGTTCACTGGATAATGGTGCTTCTCCCCGACAATCCCCAATGTACTCAGTATTCACATGCGTCATCAGTTTGATTTACCCTTAAGAAAAACTCTCACTCCTGAGTCCCATTTCCTCCGAGACCCTGTTATTCACTGCTCTATAGGAGGGCTGCTCTTGCCTGTAGCAGCACTTTACTGCTCGCTTAGATTTGGAGCAGAACAGGATTTTTTAAAAAGACAATCAAGAGATGCAGGTGCCATTTAGTTTCTTAGAATGGGATGCCTCAGATGAGGCTGAGCTGCTTCTCCAAGGACTGATTTTTGGTTCTTGTATCTATGGAACAAGTTGCCTTTCTGGCAAGAATCATTGTGCAGACCTCGAGATCAAAGGCATGAATTTGCTCCAGTGATATTACTGTGTCTTAATAGATGCTTTATAAGGAGTCAAGTGTTTATATTACTAGGTTTTAAAAAATGACATTAAATAGCTTTGTGCAACATTGGCTTATGATGTTAAAAATCTCAGAAACATAAGTTGACAAAAATCTAGCAGCAGACGTCCAGAAAAGCAATCGGTCTTACTGTGTTTTGATAATACTTGGCTAATGCAGTAAATCTCAGAGAAGATTTCATCCTGTTAAATGAATCTTAAGGCAATATTTTAAAAACAGTTTATATGTACACCAGATTTAAAAAGCATGGTATCATTTTGTCTCAAAATCTGGATAGTTTATTTTTGAATAAGGAAATTTCAAGGAGGAAACTTTTAGTACATTTGGGATTTCATAAGCAATGATGCTTGCGTGTTCTGTTTCTATGAGAAAATATCCTTTTAGTGGAAATTGTGATCATATTAGAGATATAGAAGCATAAATAACAACAGTCCCAAAGATGTTAACAGAAGACTCGTCTGTTGCTTGCCCAACATCCACAACCCCACTTTTCTGCCAACAGAATCCTGTTTTGTTCAGGTAGCAGCAATGAACCTTTGATCTCAGTCATGTCATAGTTGGTTTAATCTTGCCATGGTAATGTTAGACTCCTGGGTGACAGATTGGTTTAGGGTGAACATCTGGCCCAGTTCTGAGTGGAAGTCTACTGAATGAGACCTCCAGCAAAGCTTGTTGTCCTTCTGAAAAGAGGCAGAGGCACCTGGCATCACCCTTGGTCCCTCTCATCTTGTTTAGGATATGGTGTGTTGCCTAGATGCAGAGGAGTCTTGTGACCTTGAGGTAACACTCACGATTAAAAAGCCAGAAGAACAGAAAAAAAATGCCAATTTTGCTGAACAATGCCAGCAGCTGCCCACCTCTAGAATTCTCTTTATGTGAGGCATACATACTCCTATTTTAAACTGCTGCTATTCTGGTTTTCAGTTAACTGTTGCAGAAAGCATTCCTAAGCAATACCGTAACTGATAGTCTTTCCTGTGGGGTAGCATAGCATGTGTAAGTCTCATTTAGAAACCTGAATTCAATTTCTAACCTCTACATAGTCTTCCAACACTCCTAGATGCTACTCCCAGAATATACTGCTTACCATGTATGAAAACATGTTCTCTTTACATTAACATTAGTTTTAGCAAAGCATAAATAAGATGATAAATTGACAATTAAAGAAATAAATGAATGCATCCTTGTGAGTGATAGCATCTAGCGTGTATCCCAAAGATCTCTCCTTCTGGTATTCACGCCTCACTGCCCCCCTGCCCCAATGGATGGAACCTCCTGACTTGCTTCCAAATACTAAAACACAGCAAAAGTGATGGGATGTCGCTTCCAAGATTGGATTACAAAAGATGGTGACATCCTCCATGCTTGTCTCTCTAGCTCTGACACTTGTTTGAGCGGTTGGAAGCCAGCTGCCATGTTGGGAGTTGCCTTATGGAGAGGCCCATGTGGCCAGGAACCGAGGGCGGACTCAGACCAACAACCAGTGAGAAAAGGAGGCTCTCAGTCCAACAGCCCGGGAGGAACTAAATCCTGTCATCAGCCCAGAGAGTGATCTTGGAAGTGGCTCTGCCCCCAAGTAGCCTTGAGATGACTCCAGCCCAGACCTAGATTGCAGCCAGTGAGAGACTCTGAGCCAGAACCACTCATTTCCGACACTCAGAAACATGAGATGATCAATGTTTGTTGTTTGTAGCCGCTAACTTTGGAGGCAATTTGTCATGCCGCTATAGATAATTAATCAATTCCCAAACATACCCTCTTCATCTTGATTATTTCTTAAATTCTATTTTATTGCTCTTTGCTACTAGAGAGTTCAGTTTTCATGTTTATAGAAAAATATATACATGAAAATATATCAAATAGCCTGGAATTTAGTCTTAGAGCAAAACCTGGAAATATATGAAAAGGAAATCCATTATTTTCAACTTTCTACAATTCAGCACCAAATAAACATAAATATTTTAAAAATTTAAGATATTAAGTGTTTGAGTAGCACTCTCAGCCCATATACCTAAAACAGCTTTGATCTATAACCCAGCTAGGCACCAAAGACTAAACCGGTTTCATCTAGAAGTCCCATCACCAAATCTGGACTCTTGAATATAATGTCTCTGAAGGTACTACCCAGCTCTCAATCCTTAATGGCAAAAGAACCACCAGGTGTAGGATGCTGGCTAAAATGCAGATTCTCTGGTCCCATTTCAGATTCAGACCAGATGCTGGGGATGGGCCTTGGGAATCTGCATTTTAATAAGGACCCCTGCCTGCCTTCCTCTTGGTAAAGATGACATTTTGAGAAGTTCTAAGCTAGAGTATGCCATGGTACCCCTTTGAATTTAGTGACAGCTCTCTTTTGCCCATGCCACCCTACTGGCCTCTGACACCCTTTCCGCCTCTGTACCTTGAAGCCTAGTTTGCTTCCAGGTTCTTTCCAGGAGCAGCTCATATACTGGATGACATCTAGATGCCGGTGGATAAATGAATGGAAATCATCTTTGAAAGGATTTTCCTAATCTAAATTTGCAAATATGTATTATTGGACAAGAAGAAAGAGCCATTATTTATTTATGAAAAACACACAAACTGGCAGTAGAAATCCTGATTTATTTTCATTATACTCAACCCTGTATACACAAATGCATGTTTTAAAATATCAAATATGCCTCTCCCAAATCCTAAAATAGTACCAAACCCAGTCGTACAGAGAAAGGAATCAGACTGATTTCTAACTCCGCTTGCTGTTCCCTCACATATTTCCAATATATGGCGCTACCTTTGAAGCCAATGGACTAAATGCGGGTGAGTGTGTGGGTGCAGAGGGGTTGAGAACTAGCACAATTAAACGTTACCAGAACATAGGAACTTTGCCTTAATACCCTTGTGTCTTCTCAGCAGCAAGCTCTACTGGGCCCAACTGGACCAATGGGGAAAAGCCTGCAGAGTGCTCTTACAACCCCAACAGAAAACTGGAGGCACGGGCTGAATTGTTAATGCTTGCGATTGCCTGGCTTCCCAGAGGCTTCTGCCCACCGCCCTAGGAAAAATGTAAATGTTGGATCTGAACACCATGTGTGTTCTTGTGTGACTGCTGGCTGCCTTGGGCTTGCAGGTACTTGGGATTGCAGGTATCAAGCAGCTTTTTCAGGTGGCAGAAGGGCAAGGGTTACCCTGGGGAGTGGGGTCAGGGCTGCACTGCTAAACAGGGTTTCAGGCTGGAAGAGGGTAGAAATGTGGGTACTGAACTACCTCTGTGGGGAGTGAAGCGGGATGGGTGTGTGGATGGGCGCTGCTGATGGAGGGGAGTGGGGGTTTGCAGTCCCTGACCTGGGCCTGCAGCTTGGACCCTAGAGTCTCTCCATTTGCACTGACCTCTCTCTTGTCGTTGCCCAGTTATTAGAGGCTTTAGAATGGCGATAATTTACATTTTTCTCATCTATTGAACTCATCTGATTCTTTCCACACACTTGAGAAATTTTAGGTGATCTCCATTATAAGAACAGTAAATAGTTTCTTTTTCCCCCCACTAAAGAATGGTCACTTAGCTAATAAGTGAGAGGACTAAGACCAGGATTTAGGGTAAGGTCCATGTCTGTCTCACCCATCTTGGCATTCTCCATAATACCTGGTGGTGCCATGTACACATAAATTAGCAGACCAAGATTTCTTCAGTAAATATAACATTTTATGGAGCTACAAACGTTGATTGAAAGGACACAGGCAAACGTAAGATTTCACTAACCACTTATGAATTCTTTGCCTTGTAGCACAAGTGCTTATTTATTTATTATTTATTTACTGGTACTCCCCTTTTTCTCAAAATGATGTTCTTATTCATTGTGGCTCTGTAATACCATGGCCACTCTGGTCAAAGTGAAGTGGAGGATTACCACTTAGGCAATTTGGGCAGTATAGAAAATCCATGGAGGAGGGGGCAATTCAAGCTCAGAAGGCCCCACCTTTAAAGAAAAACTATTTAGAAAATATAAATTAAAGTATGTTTTTTGCTTGGTTGAGCTTTGCCCCAATTGTCTGAATAACTACAATTGTGTAGGCCTGGCTCAAAAGCAGGAGCATGTCCTGGAGTATGGTGAGGAGAGGGCCTCAGAGAGGAAGCAGGGGTGCAAGCAGAGCAGCCCTGGGCCCGGCTCTGTCTCTGTTGGGGATCAGCAGAGGATCCCATCGGGGAAGGAATGGTGACAAGGGTGGATTTGTTCTTTGGTACCTCTAGCCTCCCTTCTTCTCCTGTTTTCTCCTTCCTCTCTCTATCTTTTTCTTTCTGTGCTTTTCTACTCTAAGGAAAGGAGACATATTAGCAATTTACACTTTAGAATGAATTTAAGTGACTGTGTTTGCTTTCCTAGGGAGTGGGGAGGGGATGCACAGCACAAGGTGGTAACATCCAGTCGACCTTCATGCCTCTTCAGTGGACTCCAGGCATCCGTGTAGCAGCTATATTCTGAGGCAGGAAACTTACAGAGGACATAGAATAATAACTTATGACATAAAACACTTGATGCCTCAATGGATTCACATCACATCCTTGTGAAGTAAGCATGGCAGGCACTACTTTCCCTATTTTACAGACTGAGCCTCAGGGAGGCTGTAAATCAATTGAGGCCACAGAGCTAGTCAGTGACTGGACCGAACCCAGGCCTCAGGTCTGTAGGTTCTTGCTCCAGGCCTCCCTCCATCACCCCACTCTCTTTAAGCTCGTGCCACATGTCTTGTTCTGTTCATGCAGCCGTGCTCATTCAAAAAGAGACACGTGGAAATTTCTGAACCCACACATTCCTGTTGCCTTCCCTTGCTTGCCCCCATGCTCCCCATCCAAACTACTAGAAAATGCCTCCCCAGACTCAGCAAATAACCATTTCCACCAAGGGGAAGGGATGTGATCAGAGCAAAGAGCATGGGGCAGGTCTCCTTCTGCTGTCAAACCTCCACTTCCTGCGGTACCCTTTGCCCCCCAGCAACTCAACTCCTTTCTGGCCAGGACGCCTGGGACATTTGACTATCAGTTACTGGGTCCCCACTGACTCTCCATCTCTTTCTGGATTCTCTCTTTTTACCACTGCATTGTACATTTCACTTATTCCATTCCTTTTGGGCAATGGTTCTAGAACTTTAGTATACTTAAGAATACTGGTTAAAATGTAGATTCCTGGGTCCTGAGATTCTGAATCAACTGCTCTGAGGGTAGAGGGCCAAGCACTTCTATATTTTTAGGGAGCACCTCCTACCCCCAATCTGATGCAGGTGGTCTGGGGAGGCCAACTGGAGAAACAAAAGTTGTCTTAGGCTTCATTCTCTGCTAAATGAAAGGACTGGAAAAATCTGACACTCAGATTGGAGTAAGCATGACCATAGGTTACTGAGCTGCTCCCTGCTTTTGAAAGGCAACACAGGGCCCTGGTTCATAGCATGGAGGCTGGAGTTTGAAACCCAGCTCCGCAGTGTTATCTCATATAAACTACTACACCTCTCTGTGCTTTAGTTTCTCATCTGTTAAACACAGATGAAAACAGTACCTATCTCATAGGGGTGTTCTGAATATTAAATGAGTTAACTTACACAAATAATTAGAACAGTTCCTGGAGCAGCAGTTAGGGCTGCTTCGCCCAGACATCCTAACCAGGAGGAGCAGGGAAGCGGCAGGGACTTCAGTAATGGTATCTGGAGGATGGAGGAGATGTTTTGGAAAATAACTTTTTGGCATTCCTGAAATCCTCCATGTAGGTGGCTGCTGATTTTGCACTCTGCCATTAAGTGAGCAGGAAAGGTCAGCTCATCTCTCGCAAGTGACCAGCCTCCTGGAGTTCATTTCCATGGGGCACACGCTGACCTGAAGAAGATGATGCCCTGGAGAAGGATGCACCAACACCAAGTAGATGAACTCTCTTTGTTTTGGTTTAAATTCTTTTTATCTAATCCTTCCTTTTATTTTATTTTATTTTATTGAAGGCACCCGCCAGGTTCCTCCATCTTTCGCTCTTCTTAGGATGGAGTATGAATCACCCTGGGGTTCTTACATTTTGAAAATTTAAACCAAGTCTCCCTGTTCTGATAGAAAAGATGCACATTCCTAGTTTACAGCCCCTTCCAAATTCCTGAAAACTATAATACAATAATAACGAGATGGTCTGGCTTTCCAAAGAACTTTCCTATCTCCTTCCGTAGGTTACCTATACATTCAAATGGGGATCTCAGCCAGAAACCTAAAAACACCTTTGGTGAAGCTGAGACCAGCTGGGCATGAGCATTCTTCAGGAACCTGACATATCTCTTGCCTACCATTTTTATTATCACACAATGCACCTAGTTGCAGATGACTCAGTACAAAGCAGGCTGCACATCTTTCTGATCCCTTTTTTGTCTCATACTTCTGGTGTCGATTTGTTGGCACCTACTGATGTTGAGTGGCACCAAACAAGTGACCTGGAGTGGTGAACAGTGTAAAAATAGGCTGAGCAGGAGTTAGTGATAAGAGCACTGAGACTGGGGATAAGTCAGTGAACTTGAATAGAGAGGAGCGAAGCTGCTTTTCACGTTATCTTGGGGGTGCTCATCCTTGCCATCCTTGAGGAGAAATAACTACTGACCTACAAAATGTGGAAAATTCTCTTCCCAAAAAGAAAAGCCCTGCATTGTTTAATGCATTTAAATCTTATTTCAACCAAATGCACAATTATGAGGGAGCCAAAGGCCTCACTGGCTCAGTGTTTACACTTGGGAGTTTGTTATTCTTTAACCTACTGGGCGTATCATGGAACAGATAGGAATGATTACTGCACTAAAGAAAATAAAAGCTCTTTCTAGTCTATCAAAGACACAAGAAACGGAAATGTCTTTTCACCATTTTCAGGCTACCCTTTGGGCTGCATACTCATTTGTTTGAACCAGACCTTTTAAAACACTAAACTTCCTTTCAGTTTCTTACAATACACTTCCTGATGGCAGAGGTCGTTTCCTACCATTCAGTTAAATCAAACCAGGATTACTAATAGCTTTAGTCTTACCTCACTGCTGGACTATTTCTCCTTCTAATGCTTCTGGTCTGTTTATTAAACAAATAGAAAATGAACGTAGTAAACCTTTGTAGATTTGAAAAACTATTGGCATGTGAGAATAAAGATATTTACTAGGCTTCTTGCAAGGTCTAAGCAGTGATAATCAGTTCATTATACAAAACTGCTGGGCACTTCATATCATGTGGCTCTCAAGACACAGCCTCCACCCTTTCAAACAGGGTTTCTCCACCTTGGTATTCCTGACATTCTGGGCTGGTTAATTCTTTGTGGAGGAGGGGCTGCACTGTCCACTGTGAGACGTTTAGCAGCACCCCTGGGCTCTACGTACTAGATACCAGTAGCACCCACCCCAAATTTTGACAACCAAAAATGTGAGCAGACATTGCCAAATGTCCCCAGGGTGATGGTGGGGGGCAAAACTGTCCTTGGTTGAAAACCATTGCTCCAGAAAAATTAGAATATGACACAATGAGTCAGGACCTGAAATTCTCCCAGGACAATGCCCCTAGCTCTTTCCTGCCTTGGGCCCTTCCCACTGGCTATTGGTTTTGCTTGGAACCCTCCTCCCATCTCTCTTTACCTGGCAAACTCTAAATGTTCTTTCTTCAAAAGAGTTCTTTCTGGTCTCACCTCCACTCTCTTTTCTCACTTGGACCTTTTTTCATCGAGCCTATCACATGCTCATTTAATGGTGGTTATTACTTCTGCTACTAGACTGTAAGCAGTAGGTGCTAAGTTGATATTTGTTGAATAAGTGAATGAATGAATTAATGTTGCCATTTGCTAAGCCATAATTTTGGTAAGAGAGTGAACAAAAGGTGACTAATTGCAGGGAAGGTCAATTTGGTTTTTTGCTTATCAGGAAATTTGGAATCAAACCTACAGATTTTTCACATAGGTTTGCTTATTTTGCTGATGAGTTCCCTAAGAATGTTAAGACTGGTCTGAAATTCATACAATTTGATGTTTACCTTCAGAGTGATGCTGAGTGATGGGATTAAAATCATCCAGGCCCCTAACTGTGAAACTTAATGTAGTTCAGATAGAAACAAACTCTTTATAGCTAGGTAATAGGAAAATCTGACTCAAAGTAATAGTGCTTCTGTCCTGTAGCTCTTAGTCATCTGATCCTATTGCTCACAGATGACAGATGGACTGTTAAAAGAACTTCAGAAATGTGGCCACATGAACTAGGTGAATTTGACAACTGTCAGCACTCAGAAAGTCTGAACATTTTCTATTTAGCGCGACCTTTTTTAAGACCATTGCTCTAACTGAAGTTGCAAGTAATTATGCACTTCTCTTTTATGTGAACTAAGATGAATTGCCTGGTTGCCAAACAAAACAAAACAAAACAAAACAAAACAAAACAAAACAAAACAAAAACCACCAAGTCCTGAAAGTTTGTAACCAACTTTGGAACTGATTTTCTGATCCATCTTGGAGCACAGTCAGTTTGGAGGACAGAGCAATAACAGGGAAGACCGCAGAGTTCTGAATCCAGATCCGAAGTGGAAATGAACTCCGGCTCTTTGGTCTTCTTCAATACCAAATGTTTATTTGTGGGAAATCTGCATTCAGCATACCATCTGTTGACAACTCAATATTTCAAAGATGATTTAATTAAATATTAAATATTGAATATTAAGAATGATGGTGCCGTTGACAAAATCTAAGAAGTAGCTAATGAAAATGTTATTGATGAAGGGTCTCTGTGTGGACTTTATGCACTTTGACAAGTCTTCAATTCTTTTATGAATACTGGTCACCTGGAATCACAGAATTTTAGAAATGAAAGTGACTTAGAGATTGCCCAATTCAACTTCTTGTTGTTATAGATGAAGAAACTATTGTCCAGCTTGTGTAAGTAACTTATCTAAGGCCTGAATTAACCCCAGAGGTCAGCATACAAGAGAGGACTGGGATTCAGATGTCCTCTCTGAGGAGTGAAGGGTATCAGTAAAGCACTTCTCAAAGCACAGTGAATCAGTGTCCCTTCTCTCTGTGAGGCACTGGAGAAATGACTGTCTATAGGTCTTGTGAAGCTCTCTGTGACCACTGGCAATGCAGGAATTTTGTGGCACCATTAGGAGACAAGCCAGTGCATGGTGTTAGCTCTGTCCCTAGTATGCCAGAGCCATTAACCCAATAGGGAAAAGGGTATGGGGATGGAATTCTAACCCTCTCTAACCAGTTAGTCTCCTCTTGGGGAGAAGAGAAAGAACAGCAAAGTATAGGGAGAAATAAGAAAACTGGATTACATAAGTGAGATGGGATTTATCCTGCATACAAAGTACATCTTATGCAGTTGTTACAGTACAGTTCCAGAAAGTATATATTTTTTTGAAATATTAAGAATGCAAGTGACAAGTACCATATTCCAATAAAAAAGCTAAGGACCCTAAAAAATGAGGGCCTAGAAAAATAATAACTTCTCCACTATGGACCCCTTGATCCTAGAAGTTTTTTAATCATAGTACAGTAGTTTTATTATTAAGAAATTCTGAGAGTCTAAATATAGACTCAATTCTGGCTGTACATTAGCATTACCTGGAGAGCTTTAAAAAAAAGAATACATATGCCTGGGCTTCTTTGTAGACCAATTAAATCAGAATTTTGGGGGATAGGGCATGCACAACAGTAGCTTTTAAAAGTTCCTCAGATTACATATGACCAGGATAAAGAAACAGTGGTCTAAATTCACAGAACAGTCACCCATTGCAGAAGCCACATTCTCTCATGGGTTTAAATCACAATAGGGTTTTATACAAGCTGCAAAATTGTGGGAATATGCCATGTGTAGGAGGGAGTGGACCGGCAAGCTTGCCATAAAGATGTTTCATACTGACCTTTTGGTACATACAATGCATATATTTTGCAGTGTTCTACTTTTGGATTTTACCACTTGCATTCTAAACCACTCTTTAAAACAATGTCACATCAACTCTTCTTTGCCTCTAAACAAACCAGGTATCCTGATGTAAGAAGGACAGTGTTCACATGCATGCTTATGTTTAAATATGAGGCTGTGTATATTTGTGATTGTATGCATCAAATTGTAATTGTAGAGGTACAAGGGTTTGAGAAGTTACATAGACAAGGAATTTTAACATGCAACTTAGTACAAAACTGTGGCAGTTTGAGATTATTTATGCATTCCAAAAAGAGAGATTATATTTGTAAACTGGTCTGTTCCTCTGGGCATGATTCATTTTGATTGTATTAGATTCAGCTGAGATTTCTTTGATTAAATTAAGATCAGGGCTTTGATTTGACCACATCAGTAGGATGCAATTCAGTTTAAGTCCCTGCCCCCTTGGTGGGCTATATAAATGGACACTCACTCAAGAAGACACACAGAAGAAGGAACAGGAAGAAAGAGAGCTCCACAGACATGGCAGAGGAGAGAACTTTGATCCTATGGCCCCCGGAAGAGAGATGAGCCATTTGCATGATAGTTTGCAGCTGAAGAGACCAGAGCAGCTGAGCTGAGGAAGCCCGCAAAGAAACCAACCCTATGCTAGCTTATAGCTGAGGTCAGAAGAAGCTGGGCCAATGGAGCCTTTAGAGGAAGAAGGAAGGAGAGACCAGTCCCGCCATCTTACTTCAACATGTGGCAACTGAATTGGGTGAGAAAGCACCTCTTATGGTACCTTGAGTCAGACTCTTTAGGGCCTTGTAACTGTAAGCTTCTACCCCAAATAAATACCCTTTATAAAAAACAACAGATTTTTGGTACTTTGCATGAGCACCTCTTTGGCTAATACAAATACAAGATGTGACACATTTTTGGGATGAACCACTGTTACTACTACTTGAAAGTTCTTCTCTTATACAACCTAACACAATATTTTTAAAGCTAAGAATACCTCTCCCCCCCACCCCTTTTTTTCTAGTCTGGTATGGTGATTGTGTCTCAGCAGTGTTTTTCTTGTAAGTCTCATAACAATTCGGCAATAACTGAAGGTAGCTGTGATTCCATGTTCCCTTCCAACCATTCCGATAATCCCTCCAGAAAAAACAGTACCTACTCTAGCCTTATCTTGTGGGCATCTCTTCACCTCTTTTTCGTTTCCTGTTTCTCTTCCCTAAGACCTATCTGGCAAATCTAACTCCCTCTTAAAAAATCAAAACAGTAACCAATTCTAAATAACTCTGACCAATAGCAAATAAGGCAGAGAATCTTGAATGTGACATTCCTTTTGAAATATTTCATCCATATGTTTCCTTTAAAATACCATTAAATTATTGAGATGTTTAGCATTCTGGAATAATTGACGGACTCAGTTCTGGGTCCCCTTTTGTCCAATGGCTATGGAGTGTGGACTCACTTAAAGGTATGTGGTTCTCAACCTGGAGATCTTAGTCCCATGGAGCTGTGGGAATTATTGCCAGTAATTTTCATATCCCTTATGCTCACCAAGCACCTTGGTTTATCCACTTCACAGTATCCCACAGAAATGAGAACTCTTTCCTGTATTTTTTATTGTTAATATGTCTACCTATAGTGATGGTGAAGCTGTGTATCAACTTGGCGAGGCCATGGTGCCCAGTTGTTTGGTCAAGCAAACATTGGCCTGAGGGTATTTTGTGGATTTAAATCATTAGTCAATTGGTTCTATCTATGGCTGATTATATCTATAATCAACAAAGGAGACTGCCTTCAGCAATGAGAGAAGTCGCACCCAATCAGTTGAAGGTCTGAAAGGGAGAACTGATGATTTCAGCAGTCAGAAAGAATTCCTATTTCTATTTCAGGTAGTCAGCTTCTCCTGGGGAATTCATTGACATTTTCATTGGAGTTACAACTTGCTGCCTACCCTACAGAATGCAGACTTGTCAATCTCCACAGTCGCATGAGCCAATTCCTATAACAAATCTCTTAATATTTACTGTAGATATATATATATCCTGTCAGTTCTGTTTCTCTGGAGAATCCTGACTAACACAACTATTTATTTTCCACTAGTATTTATACATTTTATTTCTAGCTCTTTTGCATTATCTTACTTTGTATTGGTCTTTATCTTATTTTGGGGGGCTATTTGTTATTTGTCAAAACCACGTTGACATTATATCATAGATGTTAACAAGGCCATCGTATTGAGTGTCATTTGAAGGTTGAGAGTCCTCTTAACTCAGTCATTCCAGTCACTGATAAAACAGTAAATGTACTAAGATGATGGTACCAAGTCACACCAAAAATTAATATTATACATCATCACTCTTATTTAATAGCTACTTCTTAATTGAATAATGATCCTGGATATTTTATATTTAGCTTGCTGACAGGAAAACTATTTGGGACCAAATTGACAAGTCTTACTCTTATAGATATTATAACAAATCCACCGCCTATAACAGTAAACAATGGAAGGAAGCATATCTGGGAAAATAGCCAGGGCTCGTTTCATTTGGCAAAAGCATCAGTGATGAACTGAATGACATCTAACCCTGTCTGTAGTCCTTTAAGTGTTTTGCCTGTTTTTAATCCCCCACTGAGAAGAGATTTGAGATCTGAGAGAGACCACCTCTGAGGTAAAAAGAAAGTTCCATGCTATTGGAATAGTGGATTAACAGTCACCGCCTTCCAGCAAGTAAAATCTCAGAGCTCTGTGTACTTAACTCTAAAGTAGTTGAGCCAAAGAGAAAGAAGCAGGAGCTTGGGTTTCTCAAAGCTGTTGTCTCTTCCAGGAAGCTGTTGCCTGACCTAGTCATTCCTCGGATACCCTCCTTTGTCCAGGGGGGCAGGGGAGCTGGGCAGGGAGTTTTTTCACTGCTTTCCTGGCAGGAGAGTTCTTGGGTGGCCTAGGGAACAGGCCCCTACTTACACACCTCTGATCTTATGGGAAAATGCCAAGCAGCAGCCGATGGCACCTCTTGTCATTCTGAAAATTTGCCTGTCCTGCCTGCCAGAGTCTTAGGAGATTAGCCTTATCTTCCAGGGCCCCGGAAATTGTCCAGGTGCCACACACCTTCTTACTGGAAGGCTCAGGAGAGATGCAGTTGTGTCCTCCTAAAACTGGAGATTGAAAAAAAATCTTATTAATGAATATCTTAAGTATATGCATATATTAGAACACATTTTTTCTTTACCTTAGTAAATATAGTGAGTGTTTTGGTTTTTTATATTAATTTTTTGATATGTTTTTTCTTACAAGGTTTTAAATGTGGCCAATATAGAGAAAAGGGACAAAGAAAGACTCTCAATAATACAACCCTACTGTACTTCTTCACGTGCAGTAGACATTAAATTATTTTAAAAAAGGAATTTCAGTGTCAGTTCAATTTGGCATCCATTTTCTGACTGCCAACTTTGTGGACACTGGGAAGCCACTGAAGTGAGGAGATCTCTGACTGGCTCTGAAAGTCTAAAAGTCTCAAGCGTGTAGTGGGAAGAAAAAGCGAAGAGAGGCATGTGGACAGTGAAGTGGAATACTTGGAAGACGGTGATAGAAATAAAAAAAAAACACAAACACGGTGTAAGCAAAGAGGAGAGATGACTGATTCTGAAGAGGACGATCAGGGAAGGCTAAGAGATCTGGCGGTTGGAGTGAGGTCCTGTCAGGTAAGGCCTCAAGGCATGATCCGTGCTTGGTGCGTGATAGGTGCTTCCTAAATATTTGTTGAGCGGTTGAATGGCCTTTCTGGGGAACACATTGTATGAGAATGATTCTCATGCTTGTCTTTAGAATTAGGGAAATGGGATCTTTCCCAAAATATTTTGGTGAACTAGTGGTTAACTTTTTTAAACAAACAAGTTTTCTTCCTATTTAAAAGCCTGATTCTCAGGGACAGGTGAAGAAGAGTTGTTGACCGGACTGAATTAACTGGTGATGCAATCCAATTAATGCAATTCCATTTCTTTGATATATTCTGGTATGCAAATTTCTAGTCATATATTATTACAGCTAATAATATAGAAAAGGCAAACACTGATCTGTGATTGATGGAACATTTTAATTGTTCTACTAAGAGATTAATGGCATCTTGTAAAATGCACTATTAAGTTTGCTCCTTACTTCTGGCATTTGTTTTCAAGAACAAATACATAATTACTAGGGAGAAAGTCTCTCAGAAACTACTTTCAGGATTAACTAGGCATTTCTCCCACCCATAGGAAATGAAGGTGTTGTTTTTTTCTTCCAATTGTTTCTTATTTTTTGAATGGATTGGTTTATGGTATAAATGTCTATAGACATCAAATAGGCAACTTAGAAGAAGAACCTTAAAAGAAGCTGTTCATGCAAAGCCTGTTAGGGCCTGCTTCTTTCTGTCTCACACTTGCCCCTCTCCACACAGCCCAGGCAGGATCAACCCTACCCAGGATCACCCAATCTTGGTGATCAGGGGCACTGTAAAGACTCAGGTGACTCAACATAAGCCAGCATTGCAGCTTGTCTAGTTCTGAGTGTGTGTCCCACTTCTAATAATGAAGCTTTTCCCTTGCCCCTGATACCACACCCTACTTTGTCCTCCACTTTTGGTCTTTAGGACTTGATCCTCCCTGCCTTGTTGGGAACCGGCCCAGTACCCACATTCTTGGAGGTCCAGGGTTTGGCATTGGTCTTGCCCTACCACTCCTTCCCCAACCCTGCTGCCGGGATCGAAGGTCTGGTCTTGGAACAACAGGCCTGCCCTTGCCACACGCTGCCCATCCCACTGTGTAGACATTGTCTTTTCTTTCTGCACTATGGTGATACCACTGTTTGCTTGGAATACATCTTATTATCGGAGAAGCACTGGAGTGAATGTTGAAGAACCTGGGCTCTGGTGTCTGACCGTCTGAGTTCAGATATAGACTCAACCAATTCCTACCTGTGCAACCCTGAGCAAATTTCTAAGCCTGAGTTTCTCTATCTGCAAAATAAATATGACAGTGATAATAATAAACACCTCATAGGACCATTGGAGGATTAAGGAAAATAATCTGTGCAACCAAGCTGGCTGTAGGCAGTGTCAGAGGATATACCCCATCTCCTGCTTCACTCCACCCTGCACTCCAGCCTGCACACCCAAAGCCCTTTCTATTACTAAAAAGCATATCTCATCAGGCCACTCCATGGCCTACAAACCACTCTGTGGGTCACTGGCAGCCTACAAAGGGACAAATGCCTTGGCTGGTCCCTGCGGATTTGGCGCCTGCTTGTGTCCTCTGCTCTGGCCATGCTCAACTGCTGTTGGTGCCCAGGTCAGGCCTGGTACCCTCATGCCTCTGGGCCTTTTCTCCCGCTGTTCGCTCTGCTTGGACCCTTTCTTGCCACGTATGCCTGGTCTACACGTGCTCAGCTTTGGAGTTTGCCTACACCTCTTGCCTTTGTGCCCAACTATGCCCCATCCCTCAGTTACACAGCCCCACTCAGATTTGCTTACATGCATGTTCCCCCCACTAACCTCTAACCCCCTCAGAGGCAGGGGCTCTGATTTGACCAGTCAGTCAATGCATAAGCCTGGTCATGTCATCAGACATGACAGCACTGAGCAGAAACAGATGTGGGGAGTCCTGGAGGTGGGATGTACATAGCCCCATTCAGCCCAGAAGTCGGGGCAGGACCGGGAGGAGGGCCCTGGTGATATAATTTTTTTGTCTTTGCTTCTTTTCCTCCAAATCTACTTTCTAATCACTGGATCCAGAAATAAGCATCCTTTCTGGTCATTTATTATAAATGAGAAAATGTGATTATGTTTGATATCTGTAGCATCCATGAGATGACCCAGTGAAATCTCTAGATGCAATTTATCCTTTTTATAGAATATCAATGTCCATATGTACTGTAATGTTTTTGCTGGGCTCAGGAAAGGTTTACATATTGAATACAGCTTTTAAAATTTTTACTTTTAAATTGCTATGAGATAGAATATTAAATTCAGGCCTACACCATAATTTAAAACTCTTCAAAATTAAAAACACCTGGCTCTTAATTAGCTAAACAGCTAACAATGGCTAAGGGGAAGCTCACTGAGTCGTTAGAAATGTGTACTTCCTCTGCCATGAAATAATGAGCAACCAGAGGCATCTTCTTAAGGTACAACAAAGTAAACACAATGCATTTTATATCTGAAACATCAACGTATTTCCCACGAGAGGCAGGAAGTATGTATTCTGGGCAGGTGTAAATCTGTTCTACCAATTAATTCCCTTGGTAGTTTATAGTACATGGATCATGCAGATTTCCTTTAAGACAAAATTACAAACACATCCCCCACCCTAAACAATGGTTCGTGTCAAAGCATGCCATTTTATATTTCCTGGACTAAATGGAAAACAGTTAAAACTATTTTAAACATTTTAATCTCCAACAAGTAACTGAAAAAATATGTGATGGATGGATGTCAGTTTTATTAACCTTGTGTTTCAGGTAAAGAAACGAAGGTCTGAGGATAGAGTAGACTGGAACTTAAGTGCTCTGCAACCAAGTTAGAGTGCAGTTGGTGGTTGGGAGGAAAGGCAGGAGAAGGGTGACACTGGAGAATGGAGGGGAACGAAAGGCATGACACACCTGGCCTGTGGAGATATTGCCCATTCTGTAAAAAATACATGGTGTGAGTAGGGACTTCCAGGTATTGGAATCAGTAACAGGAGGCCATTGCAATCTGTTGGTGATGATATAATTTATATCCTTCAAACTGGACACTTCTGAGCATGAAAAGGGCACTATTAATAGTCATGTAGTACTGACCAGCATTGACTAGAGTTTCAGGAAGGCAAGTTAGACCATTTGGTCATCTCACGCCTATGTCACCCTGAGGCTCTAAGCTTTCGGTTGGCACTTAATCAAGTCACCTCAAAGGATTGGAGAACTGCTGAGCAAGGTTGATTTGGGAGCCCTCCATGATGTTTCAAAACTCTCCGCCAGGATTTAAAGTGACCTGGTCCTCAACTATTCTTCTGTCTAGGATAGATAACATCTAGAACTATACAGTATGACCCACTCATTCTCTTAGGGTGGAACCAACCAGGGTGTGTATCTACAAGCCCAATCTTGGTTGGGTACAATAATTTCTAAATCTGACTTCATAATATAATCATTAAGGCGCTTTAAAAAAAATACAGATCCTCAGGTCCCACTCCTGGATATTCTGATTTAGTAGATCTGAATTGGGCCCAGGCATCTGTACTTTAAAAAATTCCTCCAGTGATTCTGATGCCCAGCCAAATTTGGGAGCCCTCTTGGGTTTGTAACGAGTAGGTAAAGAATCCACATTTCAAGCTTTCAATAGGAAGATCAGAAGTTGAGAGCCAATACAGAAAGAGAGAATATTAGAGAGAAACACAAATATTTTCCATAACTGCATTACAACTCTTCATAGAACCAAAACTAGGGAAAATTTTTGAAAAAAAATGCACGTCCCTTATTTTTCTCAAACCTTGTTAAATAGCTCAGAAACAATTTGAGACATTATAGATGAGGAGTTTTTTAAATTAAGCCCTGAAGGATGGAGTAGACAGTAGAATTTGGTTAAGGAATTCCAGCAGAAGTTTGTGAAGGAAATTCATAAAGAAAAGCAATGAAATAGATTACAAACTCTGTGTAGGCAGCACTCATAGCCATCTTTTTCCATATAGTATCCCCTGACACATACTAGTAGATGCATAATAATTATTTATTGAAAGACAATTGGCTTTCGTGGAGGTGAAGGGGCACTGTTATATGAGAATGACTCTCATTCATTTCTTTGTAGTTAAAGAAATCGAAGCATGGAAAAATAAAATAGTTTGCCCAAAATCTTTTTAGGGCTGGTGTTTCTGAACTCTTTAAAAAAATCAGTTTTATTGATACATATTCACAAAGCATATAATCCATCCAAAGTGTACAGTCAATAGTATTTGGTATAATCACAGAGTTGCGTATTCATCTCTTCAATCTATATTAGAGTGTTTTCATTACTCCAATAACAATAATAACAACAAACAAAAAACAAACAAAAAAACTCTCTATCCCTTAATAATCACCTAACTGTCTCTATATATCAACTTTTTTTTTTAGCCAAACAATTTTGTTCGCTATTTATAAGCCCAACTCTCAGGAACTATTGAGGAAGATCAATCTACTGACTTGATGTCTGGTCCCACACTAATTCAACAGGAGGAGTTAGTGCAAAAATCTCTTCTCCTTCGGGCACAATATTCTTTCCATTATATTATGGTGCCCCTGCGCACCAAATCATTAGGCATATTTCTAGGGGCTGAGGACTCCTTTTTAGAAGTTTCTTTTAACAGGAGTAGAGTATGCAATTCTTATTCTCCAGGCCCTTAGAGTATAGTAAGACAGATTATCTATACAAGGTCTTCAGAGCATGGAAGCAGAATGAGTGTACATACCTTGGCATAAGCCAACTTTGTAAGAAACCTGCAGCTGTGCTCTTTTTCTCCATTGTTAACCCAACCCGGGAGGATCATGAATGGCTTAGAACTCTACAGATCAGTGCATATAATCTTCTCATAGGGATCAGCTCTCTCTGGGCATTTCATTATGTTTAAAAGTAGGGCAAACTAAAAAGTAGTTTCATTTGGAATATGAAAGTGTCTGCTATTTCATGGACTTGAGTGGGCAGGATGCATAAGCAGGTGTTTTTTAAAAATTACTGGACTTTCCAGATGCTGCTCACTATTGCAGCTGTTTGTACTTTAAGCTCCTTAAAAAATGTAGCCAAGATTGCTGTTAATTGGAAGAATAAACCATATCACTAACCTTTCTAAAATTCAAGGCTATTTGGCATATCTTGTCTTAAATGTTGATAAATAACAGGAAATTTTATTTCATTTAAACCAAAGTAGAACTAATTCCTTAATATTTTTTTGACCACAGTTAGATGATGGAGAAAAAATGACTTTCTTTAATAAGTATTTAAAATGTATATCACTGTTGGCTGAACTTGAAAGCATTTCAAATGCTTAAGAACGAATAATATTCCCTATTTTAGTATCATTCTTTTCCCAGTAATGTGAGAATAATTTCTCACCAAAGATGACCATAATGCTATTTTACAAGCTGGGGATTCTGAATTCCATGCATGATCTCATACGTGGCAGAATATCAATTACCATCTTTTGAAGCTATCTCCTAAGCAAACAAACAAGCAAAAGTGATTCCAATTCCAAAAGAACAGAATATTAACATGATGCTGATCAGATGCTTTGAGACATCTGATCTTTTACATCTGCTTTTATTATAGACATATCAAATAATTTTTTAAAAAAAATTCTATTATATTGATATTAATCACCAATTGCTCTAGAATTCTTTCTGGTTGAGAGGGATCACAGAGACATCAGACCATTGAAACCCAGACTGATCTGGTTACTATGTGCATGCCTCTTCTTGACTGTTAAAGAAAACTAATTTTATGCCTGTGCATATGTAAGCATTACATTCAAGTTTTCAAGAAGAAAGTTATAAACATATAGGGTTCTATTCCCAACGCCACCACACCTTGCTCTTCTCATTTCACATCTGAAACCCAAACAATTCCATCTTAACTGCTCTCTGCTCATGCAGTCTAGCTCCATTTCATCACATCCTGTTATCTTCACCAAAGTCATCTTCCAAAAAAAGTCCACCTTTATCACTTCCTCCCTAAGTTTGAAGTTGGCAGTGGCTTCCCACTGCTAACATGATAAGGTCCAAACTTATCATGCTTCCTGGATTCAGGACTCTACCTCCTGGCCATGATCACTCTTTTCGTCTTTATTCCCTAACACTCTCCCACACAACCTCTAATTCCAATCCAAATGGGACACTAAACCTCCTGGTCAGCTTTTGGTTGAAGCATTCCCATTTCTATGCTTTGCTCCTTTAGAATGCCTTCCCATGTTTTACTCAGCTATTTGCATTCCATCTGCTCTTCAGGACCCAACTCAGATTGCACCTTCTTCATGCTCTTCTCCATTAAACTATCTACAATGCATCCTCCTTCTTTGCACCCCATTGCCTTATCCACAGCAGGCTCTCCCTATGACTTAATATCAATACCATTCACTTTTTAAAACCTTTTCATTATGCAACATTAAATACTATTTATTTTTTATGTATTATGATATATATATTTGGTCTGTTTTCAAAATGATGATGAGAAGGCTCACAATGAAGACGATATAAACAGTTAAAGAAGAAAAGAGAAAAATACCAAACTTTCTGTGGGAGAGAATAGGTAAGGTAGGTTAACAAAATTTGAAATTTAGCTAGGTCCCTGCAAGATGAGGGCAGCCAGCAGCGACCGGCTAAGGTAGGCTGCATCAGCCTTGCTACTGCAAAGTCCATGCCTACGGGTCCATGAGCTGTCTGCCCCCTCCACCCCACCCCACTCTCTGCCTCTGTCACAAGAGGGTTGTTTTTTTTTTTTTTTTTTTTTTTTTTTAAA
>JAKSZT010053770.1:13397236-13524778 GCA_026826555.1 Tolypeutes matacus
TTTTTAAAGATTTTATTTATTTATTCATTTATCCCCCCCTTGCTGCTTGTGCTCGCTGGGTCAGCTAACCACGCCATGCGGGCGGGCTTGCCTTCACCAGGAGGCCCTGGGAACCGAACCCAGGGCCTCCCATATGGTAAACGGGAGCCCTACTGATTGAGCCACAGCCGCTTCCCGAGGGTTGTTGATCATTATGAAAATCCGAGAAATGTGGGGAACCTTGACAAGGCATCTGAAAATGTTGTAACTGCATTGGTGGGGGCTCCAGCTTGTGGTGATGTAATGAAATTACAGATTCAAGTGGATGACAAAGGGAAGATTGTGGATGCCAGGTTTAAAACATTTGTCTGTGGTTCTGCGATTGCCTCCAGCTTGTTAGCCACTGAATGGGTGAAAGGGAAAACGGCTGAAGAAGCCTTGACCATCAAATACACAGATATTGCCTAGGAACTCTGCCTTCCTCCTGCGAAACTGCACTGCTCCATGCTGGCTGAAGATGCAATCAAGGCCTACCTGGCTGATTACAAACTGAAACAGGAACCCAAGAAAGGAGAGACAGAGAAGCAATAAACTCTTGGTGAAGCCTCCAGCAGGTCACATCACCTGTTTCCCCACCTGCTGTGCAGTCACCTTAGATGTCCAGAAGTCCCTCATACTACAATGAAAGAGCTGGGAGATATGCACAATATTTGCTGTTCCCATTAAGGCTCTAATTAGCAAGTAAAACACACGATTTAATTGTTCTGAATCCTGTGGTTGCTTTCAGCCCACTTTTATCGCCTTAACCCATTTATTGTATATTTTGAATTTTGTGTATGGCCTCAAAACTGAAATCAATAATGAAGACTCAAGTGCTTGGTAGCCTTTGAAGTGCATAAATACCTAATTTTAGCTAAATCTGATTTGAGGAAGGTTACCAGGATGCCTTGGGATGATTATTTGATAGAACCAAGTATTGCACATAAAACAGATTTGCATATATAAACATAAGGAATAAAAGAATGTAATACCAAAAAAAAAAAAAAAAAAAAAAATAGCTATGAGTTTCCTAGCTAAAAAAAAAAAAAAAGGGCAAAAAGGTAAAGGGCAAAAAGGATCCATTAATTATCATCTGGCAGGGATTTTCTGTAGTGGTTTTTGGTGTGTGTTTTACTTTTTATGTGTATGCATCTTGTCTCACCAACCCTAATATCTGTGATGGCTGGGGTTTATTTTACGAATTGCCCTTTGTAGTATGTAGCATTGTGTCTAGTCCAGCATATCATAAGAAGTTAATAAATGAATTGATTGAGGCTAATGTGATATGGAATAATAAATTTGAAGCTGTTTTCTTTATTTAGAAAATAGACATTGTACATAATAAACAAATGAATGAAAATGTTAGTGTAAGAGGAAGATATAGAAATCTTCCTCTTAGAGAGAGGATAAAGGATCTGAGGTTGCAACCACTTTAATTAGAGAAAATTTAAGAAAATATTCCTAATCTACCTTATATTTTTTGATAAATGTCTTCATATAATTATCTCATGGTATGGAACAGCAAACCTTTAGTAAGGTAGGAAACTGACTTTACTGTAGTTAAATTGTATATTTTGTATTACCATCACTAGTGGAATAGGTGATAATATTCCCTTTTCTTGAAATATAAATTCATGGCACATGCAGCTTCTGAGTTTTCTTTCCCTCCCTACATAGCTTTTAATAAGTCTGAATGGGATACTGTGCCAATACACTGTGTTGTTCTTCATACTTTACACCAGTTTCGTCTCTTCTCCATCTAGAGTTGTTTGTTTGTTTTTTTTTTTTTTTTTAAACATTTGGTAATAGAGAGTATTTTAAAACGCAGCAAGTGCTCTAGTCCAGTGCTATCCAATAGAAATTTCTGCAATGATGGATATGTTCTATATCTGTGCTGCCCCAAAAGGCAGCTACTAGCCTCTTGTAGCTATTGAGCACTTGAAATGAGGCTAGTGTTACTGAAGAACTGAATTTTAATTTTATTTAATGTTAACTATTTAAAATTTAAATAGTACACAAGGCTAGTGCCTATAGTATTGGACAACATGGTTCTAGTCTTTTACAGAGTTGCTTGAGTTTAGAACTGGCCTTCCCTTACTTGATAAATTGGGAACATTTAATAGTAGATTCAGTTATTATTAGTGAGGTTTTAAATTACAATGCATTACCAGTGACGCTTTGGATGTCTATTATTTTAGGAACTCTATATCATCAAAAGTAAAATCTAGGAAAAGATATTATTTACTGTCACGGTAAGAGGCAACGGATCATTTCTTTTCTCTTTCTATCATTACATTTGTGTTTGACTCCAAAGAAAATAAATTATAAAATAGGTGTCTCTATAGGTGGTAGGCACCTTCTCTCTTGCCTTGCTGGCATGCCAGGACTCTGGACAGAATTCACGTTCATAGCCACCAGTGCCTTGGTCTCTCTCTGCAGGGCATCCTCTGAAGTTCTCTCTGGGTGGGGTATTTGAGTAAACAGGGCTGCCAAAGTCTACTGAAGGTGGATTTTTCTGTTTGATTGTCTTGTTTTGCCCACAGTTCTATGAGTAAGTGGGATGGGTTTGGTTTCTCTAGGCCAGCAGGAGCTTGCTCTAACTCTTCCTTTTAATTTCTTTAATTTGAGGATCCCCACACTTGCTCTTTGAAATACTATTTTGTAAGCTGCTATTTCCTCTAAGCCTGTTAGGCTTTTTATTTTCCATCTGCGTTGAAGTCTCTTTTCCCAGAGGAGCCTTTCTTTCTCAACTTAGTCATGCTATGTGTGGAGACCCAGATCCATGCTGCTGGGCACTCTGACTCATCTCGGGAGGTTCGTTTGCTCCAGGGAATCCCACTCCCAGTGCAATGGAACAGAGGAAGCAATGGAATGGGCTTTTTCCCAACTCTGTCCCTTCTTGCTGGCAACTCTCCTTCTTGGTCAAAGCCAAATGAGCAGGGAAAAAGGCAAAGATGCCCTTTCCCCTTTAAGATAATGGTTTTAGTAGATAGTTTTAGCAATTCTAATTCCAGTTTATAAGGTACTTTTGTAGTTGCTGCTGCTTTAAAAATATTCCATCATCTGGCTCATAGA
Source organism: Tolypeutes matacus (assembly GCA_026826555.1). Taxonomy (NCBI): domain Eukaryota; kingdom Metazoa; phylum Chordata; class Mammalia; order Cingulata; family Chlamyphoridae; genus Tolypeutes; species Tolypeutes matacus. The sequence continues at coordinate 13,400,330 of JAKSZT010053770.1, forward strand.
AAAAACCTGTTCATGCTCCAGTTTTCCTTTTTCCTCCATCAGCAAGCCAAGAGAGTCAATTGTGACAGTTGCATTTTCCTCCCAGTTACAGATTAAACTGCCCCCCCTTGAAATATATTATTCATAAATGTAAACAGTCTCTGAACTTTCACTCCTCCCATCCACAGATAGCAGACTGCAATGGATGGAGATTGCTAGATTTCTGACACCATTGGCTGTGCCAGGGTAGCGCAGGACTGTGTCTTTATACTCGAACTGCTAAGGCCAGGACTTTCCTTGGTCCTCCCGGTCCCTCAAAGAAAGCCCTCTGCCAAGCATGGCTCAGGCTCATGATTTCTCAACCCAGTTGGGTTCCAGGCAATAAATTCCTCTGAACAGATTTGCTAAAAGGGTCAGAGTTGAGGAACATAATAAAAAATAAAATAAAATAAAAATATTAACATCTGACCACCGAGCCAGATATGTTTGGCCAATAACTTATTCAATTAATCTATTTTTAAAATTCAAGCAGACCCTGAAAGTATAAAAAGGAATTCCAACTCCAGTGGAGCATCCCATTAGCTCAGGTCAGGCTGACCTAAGCAGTCACTAAAGAAGCAGCTTTCCACAACTATCTAAAGCTTTGGAAGAAATCAAGACATGCACATTGTGATTTTTGCTTTTGTAAATTTGCTTAGCTCTGCACTAGTGCCATGTTTCTCTAGTTAAAATACATTCCCTTGATTATGATTATATACACACATAAAATATATGTTTGTGTATTATGTAAATTAATTAGCTTGTCTATTTACTCTTTGTCTTTAGTCCTAAGCATTTACCTCCACTTTATTATTTTTATGAAAATCATTTCAAGGTATTCTAATTTTAACAGGGGAACCTGCCCATTCTGTAGCATGATTCTCACCTTTGGCACAAGACCTTACAAAATGATCTTATTGTCTTAATTCCATGTTCAATGCGGCATCGCCTTCACTATAGTTTCAACCTGGAAAAGACAGGGTCTCCTGCAGTGCAACCATCTCACCCAAGGAGTGCAGGCCTGTCTATTGCTGAGGTCAGGAGCCTCATTTACCAGGAGAAAAGTGCAGATACGTGAATTCCCACAAAACTCACGTTAGTTAATTCCAGCTGAACTAACCAGAGGGAGTGGGGAAGGAGGACGCGACATTTTTGACATCCCCGCGAGCTCCCACACATCAAGCCCAGAAAACGGTGTGTGTGGCAGAGTTAGAGGAGGATGCACAGGCTGTTTGCCAGAAGAAGCCTGACCTGGCTCTGACAGCGGCCCCTTGGGACGTCCCCTCCCCTCTGAAGAGGCCGCTTCCGCTTACCTTGACCACGTCGTCGTTGAGATGCTTGGGGTCGCGGTTGACCAGGTCGATCTCCTTGGTGTGCGCGTCGTACATTTGCTTTTCATTCATCTCCTCTGCCATGGCCTTGTTGTTGGGCTTGTAGATGTTGCCCTGTTCCCGGATGGGAGCAGTGTAGAGATGTCCCTGTGAAGGGCAGACGGCCAGGAGGAGGAGAGTGGCACCGGCGGTGAGAAGAAAATTTTAAAAAGAAAAACAAACGGTCACAATTTAGCCTGCCGGCGGGGAAAATCTCGAGGCTTGAAACGGAACTAAACGCTTCCACGGCCGCTGCTGGGCGCACAGTAAACTCCTCGGCGCCGCAAGCTTTTAAAGAGGAGCAGGGGAGGACACCACACCCCTCGGTACCAGGCCGGGAGCTCCAGCCTCCCCCGCCCGCCGCCAGGGGTCAGGGCAAACCCCGTGGCGGGTCCGCCCTGCCGGAAGTACCCAGCTGCGACCCCTGGCGCGGAGGGGTCTAAGATCTCTGATTTCTCTCCACCCAGTCTTCGCTCCGCCACCCTAGTCCCGTGTGCTTCACCTGTCCCTTTTCCTCCCTGTCCTCGGCCCTCATTCTCCCTCTCCCCATAATCCTTTCCAGCTACATCCTTATGATCCAGCCTGACACCCCTACCTATGTAGTCTCCCCATTTTCGTTGGTTCCTGACCGCTCGCACCTGCCAGCGCCTCCACCCTCCTTCTGATCTCTCTTGTCCATGCACAGATCCCCTCCCACGCTGGGGTGGTCACAGTCCCGCACCACCACCCCACCCACATCTCTGGACCAAGCACGTGCCAGATTCCCTGGATCCCCCCAACCTGAGTTTTATCTCACTGGCCCTCCTCCATCGACCCACCCTCAGGTCACTCCCAGGCTGTGGGCCGGTGGCTGAACAGCGACTGGGTTCAGGAAGACGAGGTTTTCACATCCAGCGGAGCCCAAGCGCGGGGAGGGTTGGAAATATTGGGGGTGGGGGTCCACCCTTCTCCAAACACTTCTGCTAGGCGTCAAGATGCTGGAAGAGTTCTTGAGATGGCTCGAGAGTTTTAGAAAGTAGAAACAGAGCGCGCGCGATGCCGCCCGAGCCAGCCGGTCCAGGCGCCCGGTGGGGGACTCGCGGGGCCTGTGCCCAGGCCTGCGGGTCAGTAGCCCTCCCACTCCGCGCCCCCACTCCCCTCCTCCCAGGGAGGGGACCGGTCCGTGGGAGTCCTGAGAAAAGGGAGCCACCGGAGCCAACCCGAAAACGCAGGCATCTCGTTTCGGCAGATCCAACTCAGGAACCTAACCTTCTTTTCGGTGTTCCCCTATCTCAGGGCCCCGCCGATCCCCCTTCCCATAGGAAAACATTCCTCGCTCTTCTTCACCGCTTACGCCCAGGTCCATTCCTCAACAGTGCCAAAGCGAGATGAGTGCCCCGAAGTCGAGAGAGGGCTGGGACAAGGAAAACAGTCGGAATATTTGAAGTGGAAGATTGCAGAAGCAGGCACTCCATGCGTGAGCCGGGCGCACACAGTCGGAAGCCTACCTCGGAATCTACGTATTTGCCCCCAGACATGCTGGCCCGTGGCTTGGGTGAAGGCTCTGAAGAGGTTTCCCTGGGCTGTGATTTAAGGGAACTGAGGAAGGAAGATCTTGTATTGTATGGGGGGGCGGGGGGGGGAAGGCGCTGGCGGGGGGGCGGTGGCTGGCCTTCTGGCCGCCCGCCAAGGGTTTGTTCTCGCGCTTGGCCGGGACGTGCGCGGCGCCGGGTCTAGGCACATCCCCAAGGTTCTGGCAGCAGTGGGCGGGGAGCGCCCTCAGGGAGCAAAAAGTGAGTGGGAAAGCGTTTCACCCGCTCTCAGCTAGTTGGCCAGATATTTTAAACCTGGGCGGGGGGGGGGGTGTGGAACATTTTCCCAGCTCTGAACCACCCGGAGGCGTCCTGGGGAAAGCAAATGTTTTCGCGGTGCATCATCTCAGCAGGGTGGGTGCTGGAAGAAGCCAACATGCTAGCAGAGATGCCCAGCATGGGCACCGGAGACCTCAGAAAAAAATTCTGCCAGCTTCTAAGCCGTTTCTTCGCACAGGCCATGTTCCGTTGCTGCCTGAGAAAAACAGGCGAAGGGATGAAAATGGCTGGGAACCTTTGGGTGTATTTAGCATCCAAACACAAGAAAGGAATCTTTGTGGGTGTGAGTGAGTGTGTGTGCTTTTGGTGACGCTCTTTTACCAAAATCGGTGTAGATGGAAACGTGGATAAGCGGGCATGCAGAATTTAACGCTTCCCAACCGCTTCTGAAATATTTCCCAAATACTTTGAAATAAGAAATTTAAATGCTTAGCTTTTCTCTAATTTTACTACTGATCTTTTCTGGAACAAAGGAAGCTCATACCAACAAGTTATGCCATATTTACAAAATATATAAAATATTTACAATTGTAGACATATTTAATCAACGCTTCAAAATTATTATCAGAGAGGACTTTAAAAATGTGTTTGGCTGTGAGTCAGAGGAAATTTGGCTTTTCTACTAACTGATTAGGAACATTTAAAAAATTTGTCAGAAATTAAACTATTTTATCTGTTTCCAATTTTGGGGGTTCTCTCTTAATCTTATTATAAAGCCGCACAAGATGAGTTTAAAAAATCATCACATTTTTTTTTGGCTATAATAAATCAGGGAATTCACTAATGAAAATGAACAGATGTAGCTCAAGTGGTTGAGCACCTGCTTTCCATGTATAAGGTCCTGGGTTCATTCCCTGGTACCTCCTTTAAAAAAAAATGGAGATGACTTTTACCTAAGGTTCCATATGCAATCAAAACTCAAATTATCAGTTTATAAATGGGATTGTGGCTGAAAAGGGTAGTCTATGGATGTAAATGTCAATTGAAAGAAAGCTAGAGAACAATCTAGGGACTGAATCATACAGTGAATCCAGAGGTGGATGAGAGTTGTGGTTAATTGTACAAATATAAGAATGTTCGTCTATGAACTAGAACAAATGTATGTCATTATTGCAAAGTAGTAAGAATGTGGAGAAGCATGGGGAAAAAATACAATTAATGTAATCTATGGACTATGCTTAACAGCAATACTGTAATATTCTTGCATCAGTGCCAAAGCTGTACTGTGTTAATAATAGTGGTAATGGAAAAAACATGCCAAATATATGCTATAGACCACAGCTAGTGGTAAGAGCCTGATGATATTATCTTATAATTTGTAACAAATGTTCTGCAACAATGTAGTGTATTGGTGGAGGGGTGTTGTGTGGGGTTCCACACATGTGCATGATTGCTTTGTAACTTCACAATTTCTCTAATAAAAATACATTTTTTTAAAAGTTAAATTGTCACTTGAAATTTAAAAGCTGGGAATACACCTGAAGGGATGCAGACTGAATAAAATATACTGGCAGTCTAGAAAGACTATGGAGGAGGGAGAGGGGAAAGGAAGAGGAGAAGGGAATATAGAATCCCAAACAAGCTGATTTTCTAATTGAGGAGAAAAAAACAACAACATGAAAACATAAAAGAGAACAAAAAGGACAGGCTATTGTTGATAGCAAAAAAGCAATACAATTTTGGATAAAAAGATCATTTTCAACCAGGAATGGCTGGAAAAGTGATGCAAATGTTGGCATGACTTTAATTATGCTGGCTCTTCACTAGAAAACTAAAGTTCTTCCTCAAATTGAGTTTTATTAATTTTTATTTCTGCCAAATTGCATTTTTAAAATTTTTGAACAAATTTTTTAACTAAACATGATATACCAGAAATACTAGAAAAGAAGAGTGTCAGATTCAATGTGTTGTATAGTGCCTAGTTTAACACTAATGACTGCTAAAAGATTAAGGCTAACTCTTCCTTTATAAATATTAGTTGCAAACCAGTTGTGGTTATGTTCTATGGAAAAATGTTGAAACCATTTCCCATCCATTGTTATTCAGCCTTCAGCTGCTATGAGTAATCTTCACTGTGGGGGAAAAAAAGTGTCAACAGGAATATGGAGAGAGCTTGTTCTGCATTCCAGCAAGGAAGGGACTCTCTGGGGAGGTTGGTGAGTGAATGCTTAACCAGTACTCAACTGAGGGAGAGCGACTTCGCTGGGGGAAGTCCATGTAGATGTCAAGTAAACACAGAGGGAATCGTAATGATCAGTGAAGCATTTTCAATGCCAAAATGAATTCCTAATGAGAGGAAAAACCACAAACTCTGTATCAACCTGCCTCAACAGGAAGCCGATGCGGAAGAGAAACAGATCTTACTCTGTTTATAAAAGCAAACTTTGAATAATGGCTCCAACTTAATGAGAAATAAAGAAAAGACGAAGAAGAACAGTGTTAGCATAGGCACAAGATATGAAATGAATAGATGAAAAAAATATATATATATTTTTTCTTTGATACCCACATGGGTAACTTTAGGCTTGCAGGCAAGTTAATAACTTTCTCTAAATCATTTACTAAAAATAAATAAATAAATAAAAATGGGTAGATGGCAACACATCTGCCCACGACTTTATTTTTAGAAGCAGCATTAAAGGTTGGCTCATGTATCATAGCTTACCAGAATATAGAACTAAAAGGGACACAGATAATCTAAACCAACTCTCTTAGAGATGAGGAAACTGAAGTTTAGATACATTAAAATGATTTTTTTTTTTTTAAAGGAGGTACCGGGGATTGAACCTAGGACCTCGTACATGGGAAGCAGGTGCTCAACCACTGAGCTATATCTGCTTCCCCAAAATGATTTGTTTTTAAGAAGTTTTGTTAGGTAATGAAACATTTTAAGGTTGATAAATGACTATAGCAGTGGTTAACAACTTATGGAACATGGAGTTTTAAAGGAGTCTAGTAAGGGCCTACTCATGGCAAAATTGTGAAGTAAGTAATGTTAGTTGCTTTTTGTGTATTCACCTTTCCTTCTCTGTGTCCCTTTTTCCTCTTCCCATCCCCACCACCCTGCATCCTTTTCTTATTCTTAGCTAGCTTCATATAATTACCACTATAGGATTAGGGGATAAGGAGTCTAAGGTTTGCCCACGCAAAGTGATGTTAATGGTTTTAAGAAGCAGGTTATCTAACACTTCGCAATACTCAGAAGTCAAGGACTCCAAAATGTGCCTTTGTCAGTGAGTTCAGAGAAAGAATAATAATGGGGGCTATTAGCAGGTGTGATATAAAAATAATTTGTAATATTCAATATAGCAAGCCACTGATCTGTCATTCTGGACTTGGGTCACAGCGGTGGAGCTTTCCTGGGAGTCCTGCTGGCCAGGCATTAGCCATTCCTTTAGATGCCGGATCACGGGGAGGATGGGGGCCCTCAGGAGAAGGTCAAGAGGGGAGGGGGTACATTTTGAGGCAGTGACTATTTGCCCGGTTTATCACCATCACGACCCATACACCTTACCCCATTTTTCCCTCACCCCGATGAGCTCCATCGAGAGCATCTTCCTCCACCTGCCCATTTTATACAGGGAAAGAAATGGCTTTCTGCATGAAGAGGTGCCACATCACAGCAACCCTTCCTACCTTTGTTCAGGCTTAAAGGCCCCACTGGAGTCACCCTTGGTTTGAGTCTTCCCACTTTGAGTATTTTAAATGATTTTTTTTTCTATTTCTTTTCTTAAAAATATAAACAACCAATCCTTTTAAAAAATCTTTCTGACCATGTTGACTGAGGAAGTATCCTTTTCACACTCTTTCTTTAAATTAGCTTCATTTTCCTTATTTGTAAAATGGAAACAATAATTGACATCTGCCCAATTAGGAGTTCTGAAAATATTAAATGAGAATACTGCCTAAATCATAATCCATGCTGGGGTTAAGGGGGCAAATTTCAGTCCATGAATTTAGGACCTGAATAAATATATTTTAACTGAAAATATTTGTATTGTAAAATAGAACAGTTCAACCCTCCAAGATATAGGGAATAGTATAATGAACATCTACCATCAAGCTTAATCAAATATGAGGATTTTGCCTTATTTGCTTCAGATTGTTAAAAGTGAAAAACATTGAAGATACTGTCAAAGTCCCTTGTGAAATGTAAATTTCTCTTTTTCTAAAACTGCATGTAATTTCCTTTGCAAATCCCTATTCCTTCAGGTGGCAAATTCCTGATTTCTTTCATTTTGTTGGTTGCATCTAAATTCCAGGTATCTAAAATTACTTTTCTTCTTTTCCCAATTTTCTCGCCCTTGAGCATGAAGCATTGCTCTTATATCAGCCAAGAGTGTTTTTTTAATTGCTAATTTTGTATTGAAAGCAGTAAGAGGTTTCACAACACCAAATAAAACAGTTCTGAGGTTGCTTTTCCCCCAAGATAAAGTTTAACAGCTCCAGCTTTGTCAGTGTTTGTCAAAATACAAAAGAAAAAAGGATAGAGGTTGTCTTTTTCTGATCTGACCCTTGCAGGAGAAGGGAGTGAAAGCTAGTTCACACATACCCGGACTGGTGCTCTGAGATGGGCTGGACCCTCTAAGATGGAGTGACTCTCCACACTTGCATCCAGCCAATGGTTTTTTACATCTGGAATCCCAGAGGGCCTGGGCTTTTGGGATCAAGATGCACAGCTAAGGTAAAGACTCTTTCACAGATTCACCAATCATCTTATGCAGGGGGCAAGGAGAAGACTTCCAGTCTTACAGGACATTAAGAAACATTTCGAGTGTTATCCTTCACTAATTTTCCCTCCTCCCCATTCAACCAAATTTTCTAAGATCTGTCTGGTATCTCCTGAATTATAGATAAAAACTAGAACTCAAGTTCTAATGATGTTATTTTAGAAATTCTGACAACATTTATACATCATTTATCTCAATTCATTAAGGCTTTTTATCCCTCTAATGAGCTCAAAATGCTATTGGTAGTGGAATAATATGTTTGGCCTTTACCTTTTACCATGTAAGTGTACTTTACAATTTTTTCATTAAATCTTTTGTTATTTATGACCAAATTGATCTGACTGGTTATTTAATATGGTTGAAATAAGGTTTTTCTTGGGAAAACTTTTGATTAGCTAATCTTATGCGATACATACAATTCTTTTCTGCATCCTTACAAAAATTGATAGAGGTAGAGCTGTATTATAATTTTTAGGTCAGTACAGCTATGGCTTTGTGGCTGTGTTAAATGATATCCCAATAGTGAGTTGAAAGTGAAAAATGAAGTGAAATAACATTTTTTTTTTTGCCATAACATAGATTTTAAAATTGAATGTATAGGGTGTATCAATTATAGCTATAATAATGCTGAGCAGATAAAGCCCTGCAAAACTCAGCTTCTCCAAAGAGCCATTTATCTTCACAGATCCACAGGTTGGGTAGGCTGGGGTTTGGCTGATCTAGGCTGGGAGTGGTTAGGACAGCTCTGCTCTTTTCACTGCAAGTCTCTGTTAGCTCTGCTCCATCTCTCTTCTTCCTTGGACCACCAGTCTCATCAGGACATGTTCTTTTCATGCCCCAAGAAGTATCAGAGTCACAAGAAGGCAAGAAAAATATGCAGGACCTCCAAAAATCTAGATTTGGAACTGACACACTGTCACTTCTATTCTATTCCCATGACCAAATCAAGTCACATGGCCTACTTAGCCCAAAATAAAGGGGTAAGGAAGTAAACACCACAACCCATGAGGCTGAGAAAATGATGTAAATGCAGGGAGATGTGAGGAGTCCCATACAAATATGTGTGGTCATTTGAGACTTCTTTTTGGCTTTCAATTTTCAAACTTTTAACTTAGTTCCTGATATATACCCTAATTGCCATCTTTTATTTCATTCTCCAAAAACTTTATGCAATGTGTTAAAAATTTTTCCATCCAAAATATCCAACCAAATATCACTTAATCCTAAATTAAATACAAAATTCTATAAGAAGATTGGCAAATATGATGCTTGACAGAGGCGCATCAGAAAGAGGGCTCCTGACAGGTCACAGGATTGATTCTCTTGCCTTAAAACAGAATGTGTTTTATTAAAGCATTTGAAAACTTATCCTACTTTCAAAAAATTAGGCTATTACCTTCTCTCAGAAATCTTGGCTGCAGAAATGTACAGTAATGATTGGTTCTGGATAGCTGAAAGCTAATCTTTTGAATGCCAAAACTTTTATATTTTAATATTTTACTGGCAAAATCACTCCTTAAAAGATTCATTCCCCCTCCCCCACTTCCTACCATTCAAAATGTTTGCAGAGTTAGAGCACAGGTGCATGCCCCAGATCAAAATTCAATGTTGGCTTGATGGTGCTGGTGGTGTCTTCTTCCAGGTGTAAACTCGACAACTTTTTCATGAAGGTTTGCCAGATGCTGCCTCAAGTCAGATTTCAGACACAAGCTTCCAGTTGTAGAAACATCCTGAACTAATCCCACTGGCATTTGTGCTATGAGGTGCAAACTGTCATTGTTATTATTGTTCTGGAGTTTTAATTAAATCTGATGAGGCTTGTGACTATTTGAAAACAGAAAAATTTTGACTCTAAAAGTAGGTGTCTCAAAATTTACGTCACTTTTTCTTGTATCCACAAAATTTTGTTCTTCAAGCTGATATTTTCTTCCATGAATTAACATTAAAAACAAGATCATAAAAGCTATTTGATTTAACATTGGCATAAATGTGTATTCAGGTATTGAGAAAATGTTAATGATAAGCAAACTCAAGTCACACTGAATTCTTTTTATCTGGGCTTAAAGTCCATGCAAAACTCCAAGTTCAATTAACCCTCTCATCAAGATGAGATATGAGAAATCAAGTTAGCTGCCATGAAAGTGGGTCATCTACTTACCTTGACTATCTTAATAACTGGATTATTATAGCCCTTCCAAAAAAAAAAAAAAAAAAATTACCCTATCATTCTTTAAATACAGGAAATCTTTGTCTAAATTTAAAGCCAAATACTAGTGTAATCAAGGGATAATGCATTCAGAAAGCATTAAATAAGCTGTATGATGGTTAGGTTAATATGTCAACTTGTCCAGGTAATGGTGCCCAGTTGTTTGGTCAAGCAAGCACTGGGCTAATTGTAATACAAGAGCATTTCAGAAACTTTAATCACCAATGTGTTGACTGCATATATGACTGATTGTATCTACAATCAAATGAGGAGATTGCTGGAAATATTCACTCAGGAAAGAGTGAAGTCTCATCCAATCAATTGAAGGCCTTAAAAGGAGAAGTGATTTCAGCATTCAGAGAGAGAATTTCCATCTCTACTTCAGACAGCCAGCATCTCCTGGAGAACTCATTGAGGACTTTCATTGAAGTCCCTGGCTTGCCTGCCCTGCAGAATTTGCACTTGTACAGCCCCATGGTTGCGTGAGACAATTTTGTAAAATCTCATACTATTTACAGATATCTCCTGTTGGTTCTATTTCTCTAGAGAATCCTGGCTAATACAAGCTGTAAATAGATATTTGGCTAATTCTTTCATCTAGGTAGATTTATATTGATAGTAAAAGTGGAGATTGTAGTCATACCTAATCCAAGATTGAAAATATTTAATATAGGGCTTGGGCACAGAAATTTTCAGAAAAATTGGGATCAAGTGCTGAACCAGATTATTACATTAACATCTGGTTGAAAGAAGTGGAATATTTAGATATGTGTACAATTACTCTATTTCTTCCTATTCAACCAAAACAAAATTATGACCACCCTTTAGAAATAAGGGAGCTCCGTAAATCTTATCCAAAGTATGAATAAATCTCATAAAACCTAAAGAACAACAAAATGTCATATATAAGCTGTATGATATAATATATAAAATGTGAGATATTTATCATTTTATAGTATCCTAATAGAGTTTTTAAACAGTACCTTAGAACATCACACCTTTTATTTGGAACAAATAGCTCATTTAAAAATTCCACTTTGATTATAATGAAATGATAAAGAATAAAAATGAAGCCCCTGAAGACTACCATGATATTAAATTTCCATATTTTTCTTAAGTTAATGTAAATATTTGAAAGCCTTTTGTTTGCAACCAGACCATCTGGCTTTAAGTCAGAGCCCCATTATTTAACAAAGGAAACTCTCTTTCCTTTTGGCCCTTTCCCTAGTAAATAAACTATTTACCAGGAGTTGCTTTTACAGGGGTTAATTTATCTGTACCACTCCCTTCTAAGCAATGATGCTTAATCATAAAGCATTTCACCCTTTAAAAAGTATATATAAATACAAATATAAAGGCATATTGGCCAATCATAAAGTGGTCTGGCGTTTAAAAATAATGTTACTTTCTTACAATCATATGAAGATTTTGTTTTTTCTCTAATTCCAGAGAAAACTCGTGGTTGCAACATCTGCTGTTGAACAGACAGGAGGATGGGGTCTAATTCTGCTTCACTGGCTTGGCCTTCAACTTAGGTTATTCAGAAGGAATGGAAATACATTTTAATGCAGGTGTGGGTGATTATATTTATTTATTTATTTATTTTTATTTTTTTTTATTTTTTTTTTAAGATTTTATTTATTTATTCATTCATCGCCCCCTTGCTGCTTGTGCTCGCCGGGTCAGCCAACCACGCCGTGCGGGCGGGCCCGCCTCCACCAGGAGGCCCCGGGAACCGAACCCGGGGCCTCCCATATGGTAAAAACGGGAGCCCCACTGATTGAGCCACAGCCGCTTCCCTGATTATATTTATTGACCCACCTGTAGAATATTTTCGTAGGGCCAAGCAAATGACTTCTTCTCTTCTCATCTGCAGCGACTTCATCTTCACCTGTCTCCATGTCTTACCTAAGCTAGTTACCTGAGCTTCCAACTCAAAATGTGGTCCAGGGGTCTGCAGCATCACCATCTTATTACAAATGTTGAATCTCAGGCCTGGCCCTAGATCTACTGAATCAGAATCTGCATTTTAATAAGATCCGTAGGTGATCTGCAGTCACATTAAACTTTAAGAAGCAGTAATCTAGGAGAACCTTGGAAACACATACTCTATGTAGGCACTTAAAAAGGCAGAAGTTATGCCAGCAAATACCCTCTCCTAAAAACAGAACAACAAATGAAGAGAAAAATCAAATTCATGTGTAAAATAGTCTTTATATCATTGGAAGGATGGTAGAACTGTAGGCTGGATGACCTACAGGGCTTCCCCACTCAGCAAGAAGAAGCAATATACTATTAAAGAAATATTTGTAAACAAACTGAAGGAAGCATCATTTAAGAGGGAACCCTACAAGTGAAGTTGGCCAAGTTGCTTGCAGGGAACTGGCAGTTCTATCCATTTCTATAAACTGAAGTTTTCTTGGAATGTGAGATCAAGAATTAGCAACTGGGCAACAGCCAAGATGATATTTTCCTTGTTAGAAAAGAGCCTGAGCTATATTAAACTCTCCATTAGCCACACCCCAAAGGTATTGGTGTGAGGCAAGAGTTGAAGCAGCACCTAGCACATGAACTTTATAAGACAGAGCAGCTTAGGGGCTGCCTTAAAGTAGCCATATCCACACTAAGAGTCTCAGGCTGGACCTACTTCATAGCAGACCTTAAGGCTAGGGGGGTGGGGAGGTGGTTATTCCTTTTCAATTCTGAATATTTCTTGAATCCTAAGAACCATAAAATCATAGAAATTTTCAATTTTGAACTGAATCCCTAGTTCATCAGTTCATCAGGCAGTATAGAGCCTGGCCTGTGTCTGATCTCATCATTTCCAATGTTTGGGGAAAATATTTTACACTTTTCTTTTTGCCATTTTCCCTTGTTTGAATACATTTATGGACACAGTTTTTTGCATGCCTACTCCAATAAAAGAGTTGCTTTAAAATCCCACTTATGCTTTTGTTCCCTCAGAAAACGTTTTATTAAATTTTTTCTTTGTACAATATTTGTCATGTTTAATAGCTTCTTCAATCATTTCTAGAACAAATAATATCAACAACTCTGGCACCTCCTCAGGGGCCTAATTTCCAAATTTTAATTATCATAAGATCTTCTGGTCTAAATAAAATGTATATAAATAATTAAATCGATTGCTTTATTGTTTCTTCCACATGAAAATAAATGTGTTTTATTTGCGTTTTATTTCCAATGTTTTTTATCATCATCTCCCAACAACTTCACCCCTCACATGACATTGACTGAATATTTTAGGTATTCTGTGGCAATCTTCTCATCTTATTTATGTTATCTATTCCTAAATAATATGTGCTGTTCCTCTGACTGCCTCAATAAAGCTATGTGTAATCTAGAGAGGAAGGATTGGTTGCATTTTATGCTTCTTTTTATATATTCCAGGGTTATGATTTCTTCTTTTCAATTTGCCCCCTAACTTTTGATATTTAATAGTTTACTGCTGTCACTTTGTGAGAAAATATGTATGTAAAAAAAATTGCCATTGCAAACATGCTCACTTGGTGATTTCTTTATTTTGGTGCCTTGTAGTTTACAACTTTCAATTAGAAAGGATATATTGAACTTTTTAAAAGATTATTTGATTAAGATAAAGTTATAAAGAAATCAAGATCATATTGTGAGTTAGTTTTTCTTTATCCCATAGCAAAACATTGTAAACCCTTACCCTTCAAACTCACTTAGAATAATAAATTCACTGGCCAAGAAGAGGAGGCAGAGGAAGGGAAAAGAGGAGAATGGATGGATCTGTGCTACCCATTGCCAATATTGGGAAATATAAACTGCATGTCTAACTGATAGTGGTCCAGTGTAATCCTCATTGCCAGACAAAGAATTGCTGTATTAGGCATGAATGAAAAATTAGGGGAAAATAAGCATGGGTATCACAATACTCATTGCTATAGAAAAATGTTTATTAATTTTTTCTATGTGCTAAATGAGCACTACTATGCTATCACCTAATATATTAGTAAAAATTGTGTACATGTGATCTTTACTAATGTGCCTATATACATACAAATGGTGTTAACATGTAGAGACGCTATAATGCATATACAGCTGTTGAAATTATAAATTACACAACCCTCTTGAAAAGCAATATGAGAATATACAACTAAGCCATGGATATGACTGTATACTTCTATCCAGTTTTTCTGCTCTTGAAAATTTATCATGAGCAAAGTATTTCATAGAAGGTAAATAAATGTGTATACTGTTTTTCTTGGTATTTCCAAGATAAAATTACTGACAATAAGATTGGGTAACATATTAAAAGATGTACCAACTGGTGAGAAATTTCCAACCAAATGAAGAAAGATACAAAATACGGGCTTTGTCTTGAAAAATATATGCTTAGTCTCGACAGAAATTATAGCTATTAATTGTTAATATTTTATATGTCATTGTGTCTGGTATGGAGGAGAAAATCATCATTTTGCTTTAGAAACAGATTTCTAAATTGTTGTTAAAGGTAGTGAAATTTTATGAAATTCACAAAATAGAGAAATAATAGCATTTTAGAAAATCTTTTTCTGACGTTAAGTGGTGTGTAGGGACTAGAGAGAGCATAGATCATAAAGGGAAGGAATGAGTGTTCCCAGGAAAGCAGGGTATAGGGCTAGGAGAGGGGTTCAGGGATTTGGAGGAGGCAGAGTGAGGAGGGTACAGGGAGCCTAGATGCTGGCTTGGGGAAGTTTTGCTATTGAATATATGGAACTGACTGCAATGAGGAAAGAAGGCACAGAAGGTGGTTATCCATAATGCAGCGCAGGAAAGGTGCTGTAGACTGAATGATTGATGAAAAATAAGACTTTGGCTCAAAGGGAGGAGAAGTAATTAGAACAGCTATGCTCATATCCTAGGAAAAGAAGGAACTCATCTTTATAGTGATTAAGAGCTTATCTAAACTGACTCTAGTCAGATCAACGAGCTCTATTGTGATCTTGGACAAGTTATCAGCAGCTGGGCATTGATTTCCTTGTCTGAAAATAGGGGTGATAATAGACCTCACATCATAGGGTTATTGTACAGATAAAATTAAGTGTCTAGCAGGTAATAAATGTAATCAGTGTAAATGCTGTCATTATTGTTAGTGCAGGTGATCAGAATTCTTCCACTGATATAATGCATGAAGGATTAAAACCTGTTTCCTCTTCAGTAAAGTAAGCATATCAATCCTTGCCACTTCCCTCACCAGGATGTGGCATGTGCTTCCCTGTAACTCTCCAAATGACTGCTGGTTTCACTGTCCCAATTAGCTCAGATAGCAATTGGCTGGGATTGGTGCGCCCTTCAGCCAGAGGGGGCGGGTCCTGCTTACTGCCCTTCTCTCCCCTTTTGTTACTGGTTGGTGCTCGATGACAAGAGACTTGGAGGCAGGGAAAGAAAACAATGCTCCTAAGATGACCGGTTGCTACCATCTCTTCCTGATCCATTTATGTCTGAGAGAAATATTTGCCCTTGGCTATGTGTTGTTTCCCACTCTAGTCATGCCTCTTCCTTTCTCTCATCATAACCACTCCTACCTTTTCCTATAATGGCAAAGTGACTTCTCCAGCTGTGCAGCCAAGCTGAATAATCTAACATGTCCAAGAGCATGAAGAGAGGTGTCCCTGTCCTATTTTTAGGTCATTGTTAAGTGGTATCCTCTGACTTCTCTGACTGCTGCATAGTCTTCTTCCTTCGCTACAGACACATTGAAACAGTCAAGAACACAAAAGGCAAGGTCAAAGTGACACAGATGGTCACTTTTTAGCTTTCATTTGAAGTTTTGCTCTTCTTCACTGTCTAATTTAGGGCACATGGTTGTAGTAGAACTTCCTCCCCTCCCAGGGATCTTTTCACTCAGTAAGACAAATCAACTTTCCTCTGTGGAACAAGACAAAAGTCTTTAGCTGAATTCAACTCCTTCCAATCCTGGTGAGTTTCCAGTGCCCTCTTCACTAGGGATTTAGGGATAGGAGGTCCAAAAGCAAAACCGTGAAGGACGAAGAGCATGTCATTGGAGCCTCCTGCTTTCTCTTTTTTGTCCCAGATTTCTTTTTGGTGGCATCTCTTCGTCAGCATATGGTGCTGTCATGGTGCTCAAGGCCCTAAAGCTTGGGTTCCTTTTGTAGTTTTCAATATCCCCTCTCAGAGCTTCTAAAGCTATGGAAATATTACCCACCCAAGGGTATTTTCACCTAAACAAGCACCAAGGTGTAAAGTTCCAATGGTACAATTTCAGGTATAGTTCACAGAAAGAGACTGGGGGTAGATACAAAAATGATTAAAAATATATTAAGGGTTGCCTACTTTTGCTCATGATGCAATTTTGGGATGAATAGGGAGAAGAAATTGGGATGGTTAGATATGGAAGCCAAAATAATTTTTATTCTCAAAGCATATAAACTGATCTTATCCTCTGCTCCTTTCTCCTCCAGCTCTACCCCCTACCTGCCCACACACACACACAACTTGAAGGGAAGAAATACACTGAATCCTATTAATGAGAAATTACATTAGTGGTGGTAATTTTTCTTTGCAGCTCTGCTATTTAATTTTTACATTTCATAAAGTAATGTGTAATCCTGTAAAGATTGTAAACTCTTGTTATCTTAAACACATTCTGAAATGATAAAGTTGCAAGCTAAAAAAGCCGAGCCATTATTTTTGTGATTTCTCCACAAGCTTTTTAATTTGTTCTGGGATTCAAATGAGAGTATGTATGGGACCATATTTTCTAACATGTAAAACTTGGTATAAACAATGTTTTATTATTTTAAATTTCAGAAAGGGAAAAAGAACAGTAAAAGAAATTCTAACATTCTAAGATATCTGAAAATATGTTTTCAAACAAATATTAGGGTTTCCTTCCCCTAAACACTTGAAAATATGTTTCAGGTAAGAAGACTGAAATTAAAGATAGGTATTATCCCAAAGGTCAAAATACACCTGATCAGCTTTATCTACCTTTTAGTTTTCCCAATTTAGTGATTCTTTTTTTTTTTTTTTTTTTTTTTACCAGGAAGTCCAGGGAATCGAACCCCGGTCCCTCCATATGGTAGACGGACACCGAACCTCTTGAGCCACATCCGTTTCCCACCAATTTAGTGATTCTTGAGGAAATGGTTAAAACGAAAATTTTATTAGAGTCAAGTCCATCTTAAACCCCTCTTGCAAATGAAGAAAGTTTTGAAATTAAAATGTGATTCCCAGCCCTAGTTCTGCAAATATCCTGGGCTCTTTTCTTCATTATTTATTCATATAATATTGGTTGAGAACTTGTTCATTGCTGGGCATCATTTCAGAATCCCAGGAAACAAAGAAGTCATGTTTTTTTGTCCTCAAAGAGCCAACTAGCAGTCTAGTTAGTTTTGCAGTGCGGTAAGTGGTAAGAGAAGTTTATATAATGTTTTATGTGAAGACACAGATGAAGTACTTACTGTGAAGAAGTGTGGAGGGTTGGTTGGGGAAGACATCCCAAAGGAAGTGAATCCAAGTGGAGTTTTGGGAACAGGTAGGAGTTTAGGAAGGACAGGTAAGAGGATGGCCAGTGGGGTAGGGGGTCAGGGGAAAGCAGTGTACACAAGAGCAGTCCACACTTAAGGACACAGGTTGTTAAGGTTACTAAAGAATACAATCTTGATAATGAAGGCCTTAAATATGTGGCTCAAGAGTTTGGATTTTATTCTAAGAACAATCACATACAACTGATGGCTTTAAGCAGGGAAATGATGTGGCAATCTTGATATGATCTTTTTTTTTTTTTTTAAACTGAGAAAGATGGATTGGAGGAGAATATATTGAAGACAGGGAGTGAGGTCACATAGGAGGCTGTGGCAATGAGCCAGGCAAAAGATGAAGATGGTGACGTCAATGGTGGGATAGCAACAATTTGGGTAAAACTCTCCAAATAAAACAAAGTTTTAATAAATTTAGAATACAGAATAACATACTATTTTTGAGACAATTTCACATTAATAAAGATTTTAAATGGTTAAAAATTTAGTAATCCTGGTCATGAAGAATCAGAGCTATATCCACAGATTACAATCAAATGAAGAATGAAAAGTGCATGCATTATTTATTTATAGTACACAAACCTGATAACTGATAGGAATAACTGATTTTTTAAAATTCCTGAACTGAACATTGGTTTGCACATACACAGTCAAATCTTCATCCTACTGAAGTCACAGAAACCAATGAGATGGGAACCTCTTTAGCAATCATTTAGTCCAATTCTTTCACTAAAGATAAGAAAACTGAGACACAGAGATTAAACCATTTGCTGGGGGGGACACACCTCAGTAATGGCAATGCTGAGATAAGAAGCCAGAAGCTGAGTCTAGAGCAGGGCTCTTTTTACTACACCCCCGCAGGGTTTCAAGAAAAGCATTAAAATAATTTAACAGAAGGTGAATGACAAGAAAACGAGTGACTTTTAAAGTTCTTCAAAACTAGAAAGAACATTTTAAAAGCCAGAATGCTTGCTTTACTATTAAATTAAAGGTTGGTCATTTTTCCAGATTGACAACAGGAAAATCTATGCCAACATCAGCAACTACTTTTCACATACTCGTTTTCGAAAAATAATTTTGGATTCTTGTCTGGCTTCATGGGACAGGTATCCAAGTATATGTGATTGATATTGTTATTACTTTCTTATTTAAAAATTGAAAACAGAAATGTCAGTTTATTTAGGATTAGCAAGAAGAGGCTTTACTTCATGAAGAAGATGAAGTATGGTGGGTTTGTGAACAAGCTATTCCACATTATTCATGAACTGATAGACAGATTTATATGGAACCTTTTTAAGTGTTGGGAAAACAAAGAGTCAAATTACCAATCTCATAATCTTTCACAAAAACACTCTTGAATTACCAATAGCTCATATATTTATCATCTATTATGAGTTTTAATACGGTAAAAATGAGTTTGAAAAGGTTCTTATCAAACAGTTCTATACTTAACGTAATAGAAGCACTTAACACATTTTACAGGGTTTTAGAAATTTTATTATGAATACTGAGGAAGTCTTGTTCCTCCCCCCGACCCCTCAAATAAAAGAACCAACATTTATACATGAAACTTGGACCCACTTGGTACAAAATTTGAGTCTTTGAAATAAAAGAGTTAATGGCAAACCTCAATAAAAATTCATTTTGAAAGTAATCAATACTGTTCAGAAATAAGGGAATCATATGTATCACTTGTTAATAATGAAAAGACTTTTTAATATGATGGTGTGTGTGTATTTAGACTTTAAATCTTGTCAATAGCTGTTTGAAATGATAGTTCATAATTTACTAAAATAGATATTTGATTAAGCAAATGCTTTTGGCCTAGCAACATATCCAAATACTCTTAGAAAACATTTTAAATACAAGCTATAACTATAAAGTCATGAGACTGCCTTTTTAGCTAACACAAACTCTATATAGCCAAATTAGTGATAGTTCCTTAAGATAATTATCATGACAATCTTTTCCAAGGATGCTACAGTGGTCCAAGGCAGTTGTGAAATTTCTCTTTTGTATCTACTTTCAAGAGGATATGGAATTTCATAATTTAATTTTTCATTGGCTTTGGTCCCCAGTAGTATTCCAGTTCAATCATCTTTTATATTCACCAGTTCTGGCAGTTTTGAAAAAAAATTAATCTTTACTAAATGAAGAATTTTCACTGATGAGGATACTTGAAGGAATATTAATTCAGGTTCTGAGAGTACTTCTGAAATTTGAGAATTTGTACACTTTTAAGATGTGTAATTGTAATGAATTTGTTTAAAAAAATCACTCCATGGGAAGCGGCTGTGGCTCAATCAGTGGGGCTCCCGTTTACCATATGGGAGGCCCCGGGTTCGGTTCCCAGGGCCTCCTGGTGAAGGCAAGGCCCGCCCGCGCGGCGTGGTTGGCTGACCTGGCGAGCACAAGCAGCAAGGGGGGGGATAAATGAATAAATAAATAAAATCTTAAAAAAAAAAAAAAAAAAAAATCACTCCCATCATAGACGTTTTTGGGATTTTTAAAAAATAGCAACCCAATGCTGAAAAAGGACTCTATTGTTCAAAAATGATAGAATGACTTTATATTGTTTTACAAAACTTTTATTACATAATATCTTAAAAGCATGTAGCTGTTAGTTTATAATTTATACATATAGTCAGTAGCATGGATCCCAAAAGAAAATGACAGCCCTCCTATAAGCCTCTCTTCATGACTCACCGTAGCTCAAATTGTACTTAAGTGCCAGAAGTAGTCTTTATTATAAAATGTTATTAAATAGCACCAAAATTACTTGAAGGTAAAGTGAAACATAATTAGGAATGCAGAATACAGGTTAAGTTTTTTAACTATAAGAAAGAAAGCATCTCCTAGACTAAGTACCAATTAGATATGGATTATTTAAAAATTACTGCCAGGAAAACATCAGTCATAAAATATTTTAGGATTTTGCTTGAAAAAATTAGAAAGGAAAGTACTATATATCAGTCTTTTACATTCTATTCCAAAAAAGATATATGTTTACATAATCAAGACAGTGCCTCACCAAAGATGTTCCTTGTGAAAGATACTTTTACTCATTCTGTATATTAGTTCAACAAGATAACAAATATAATTAAAAGTGCTTTAAAGCAATCAGATTAGAGCAACATTTACATTAAGTACAAAATATACAGTAAAATGAACATTTTGTTAAATAGGCCTGTAGGTTAACAATACCTTATTTAAAGGAACACATTTTCATTAATCTATTTTCACATTTACTCATTTTATTATTTTCAATAGTTATTATACCCACTGTACACTTCTATTACTGCTATTTCTAGGATATTTATATGTCCCATCTCTACGTATCACCCAAAACTTTTCTATAAAGCTAATTTAAAAATTTACTTTTTAAATTACTGCTCCCCGAGTAAAAAAATAAATCTCATGTTTTTATTAGCAGTTGTACATAAAACTCTATTGTAGTGTTTTGAGAGAAATGTCCATTGATCATTATAAATTCATCAATATAAAATTTATACTTTTGTACGAAAGCAAAAATTGTCTGCCTTTAAAACTAAGTGTTGCCAACCTACTTGTTATAAAGTTAGATGTGAAATCCTTGGCTATCCATTATAAAAGATTATTTGAAAAGATCTGCCAATAAGACTGTGTACACATCATTGTCCCTCTTAATAGTTTTCTTAATTAGGACAGTTGGGAAATGGACAGAACAGTAGTGCTTCTATGTTATGACAACAAAGAAGTATGACAGTTTCCAAATCTCCAGACCTGGGGTCCAAGTGTTCAGTCATGGCTCAGCTGCACGCTGACAGAAGAGAAGCTGCGTCCTACGCTCGTACACAATGGGGCAATGGCAACATCTGTCACACTCTTCCATATTGCCTGCACCGAAGGCAGGACCATTAGGCAGGTCTTTACAAAAGGCATTGTAATCCTGGCATAGAGGAAGAGCGATAGATGTGTGAGGATTATTGATGCTCTCGAATAAAGGCACTGACTCGTATACATTCATGAATAGTTATAATGATCAAATTCACCTAAATTTGGTTGAACATTTGAAACAAATAAGTGAACAGTTATTCCCATGGTAATAAGATGCACAAAGAAAATACATAGGCATGTAGATGATAAATACTAATCTTCTTTCTACTAGTGGCATGCTATCTAAAACAGTAAAACAAAACTAAATGACAACAATAAATTTATCTATCTGCTCCCTGCCCCTATTTTTAACCTCCCTAACTCTTCATATTTCCCTGAGGTTCCACTTCCTGATAGCTTTTCCTGTTGAATCATTCCTTTTCCCTTCCCTGTGGACCAGGCTGGGTTAGGTATGCTTTTTAATTTTTGAGTGTGCTTCCAAAATACTGGGTCAGACTCAATCCTCAAATTTACCAAAATGTATCATAAGTAGATGCTTAGATTCTGTCTTTCCTAGTAGAAGGCAAGCTCTTTAAGTAAAGACATCTTTGACCCTTATTAAATGTATGAACTGAAATGGCTTTAGCATTTCATTGTGCTTTATATTAATAACTTTTCATTGCAATTACAGACAATGAAAAGGGCTATGTGGAATAGTTAAAAGAGCCATACAATTTGTCAGAATTCTTAAATAAGAAAAACTACATTATCCTGAAATTATTTTTTCTATATGCCTTTTCCTGAGATAACTGCTTATATTTCTTTTGCCCAGCCTGGTTAATTTTCTACGTAACCCTCTTAATAACGCTTTCTGTTGTAGTAGTGCTCTTTGAGCACAAAACTATTTGTGTTCTCTGGCAGTGCTGGTGACCTCCATGGAATCTTGCCTGCTACCTGGATAGGCACAAAGGAGTAAGTTCCATTTTCTTAGTTTCCTGTTAAAATGTGACTTACATAAGGGTCTGTTGAACTTAGCCCAAAGTGAAGATCTGGCAACTGTCTGACTAATTGACTTATTTTTCAAATACTGAATTATTCATATTGATTGTGTATACATATTATATTTATCTTGTGTTCCAAGTGCTAGATACTTTAGGCAATTTTATAAGAAAATTACTGGGTATTTCAGAGCTAGACAGTGTGAAAACAGTACTGAAGGATGGCCACTTTTGACTTCTTATTTCATTATGTTTCTCACTTGATGTGCAGCCTTGGGCAAATCATTACAAGTTAAAGTGAGAACAGGAAATCTTACAGATACTGGCTATGAGGAGTAGCACTTATTATGTACCCTTGAAATGTCCTTAGGATGCCACTGTTAAAATGAACAAGTACAACTATTCTGAAGTCAGAATATATCATGAAAATAACTGTAACAAAACGACCTCAAATTGAAAATTAATGTACTATGAGACTGAAGTTAGATCAGAATGTTTCATAACCAAATACACCGCACCCAGAATCAATGTACTCTCCAGTCTTCCTTAGGCTAAGAACTTTTCTATCCCTATAACTCCATAGATTTCCATGTCATAAAAGGGAATTAACCACATGACAAAAGTGGATTTTCCAGTTCAGCAAAGTGCAGCTGCTCACATTTGAGGACTTCAATTCATAAGATGTGGTGAACTGATTTGAATTTGATTTTCTATAATTGGTAGTTCTTCAGCTTTGGATCAGAAAATCCAAAGATTCTCTGATACATAATTTAAATGGTCTCAACATCCCAGATTGTTTCCCTTCTGAAGCCAGACTATTTGGACACACCCAAAACTTGGTTGAGGCTCAATGTGGCCAAACAAACACTTCTTCAATAAATTTTATAATCTATAACTATATATTCCTCTATTAGATAGCTTTGTATTAACTACAGTGTCATCCAGGTTGAACTGTCACAGCAATTTGCAATATTAAAAATGTTGTCTTCTAGAATGAGATTGCTACTACTGTATGTCTATCAGATGGACATCTATCTGAATTGTATCCCAGCAAAAACAAGGGGTATGAGGGCTCTAGCCACATTTCTTTGGTATGATCCACTTATGACGACTTATGACCAATAACATGCAATTGCCAATAGGTGACTATCTTAGTCTGACTGTGGTATGGGATCAAATCAATTCACAGGTCCCTATGTAACCTGTACTTCTGGCCTAGGTACTTTTGTTGTGGCTATTTATTTGTTTAAAGAATCTAAAATCAGATTTGTTGTGATGTTGTGACTTGGTTCAAAGTTCCATTACTGTATATTTTCATAGCTTTGGTCACCAACTCCTTGGTAAAACAATAAACAACTTCCCTTGAGTTCAGCCAAAAAAAAGCTTATCCAAATGGGTTTGCTTTTCTATAAGAGCTCTTCCTCATCTGGTCTTATTGTATCATGGGAATGTAATCCATTAATGATAAACTTATTTTATCAAGGTCTACACTAACTTTAGCATTATTTAAAAAAAAAAAGCCTCCTCCGATTTGCAATCACAGCTGCCTGATGGCAAATGTATGACAGTTAAATATTAATGTCCCACACGAATGTAATTTAAAACACAGGCTGAAGTTAAATAATACATTTTATGTGGCTAAAAAGAAGTAATTTGTTGATTCACCAATGGAAGTACTGCTCAAGAAAAAAAAGCACATCTGTTCTCGGGGGCCAGGTAGAGAGAAATATCATTTGGTTAATTATAGTTTTACTTAAATCTTTCCACCATTTAGCAAACTAAAAAGTTTTTTCAATTTTTCCATAAGTGCTTTAGAAAAGCCCAGCTTTATTGACTATAAAATGGCATTTTATATTTCCAAATAGCTTCAAAGCCAGTATTTCACAACATGCTATGCGTAATAGCATTTCTGAAAGTGGGGAAACTGACACAGAGGTTAGATGGCTGGTTAATAAGGGACCCAAAATTTGATATGCTAACTTAAGCATCTTCAAAAAATCTGTGTGCTAATGTCAGAATATGAGGTAACTATACATCTGACAAAATTACAGGACCTTTGTGGCTCTGTTCATGTTAAAAAGGCAAATATTTTTATTTCTCTGACAGTCCTTTGGCACTTTCAACGCAGTGTAGTTGTTTGCAGTCTTCAGTGTGATCAAATTAAATCCGTATTCTTTGTTTATCCTCTACTTATTTGGTGAAGTTTTATTTCTCCTTTAATAGACTTTTCTCTCTTCAGAGTTAACTGTGTTTTCCTCAGCATTACATCTGTATCTAGCCAGCTGCACTGATAGACTGTAAGCTGAAGGCTGATCCTACCTCATATTCTTCCTGGACCCAGCATAAACTAATACGCAATACATTTTGTTTGCTGAACGAACTAACTAGCTAACTAGCTGCTAAAGAAAGTGAAATTCATATGGTAAAGGGGAAGGAGGAATAATTTGGTAAATTTTAACAACAAGCACCGAATCTGTGTTAGATGTAGCAATACCATACAAAGTGATGAAAAAAAGACATGGTGGCATCTAGGGATATATAGCTCTCCAGGACTGCCCCAAAGCACTAGCTTGACTACTCTAACTCTTGCAATAATAGGGATGATGTGAATATTATTCCTCTTAGAATAAAGTGTATACCTTTTAAAAACAACTATAATAACAACAATCAAAATCACTTCTTGGTAAAATACACATTTTCCTTTTTTAAAATTTGTTAATGCTTAAAAATGTTCTCCAAGCTTTTGTGATACATTTTGAGTGTAAATACAGTTACTCAAAACAAAAAATGTTTTTTTTCCCCTTTAACTAGATGCCCACTCCCATTTGTGCTAGATCAAGTGAATAAGAAATTTTGAAGTTTTCACCATTCATTATCCTGCAGCTCTAGTTTTCAATTCAGTTGTACTGGGGGCCTCTCACCTTAAATACATCCACCTGGTCACCTCCTTTGGCCCCATCCTTGCCATTTGCTATGGCCAGATTGTAGTGACCGCCACAGCACTGTTTAACCAGATCTGCCATCCCTGTCCAACTACTATTGTAAGTGGCATTCTGCTTAGAGATCCCTTTTGTTTTACCCCAAGCATAGGTGGTGTCTGAAAAAATGGTGATGAAAGCAGTAACAGTCTTGCCCAGAACCATAGCACAAGTCATAACAGGGCCCTATGAGGGAGCAGGCTATCTGTGGCAGGAAGCATGGCCTCCAGGTCTCCACCTCCACACCGGCTCAGCCTTCTGTATCCGAGGGAAAATCACACTCCAGGAAAGGACAATCTTTCCTCTGTTTAAACTCCCAACCCAACCTATTATTTTAAAGTGAGCACACTGCCTTTCAAGGCCCCCCAGTTCTTGCTGAACCCTGTCTTCCCTTGCACTCCAGCTGGGAGGGGCTGGGGGGAGGACACCTACGTTTCAGAAAGCAGGCTCACCCCAGTGTGCCCCTTCTCACCAGATGTGCAGACAGCTTAGGGTGGCAAAGAGAATTCCAGCAGCGAAGGCCAGGGGAATCGCCAGGAACACCGTCAGGAACTTGTATATGATGTATTTGCTGATTTCAAAGAGGGCATGGCTGCAGATCCACACTTTGTCTAAGGAGTGCGTAGACACAGGCTCGGCGATCACATCCTCGAAACCCAGCTGCGGAGACAAGACGCAGGGATCCCGATCTATTATTCAACCTGCTTTCCCCGGAACCAGAAGCGCTCGAGGCGGGAAAGAAAGGAGGACTAGACCACGGTGTCCGCACCTTCTTTTAGGGTTACGGTGGATGCACCGGTGTTTGGCTAAGAACCCCAGCGCCTCCGCGGCGGGAGGGGCGGGGAGGTGCAGCTCGTGGGGCTAACCTGTGCTGGGAGTGGGAACGGGGGTGGGGAGTGGGCGTCACATACCCTTCCTCCGGCCGTGGCGGCGGGGCTCGGGCCAGCCTCAGCCCAGGTTACGGCCGGCTCGGCGCCTCACCTTGAGATGCGAGTTGAGCCGGTTAGGATCCCGGTCCATGCCCAAGTCCACGAACTTCTCGGGATCCCCGTAGTCGATGCCGCTGTGGCGGCTGTAGACATCGTCGTCCACGTAGAGCTGGACGTCCGCTTTCTCGGTCTCCAGCCCCATCACGGCGCTGGGTGCGCGGCGCTGCTTCCAGACGCGCGCGGCTTCCCCTTCCCTTTGCGCCCCGCCCCGCCTCGCCCGGAGCGTCCCGGGCGGCGGCCGCTTCCCGATGCGGGCTCCAGCTCCCGGCTCCCGCTGCCGGCCTGGGCCCCGCCCCGTGGCCGGGCCTGGGGAGGCGGGGACCGGACGCAGCGGGCGAGGTGGCTTCTGTCCCGCCCTCTTCTTCTCCCATTCCTGGCCCAGTCCACAAACAGCTGCTTCTCACCGGTCGAGAGCGCAGGGTATCAACCCATACCCTGTCCCACCTATCGCCGAGGCTGGCGAAGCGCGCCATAGGGACGAGGACCTGCCCTCTCTCCAAAGAGGGGCCGAAGGGCCTCCTGGATTACATTGCTAGACGTCCAGGATCTGTGATGCTTAAGAGCTGCCAGGTTGTCCTAGGGATGATGGACTTCTTACAGGATGGCAGGCAGCATGGTGGTCAAGAGCGCGGGGAATAGAAGCGGACAGTCTGTGTTCACCTGCGGGCTCTAGGGTTTGCCTTGTGTACTTTGGACTACTGTAGCAAAGCTCTGGGCAACTCAGCTGCCTGGTAAAATGGTAACAATGGCACTTGCTTCATAGAATTGTGTGAAGATTAAGTGAGTTAATTCATATAAAATCCTTACCTGATCCCTAACACATATTGTTTCTAATAAATGCTGTTGCTGCTGCACTGTGAGGTAAGGAGCCACACAGCTTACTTGACGGGAGGACCTCTCCTTGCCAGGGGAATCCCTCACGGGCATCAGCTCTCCAAGTGACCACAAAGTGTGTGGTTCTGCGGGAGACACGGGTGGGGATACGGAGTTGGGTAGGTAAGCCCCCGCCTCTAGGAGTTTGCACCTTCAGACCCGGAAGGGAGATCTGATTTATTATTAATTTTAAAAATTACAACTCTTTATTTTTCCTTTGAATCAGATCCTCTCGAAAGATTTCAGGGACCTCTAATTTGCAGGCACATGTGCAACCACCTTGGAGGAACCATGTCAACAAAATGTTGCATAAAGTCACATTGCAGTAGGTGAAACCAGCCTGGGGATGACTCATTGAAAAGCTTTCAGAAGGGAGGCATTTGCAAGTTCATATGTGGTTTAGGGTTTGGTGAACATAGATGTGTGTTTGGGGAGGAGGGGAACCTATTGAAAAATTTGCCAAAAGCAAAATATGGATTTCAAGACTTGAGTGATGCCTGTAGCTTGCTCAGAGCCTAAGACATACTAGGCACACAGTTAAGTATTGCTTAATGAAGTGTCTTCAGTATTTGGAAATCATTGCCCTTGTCAATTTCCTTTGTGTCAACTGGATTTGAAGAATTACTTTTTCTGAAAGAAAACGGCTATTATTTTAAAATGATAAAAAATGGCAAAAAGGAGCAGGAACTGAATTGGAAAAAAATGCTTTAAGCCAGAACACACTATTTCTAAAAATTAAATATAGTTTACCTATTGCTACTGCAGCCTAAGGGTGGACCTGTTGGAAGACAGTAGTATTACAGGTTGGCTCCAATGCCCAAGGTGCCTCTGCTCTCCCCAGGGGGTCCTGCTGGCCCAATCACCTCTTTCTTAATTTTCTTTTCCCATATTATTTATGTTTAAGTAATTCCAAAGCAATAACTTTGAAATTCTCCCTATTGATTTTTCTGTAATTCTATACATCCCCAATTGGCCCAACCAGGCTGAGTCTCTTTAAGGGCTGGGACTCTTAGAGAGTCGTTGTCCAAGTGTTTATCACAATGAATGGAAGACATTAATCCTTTAACGGAATCTGTAACATCAATGACCAGGACATGGAAAAGAAGAGAGCTTACAGCCAAATAAAATTTCATAAGAACTAATTTTCTTCATTATTTTAATCCTATATTTTAAGACATTTCATGCAAAGAAGAGAGCCTTTCCTATAGTAAAAGAGTAGGGTTAAGCAGTGGCTGAATATCTGGCATTAGGGTTTCTTCCGTTATCATTCTTTGCCCCCTATGATATTTACATTTCCCGTAGGATTTTTAAGACACTTGCAATGTTATCACAAATAATTGATTCATTTTTTTTTCAGGCAGCAGGGATAGGCCAAAAAGAACATTAAATTAATGTGGTCTTAACTAGACAGTTCAGATTATAGATATATTTGTAAAGTGCTAAATATTTGTTAAAAAGTGCCTGTGGTGGTTTGGAGCTATGCGCCCCAGAAAAACGTGTGGCCCATCTGTTTCAGGATGGATCTTAATCCTATTACTGAAACCTTATAGCAAAGGCCAGAGAGAGATAGAAAGAGAGGGGCCAGAGGGAGCAGCCAAAAGCTGAAAGTCAGTGGAACCTGGAAGAAAAAGCAGAAGCCAGGAAAGGCTGCCATGTGCATTGATATGTGACAGAAAATCCAAGGACCAAGGACTGCCAGAAGCTAGCTCCAGAATGCAACAGTCTTCATGGATAAAGCATAGCCTTGATAACGCCTTGATTTTGGACTTCTCTTAGCCTCAAAATCTTGAGCCAATAAATTATGATTGTTTAAGCCAACCCATTGTGTGGTATATGCTTTGGGAATCAGGAAACTTAAATAGTGCCTCTAAAACCCATTTAAGCTTGTTGTATGTAGCACAGAACTTAAATGAAGAGGATTCATTTATTCATTTTATTTATTCATTAACTTCCAAATTTTTATTGAGCAACGTCCCCTTGATGGATTTGGTCTGCACAAGGTTTTTATTTTTATGAAATTCTTGTCCACTTTAATACATAAGATTTTGTAAGAGGAGCTATAAAAATGATTCTGTTTATCCTAGTAGTAAATGCTTAGAAAAATGTTAGCTATTTCATTATTCTCAAGGAGCTTAAACCAGAGTGATTCCCAAAGCAAATGGCATCTTGTCCCTACAAACTGAGGTAAACATGATCTACTAGGAAAGAGAGAAGAGAGGAGGTAGGTTGGAGCTAAATGGCTGAGCACACTAGTATTCCCAGGCCACAGGATTACGCACCAATAAGCTATGGATTATATTAGCCAAATATAACCATAAGGGACTCAAAACTTTCATGATAAATCCTAACTGGTATATCCATTTTCTGGCTGTTACCATAATTTCTAGGCAAGGGGGCTGACTTTCAGATGGAATATCGATATATTTAAAGAATAACAACTTGATGATAGATTAGAGTTGGTGAGTAGGATGGTCTCTAAACATTTATCACTTCTCTCAACACAGTGCCATAGAGAGAAGATTATTTTTCTGTTTCATTGGAAATTGTATGTGGATGTTTTTATCAATAAAAAGCATTTTTTACCTTCAATTTTATTCCAAATCACAAATGAGTCATCTATTTGTCTGCATAGCTTACATGCAGCTTTAGGCATTTTTTCAAATTGCTTTTGTGCCAAATGGTTATTAATGGGAATGATGACTTCTTGATCTCACCATTATGGTTTAATAGTACTTAAAGCACTTGGATTATGCTAGAGTTTCTCCATGCTGGCACTATTGACATTTTGGGCTGGATACTTCTTTGTTGTGAGGAGCTGTCCTGTGCATTGTAGGATGTTTAGCAGTCTCCTTGGCCTCTACTCATTAAACACCAATAGCACTCCCCAGTCATGACGACCAAAAATATCTCCAGACATTGCCAAATATCCCCTGGGAAGAAAAATCCCCAGTGCTGGTTGAGAGCTATTGGATTAGACACTGTTGGAACAGTTCCAGCTGTTCATTTCCAAACCCATGCATAAGATAAAATAAATCTCAGAACTGCAATCCCAATTAGGCCAATGTATCAGAAATCCAGGGATTTTTGAAATTAGGCTTAAGGATATTTGCCTATCCTGTACAATTTTTAGAAGAACTGTTTATCATTGATTAATTGTAAATGTTTGATACAACGCTGGTGCTAATGAAGGCATGTTGACACTGAGAGAACAAAAGGGGCAACTGTCAGACCCTGTCTACCTTGCTCTGCTGCCTCTGATTTCCTCACAAAGGCTAGGACTGTTCCAATAAATATATCTGGAAAAACAGAGGTTTGGGTCTTCTTAATCCCTGATATGCCATCTAGCTATGAAATTCAGTAGGTTTTTTTTGTTTTGTTTTGACAATTTCAGCAAAGAATAGTTCTTGCAAATTTTAGGTGACCTTAACTAGGAAGTTCACAGACTTGTCAGTGGAACAGCCAGGCAATTGCCTGTTCCAAGCAATTGCCTGTTCCAAGCAATCGCCTGGGCCCTTCCCAGGCTGGCTTACTGTCAACAAAACAAAGCTTGAGGAATTCAGAAGACCTGCTTTTCCTGTACATGCTATTCCTGTGTGGTATATTGGGCTTTGCATACGATACTGTTCCTTGCATAACTCCCCTACCCTTACTCTCTCCCTCCACTCCCCTCTGGGCCCCAACCTCACTCCCCACCAAGATGCACAGAACAACCCCACACAAAAAGTTTCAAGGAACAGATTAAAAAAATGTCTGCTATTAATGGTACTCAAGAATCAACTTTTGTGGAGTGATGCCAGAGACTTGTATAGTATTTAATGAAAGTTTTGTTCGTTTTTTATCCTTCCCAACCACTGGTCTTTTGGTGCACATTCTGTGTAAAATAAGCCTTGATCCAATGAAGCAGAGAATTTTTCACTTAGTGTTAAGACATGATAGCTTGCTGTAACAGGGCCCAGCTTAATCTTCTGGCTGTTTGAAATAGCATGTCCTCTGGCCAAAAGCCTCTCTTCATATACAATAATTCCTAGAATTAACTTTTGTTTGGGAATAGTTGGCTATTAGAAATAAATGGGGAAGAAGGTACATTTTTGAAAAGTGTATATTCTTGATTAGAACTGATTGGATAGGTTATTTCATTCTTACTCCAAACAATGTACGACACTTCATTTTAGATTAATTTTATCCTGTATTCCATAAGTAAAGGATGTTCCTGTTTAATATTTTGAGTATCCCATTGCTTTCTGGAGTACTGTATATATAAATAAGATATCTTCATAGGACTTTAATATTTTATCTTTCCAGAACATGAAATGGGCACTAATTAAATTTGGTGTGCACTAACTTGTCAAATTAAACTCTTAATAGTACAACTCCCTCAAATTCGAACGGGAACATAATTTCTGCAAAGCTGCAATAGTTAAGTCTTTTCCTAATACCAACTAAAATGTACACAAACGATTACTAATTATTATAACAACAGATTTAGAGCTTGTTTTCTTGATTTGGGAGTTTTTTTTTGGACAAAAATTTATTAAAGCTCAATTCAAAGCTTTTGTGCTTACTGGTAATATTTTAAAAAACAGATGTCATTCTACTTTCACTTGGAGTTAATTCTGATTGAAAAAAAAAAAAAACTAACATAGCTATATTAGCCCAAAGAAAAAAGGATAAAAGATTTCTGCATATTTCTAGTAGGAGAATAGGGCTAAAATGCAGACTGTGTTCCACTTGGGTCTTAGGAATTACTGTTTTGGTGTCTACCAGGTGGGTGACCTCCTGAGCTACCTTTGATGCTGGAGAGAGTCATCTGTGAGTCAAGGGCAAAGGGAATGCAACTGCACACAGCAGATGGAAGACTGGGATGTTGCCAAGGGGCTGGCCAGAAGAATTTTTAGATTAGATTTTCCTATCAATAAATATCTGGGAAGAATTTTGTTTCCAAAGTGTTTACTAAAAGAATGTTTGTCTATTTCTGTTCAGTAGTTACACACAACTCTAAGGCAGGTTTCTACAGTACATAAAGACATAAAATGAATTAGGCAATTTAGAAGTGTGTATTCACTCCTTCTGGGTGTCCGGAGCCAGATTAGGCCTTCGATGCCTGCCAACTGCCTGGTAGCAAACTCAGTTTATGTTTAGAACAGCCAGAGGATTGGATCTAAAGGTAGACAATAGAGAAATTACTCCATTAAATATGTTATAAACAGGACTATTGACATTTTTGAGTGTCTCAATGAGGTCATTCTTCTCTAGTTAATCAGTAAATGAATAAACGTCTTATTTCAAAAGCAATCCTAGTAGATGTTTGCATTTTCATAAAAAAAGAGAGGAATCCTTTAGAGCATTCAGAACATTCTCATCATGCTAACCTCAAGAGAAACACCAAACTTCATTAAAATGTGTTCTCTTTTCTATAACATCTGTATTTATGTCACCATCTCACTTTTGGGAAATGAGAACGATTATTTAACAAATAGAGTGGCTTTTCTCCCCTTAATAATAGTGCATCAGTATAAAATTCTACCTGTCACTTATTTTCAATCTATACACATTTACAAAATTGCACATTTTAATGAAAGTATGCTTTATTATTACTGTTGTTGTCATTGGAAACTCTTGGGTAAACAAATCACTGAAAATAAACTCAGATAGTAAAACACTGCATTCCTGAAAACTGCATACTACTTTATTTGGAAATAGTAGAATTTGCAGAATGTTGCTGTAAAGGGCACAGTACTCAAATTACTTGGTTTTGAAGACTCGTACTATGAAAGTAAAGTATTTTCTGAAGGAGTAGAGCACAAATAGCTAAATGTTTGAGCCAAAAAATAGAGTTATTATTTTTTTACTTGAGAAATCTTGTCCAATTTCACCATGTATGTATTGCCAGTTTATTTTTTTTCAATAAAAAATCATAATAGAATAAATGAGAGGTGACAAACAACTGTTACATTTGATTTATTTATACTATAAGATGCTGACTATTAGAGTTGGATTGTCCTTTAGGGAAATAATAAAATCCAGATAAGTTTCAGGTGTAGGGAAACGTTTGAGGTATCAAAAACCTACTTTAGAAGCTTACACTTCTGCCATGGTTCTTATTTTCTCCTAACTTTCTTGAGTGTCCTTGTGTTGTTGTTTTTTCCTGCCAGAGAAAGTGTTTCCATGATAGAAATGTTTCCCTTTTCCTTCCTGTTCCCCTTTCCTCTTCTTCCCTTCCTTTTTGCTTACTCGCTCTCTTCCTTTCCAAAACGCTATTTTTCCCAATCCCTGACTTACTCATTTATGGTATCTCAGAGGTATGGTGGCTTTAGCAATTTGTGACCAATAATCCACCCATCTATGAATCTTCATAAGTAGCCATACAGGCTTTCCGGAATATTTTGGCAGTGAAGAATTACTTTAAAAAGCAACCCAAATGAAGTTGTCAGAAAAATCTTCATTATTTTGTGCCAGAATCCATCTACAATTTTATTCAATGATCTTATTTTTTTCTTCCAAAGTTAGGGAAAAAAAGTATTAAAAGTCAGATTTTTAAAGTGTTTGAAGGTGGTTTTTAAATTCCAATCCCTGTCCCCTCTCAATCTCTTTTCTAGCTAAACATCTTAATTTCTTTCAGTGGTTCTTCATGTGTCACTGTTTCCCATTGTAATCTTTTTCTCTGAACCTGTTCTAGTATCTCAAAAATTACACTTAAAGTGTGACTGGTCTGGGGTCTGACCAGTATAAGGGAAAGCAAAGATACCATCTTCTCTTCATTGTATTGCTCTCTTGACTGATTTTTTTTGCTGTTATTTCCTAGTGTTGAATCAAGTGAATCATGTTGGAAATTAAAATTGCTATGTCTTTTTTCACTTTTGTATTTTAGTTGTCATACCGCTAGTAAGAGGTAACTGATGATTTGAACCTAAGAGGATGACTATATTATTCTTAATAAATTTTGCCATGCTTTGAGTTGTTTTCTTACTTTTGACAGCTTTTAGTGTATTACTTTACTGTTATGTGTGGATTTATTTACACCTTCATTCATAGTCACAGATAAAATGGTGAATCAGGCAAGGATGAGAGTAAAGTTATGAAGCATTTCAATTTACTGACCATAAATACCCTGTATATGCTGATGATTCCTGAATTCATAGCTGTGGCTGTGCCTCTTTCCAAGCTTCAGATTTATATATCCTCCTGGCAACTCTGACATCTTAAATTTCATATGTCCAAAAACTAGCTCTTAATTTCTGTTCCTAAACCTGTACTTCCTCTGTTCATTTCCATTGCATAATTGCTCAAACTGAAAACCTAGGGGGTATCTTTAATTCCCTCATTTCCTTCATTGCCTCTAACCTCACCAAGCCTGTTAATTTTACCTCCAAAATACATCCCCTCATCTTCCTCCATTTCACTTCCCCTGCCCGGTCTAAGGCCTCATGGGACCACTGGTTGACTTTGTTTTTCACTCTTTTCCCATAAATTGCTTTCTCCACAAAAAGTGATCTTTTTGTGGAGAAAGAAATGAAAGAATGAAAGAAAGAAATGAAAGAATGAAAAATGTAATGCATTTTTTATTGAGGTGCCATATAAGTTGCCAAATCATAAATATGCAGTGTAATGAATTATCACAAGGAAAACACATCCTATGACTGCCACCCAAATAAAGGAATAAAGCATTATCAATCCTCAGAAGTCTCTCTCATGCCCAGTATCAATCACCATCCCCAACTCTTCCCCAGAAGTAACCACAGCCCTGACTTTTAACACAATTCATTGGATTTGCCTATTTTAAACTTTACATAAGAATTATCATCTTTTTGGGGGCCCTGAATTCTTTCACTAAACATGATTGTGAGATCCATGTTGTTGTAATCTAGGAGCAGTTATTTCATTTTCATTGCTGCACGGTGTTCCCCTTATATGAATAAACCACAATTTATTTATCCATTTTAATGTTGATGCATATATAGTTGTTTCCTGGTTAGAGCTGTTATGAATAGTCCTGCTAGGAACATTTTTGAATATGTCTTTTGGTGCAGATTTATGTTTATTCTTCTTAGATTTTTATGTTAGAGAAGATTTTGCTGAGTCATAGGGTAAATGTATGTTCAATTATAGTGGACACTTCCAATTTTATAAAGTAATTGTATCGATTTACCTTTCTGCCAACAGTGAACGAGAGTTTCAGTTGCTCACATTCTCATCAAAACTTCATAATTGTCAGTCTTTTTAATTGTGGCCATTCTGGTCTGTATATATTTAGTTTCTTTTGTGGTTTTATTTGTAGTTCCCCAATGAACAATGGTGTTGAGCCCTTTTCATAAGTTTATTGACCATTTGAATATTTCTTTGTGAGGTACTTATTCAAGTATTTTGCCCATTTTTATTGGATTTTTTTTGTTTTTGTTAAATTGACTTATAGGAGTTCTTTATGTATTCTATATATGAGGCCTTTGTCAGTATATATGTTACAAACAAGTTCTCCCACTTTATAGAAGTATACTTTCACTCTCTCAATGATGTCTTTTGATGAATGGTTGTTCTTAATTTTAATGTAGTTCAATTATCAGTATTTTCTTTAAGGTTTGGGCTTTTTGTGTCCTATTAAAGAGATCTTTTCCTACTCCAAAGTCATGAAGATTTTGTTTTATGTTATATTCCAGAAGGTTTATTGTTTTACCTTTCACATTTAGATCTGTAATCAACCTAAGTTTTGTGCATAGCATAAGGTAGAGATCCAATTCCCCCTAAGAATAGTTTTATGTTGATACGTTTTCATCTGTTGTGTTTTTATTATCATTCATATCAACATTTTAAACAATCTTCTACTGTAATTTCTTTTTTGAATCATGTGTGTTTAAAATGTATTTTTAATTCATACCAGTGAGGTCATGTAATATTTGTCCTTCAGTGCCTGGCTTGCTTCACTTAACATAAGGGCTTCAAGATTCATTCATGTTATCCCGTGTGTTAATACTGCATTCCTTCTTACAGTTGAGTAATATTCCATTGTGTGTATATACCACAATTTGTTTATCCATTCATCTGTTGATGGACATTTGGGTTGTTTCCAACTTTTGGCAATAATGAGTAATGCCGTTATGAAATTGGTGTGCATATATCTGTTCGTGTCCCTGCTTTCAATTCTTCTGGGTATATACCCAGCAGTGGGATTGCTGTATCATATGGCAGTTCTACAGTTAGCTTTCGGAGGAACTGCCAAACTGCCTTCCACATTGGCTGCAACATTCTACATTCCCACCAGCGGTGGATAAGGGTTCCCATTCCTCTACATCCTCTCCAACACTTACAGTCCTTTGTTTTTTTTAGTAACTGCCAGTCTAATGGGTGTAATATGATATTTCATTGTGGTTTTGATTTGCATTTCCGTAATAGCTAGTGATGTTGAGCATCTTTTCATATGCTTTTTAGCCATTTGTATTTCTTCTTTGGAGAAGTGTCTATTCAAATCACTTGCCCATTTTTTTTTTTTTTAAAGATTTTATTTATTTATTCATTTATCCCCCCCTTGCTGCTTGTGCTTGCTGGGTCAGCTAACCACGCCGCGCGGGCGGGCTTTGCCTTCACCAGGAGGCCCCGGGAACCGAACCCGGGGCCTCCCATATGGTAAACGGGAGCCCTACTGATTGAGCCACAGCCGCTTCCCAACCTGCCCATTTTTTAAATGGGTTGTTTGTCTTTTTGTTTTCAAGGTGTAGGATTTCTTTATATATGCCAGATATTACACCCCTACCCTATCAGATATATGGTTATCAAATATGAATTAGGCAAATTGAGCAAACTCACTGAGCTAGAGTCTGGAAGGTAGGTTTACAGGAGACAGAAATGGAGAAGAAAGTTGTGAGCCAATGCTCATATGGGCAAAATCTATGATAAGGTGGAAGGATGCAGTTGTGCAGTGGATGGGCATGACAGTGTTGCAGTGATGCTATTAGGTTAGGTGGTACTGGTTTGTGAGGGAGTAGAGTGGGGAGGGTGCATTGGACTGTTCATGAAACTGGGGGGAGGGTAGGGAATGGAGTAGGTGAACTGTGGGGATGTCGATTTGTGGGTATGTGGTTGAAACCACAATGTTGGGAATGTTCTTTTGGCAAATATGGCAGGGTAGTGTTACTGGTTTGGGGTGTTGAATGTAGAGGGCATGTAGGACAGGGCGCACCTGGAGCAGGCTCCTAGAGAGTGTCTGAGTGTTCATATTGTCATATTGTCATAGTGTGTTTTATCAGTGCATGGAGACCCACATAATGAGCAGGAAGTGTTGGACTCCCATCCCGGGGAGTCCTGCTATGTTCTCAAATAGAGGGACGGGAGTCTCTCGAGAGCATAGGCAGTGCTAACAGAGGAGGACAAGCCAGTATGTCAAGCCCTCAATGTTTTTGCAAGTAACTATGAATCTTGTTCTTTAAGGAGTGAAGCTTGGTGGTTGCCATGGATCCCAAGGGGAGGAGAAGGGGGGAATAGAACAGATAGAACATGGGACATTTGGGGGGCAATGGAAGTGTTTTACATGATCTTGCAATGATGGATACATTCATAAAAATTTATAAAAGTGTATGGTCCAAAATGTAAACCATAATGTAAATCATTGACCATGATTAGTAGCAATGTTTCAAAATTTGTACATCAATTGTAACAAATGTACCATCCACATGCAAAATATTATTAACAGGGGAAAGGGGAAAACAGGGAGGATGTTGGGTGTATGAAAATCCTCTATATTCTGTATATTCTGTACATCAATTTTCTTTAACCTAAAGCTTCTTTGAAGTTAAAATGAAAAAAAAAAATAAGACACTGGGGGAATAAATAGAAGAAAATGTCACTGTACATACAAGACAACAGATCTTACAGTGATGAAAGACATAATGTCAAAAAATTTTTTTGTTTTATATTTTTTATTGTTCCGAATTTTTAAAAAATTGTATTTTATTTGTTATTTTTAAAACAATCATTATTATTTCATTTTCTTATTAATTGTATTTGTTTATTTTGTTGGCTTCATTTTTGAAGAGGTTTTGGATCACAGAAAGGTTACAACTGTGGCAGGGGAGGATCGTTGGTGTGGGGTGTCAGTGATGGGGGAGGAAGTTCACCTGGGGCATACCTATAAGACATATAAACATGTTCAAGTGTTCATCAGCCATTGTCATGGTGGGTGGAGATTCACACAATATCAATATTCACAGAATATCAAATTCCCATCCTGGGGAGCTCTGCCTCATTCTTTAATGGGACAGCAAGAATCTCCTGAGTACAGAGGCAGTGACTGGTAAAGGAGGATGGACCATTGTTGAGCTCTTGATATTGATGACTGTACTTATGAACCTGTACATTTGAAATTGAAACTTAGCCTACTATTATAGGGTGCCTAAGATTTACCTCCTGAGAGCCTTCTTGTTGCTCAAATGTGGCCTCTCTCTAAGCCAAACTCAGCATATAAATTCATGAACTTCCCCCCAGCATGGCACATGACTCCTGGGGATGAGACTCCCTGGCACTGAGGGATTATTACCAAGCACCAACTAGCAATGCATCTGGAAAAAGACCTCGACCAAAAGGGGGAAAGGGTAAAGACAAATGAATTTGTATGGCTAAAAGACTTCAAAGTGAGTTGGGAGGTCATTCCAGAGGTTATGCTTATGCACATCTCAGCAGGGTCTCATTGACTGCCAAAGTATATATTGCCTCAAATAGTGGGGCTCCTGAGACCTCTGGAGACACCCAGACATTATAGCCAGGACAGATAGCTCAGCAGTTTGGTGCCCTGCCAGTGGGCCCTACTTGGGAATTCATGTTCCCCAGTGTGACAAGAGTTGGACTCAGTTGCGTTCCCTACACATGGTTCTTCTGCCCCTTCTACTTGAACCTACAGTTAGTACTAGAGTTGATAGATAGATGTATGTCCAAGAGACTTAAATCTCTGGACTTTCCATGTGCCAGCTGGGCCCTGAATCTCAACAGAGTTATAACACCTACTCTCCAGTTCATTGGACTCACCCAGGACAACTAAAAAGGAGATGATGATGGACAATGACCATCCCAAGGAACAGAGAGAGTCTGCAACTTCAAGCAAGATAGTCCCATCCATCTGCCCCATGGGATCTAAGCCCCCTCTCAATTAGAGATAGAGTGGACATCACCATCCCAGAATCCTCAGGATTGGGGAATGAATGATGGAGTAGAGTAGACTTACTGTTATTCTACTATAGACTTATTGTTATTCTAGCAATGGAAGAACTTATACCATTGATGTGGAGACAGTGACCACTGGAGGTTCTGAGGAAAGGGAGAGGGAAAAACAGGTGTAATATGGGGGCATTTTTGGGACTTGGGAATTGTCCTGAATGACAGATACAGGCCATAATAAATCTTGTCATAACTTACAAAATTGTGCGGGAAAGAGTGTAAACTACAATGTAAAATATAATCCATGCTTAGTGGCAATGCTCTAAAATGTGTAAGCCAATTGTAACAAATGCACTACACTATTAAAGGATGTTGTTAATGTGGGAAAATGTGGGAGGGGTAGGGAGGGGGGCATATGGTAATACCCTATATTTTTTTATGTAACATTTATGTAATCTAAGTATCTTTAAAAATATATCTATTT
Source organism: Tolypeutes matacus (assembly GCA_026826555.1). Classification (NCBI taxonomy): domain Eukaryota; kingdom Metazoa; phylum Chordata; class Mammalia; order Cingulata; family Chlamyphoridae; genus Tolypeutes; species Tolypeutes matacus. The sequence continues at coordinate 13,440,342 of JAKSZT010053770.1, forward strand.
TTTAAAAATGCATTTTTAATGGAAAATATTTGGGAATTTTCAAGTTATCTTTTGGTTATTTCTGGCTAATTCCAATGTGGTCAGAGAACTAATTCCATTTATTTGTTGAGATTTCCTTCATGAGCAAGTATATGGTATATATTTTGCTAAATATGCCACAGGTACTGGACAAAAAAGAGAATATTCTGCAGTTGTTGAGTGCAGTGCTAATTAGGTCAAGTTTATTATTCATATTGTTCAAATCTTTTATATATTCACTAACTTTTGGCTGTTCTGTCAGTTACTGAGAGATATTTGTTAAAATCTTCTTTGTTTTCTGAACTATCCATTTCTTTTTTATTTCTGTCAATTATTATTTTATATATTTTGAAATTATGTCATTAGGTGCATAGAAATAAGAATTATCTCATCCTAGTGGATTGCTTCTTTCATTAGAGGAAACATCTTTTTTATTCTTCTAGTTATATTTCTTAACTTAAATTCTCCATTTTGTGATATCAGTATGATAACACTATATCTCCTTTGGTTAGTGTTTGCATGGTGACTCTTTTTCCATATTTTTTCTTTTGACCTTTCTGTATCAAGATGTTTATGGCATTTAGCTCTTGTAATCAACATATAACTTTTAAAATCGGGTCTGATAATATTTATCTTTTTAATGAACTATTTAGCAATTTTATATTTAAAGTCATTATTGATATATTTAGGTTTAAATCTGCTATATTATTCTTTTTTCTATTCATCTTATACTTTTCCTTAAATATTCTTTCAGTGGTTTCTCTGGAGAATAAATTGTATCCTTGACATATTAAATTCCAACACATATTAATACTTTTACAAATGTAGGAACCCTAGACCTGTTTAATTTCAGTTATTTTCCTAGTGCTTAGTCATAATGTGTATTTTCATTCTATAATTATTTTGAATACCTTAAGATATTATTATAATTTTATACTGTTAAATTTCATTAAATTACCCAATTATCACTTATGCTTTTCTGTGTATTTTTTATCCTTTCCTCTCTATGCAATTAAGCCTGTCTTTTTTGTTGTTGTTGTTAGATGTATCTTCCAGAATACTAATTCTGTCATATGTATTGGATCTTCTTTAAATTTATCCACTGACTTCTAAATCTTTATTTTTCAACTCTATAATTTCTATTTGATTCTTTCTCATGCTTTTCGATTTTCCATTAAAATTCCTAACCATATATTAATCACAGTTATTTTAAAATATTTTTTTTGATAATTCCAATATCTGGATCTCCTTAAAATCTGTTTCTATGATACATTTTATTTTAATCTTGATTTTCAAGCAGTATTTGTCTTTTGGTGTGCCTGGTTATTTTTTATATTGTGCCACAGATTATATATGAAAAATTGTAGGGATAATTTGAGGAGCTATATAAAGTCATCTTCCTCCAGTGAATATATTTACTTTTGCTTCTGGCAGGCACTCAGGAGAGGTGGAGATCACCATAATACAGTCAGAGTGAGCTGATGCAAAGCTGAAGTCAGTGCCTGTATGATCTGATCTACTTCTAGTTCAACATTACTCCTGCTGCTTTTGGAATCTGAAGAGAAAGTCAACGGTGTTTACTAGGGCCCTTCCTTCTTTGTGGGCCCCAATATCCAAGTTTTGTTCTGCCAGCCCCATGGAACTGTTGAATGCTGTTTCCCAGCTTCTCAAGAACTGCTTTAGTAATCAGGGGAAAGCAGATTTAAATGCTGAGCACACTGCTGTAGATTTCCATTCTCTTCTCTGTCTTGGCTTCATATTATCTGGCTGCATTGATAATTCATCTACGCCTTTAAATGAAGGCTTTATGTTATATTTTCCAGGTTTTTAGTTGTTTTCAGTGGGAGAGCTGTTCAGAAAAGAGGAGAATTCTAAAATATGCAAATTTAATCTTTTCACTCTCCTCCAAAACCTTCAGTGGCCGCTCCCTGCTCCAGGAGTAAGACCCGAGCTCCTCACCAAAGCCCAGGAAGCCTATGTGACCTGGCCTCAGCCTTCTTCACAAGCCTCACCTCTTAAGGCATTCTCTTTCACTACCTGTGCTCCAGGCAAAGCAGTTTTCTTTCTGTTCCTTTCCTTCCCCCAGGCCTTTGCCCCACTGGAATACCACTCCCTCAGCTCCTTGCAGTGATGGTTCGTTTCCATCCCTCAGGTCTCAGCTTAAGTATCACCTCCTCAGAGGTATCACTAAACACCCAGTCTAAAGTAGCTTCCTCTGGTAACACTTTATTTCTTCAGCCTTTTAATTTCCCATTTAGTACCAATATAATCTGCAACTGTTTTGTTTACTCTTTGCCTCTTTCAAGAAAAAACCTTGCTTGTTTTGTTTCCTGCTTTGTCCTAAAGTTTAGCACAGTTACAGACATATAGTAGGTACTGAACAAATATTTGTTGAATGAACATATGACTGTTCCTAAATACAATCATTCATATTAACTCTTTAATTACCACTCTTGGGGGAACAGCTATTCCATTGGCTATATATTTATTTCATTATATTATTATCTAATTTCTTTATCTTGTCCACAAGGTTTTTACAAGAGATTTTGTCAAGTGTATTGCTGAAATACCGACCAGCTTATCAGTTTGACAGTGCTATCAGTAAAATTGAAGGGTCTGATTGGGCATTTCCTGTTTTTGGTGAACCTAGTCCTACACTTAATAATCACTGCTTCCCCTGCAAACTATCTATTTGTTACTTTGTTCAGAATTGTGACCAAGATTCATGCTAGATTTATTGATATTTAGTATTTGATATCTGTCATCTCCATTTTGAACATAAGGTGACTTTTACTCATTCCCATCTTAAGTTACAAGTTCAATTTTCTGCAATTACTGAGAGATTACTGATTGCAGTTTGGAACACATTTGTAAGTTCTGTTCTCTTCTTGTGATGTATCTCATTGTGACCAGGGGATTTTAAACTATTTATGCTACTAAAGCGCTCTTTTCATTCTCACCAGAACAAGTAGTGCAGAGCCAGGTCCAATGTGCAGGGTCTGGACCCTGAGGCCCTGGGTCGCATTTAGTTGTGGGACTTTGGCAAATGTACATGATTTCTGTGTTCCTCTGTGTCCTTAACAGTATTTGTCTACTAGGCCTGAGGAAAAACTGAGTTATTGCCTACTAAGTACAATTTTTGGCACACATGTGTTTTTTACATACACAAGGTTTTGTAACCTTCCCCAATAACATACTACAAACTCCAAATTGTGGATTTATACCTTTTTCTACTTCTTTTGAAAATAACCAAAAAATAACCCTGATGGTGGCATTGTTACAGGTCCATGATTGTTTTATACATATTCTTTAACATCTGATATCATTAGGGAGGTACTATGCAATCAATCAATATTTGTTTTTTGCTTTTTGTTTTGCTTCTCCTCATTTTTCCTTATGGGAAGAAAATGGAGAGAGGAGATGAAGATGACTAAATCTTCTTCCAGAGTGGGAAGTTAGTATGTAAAACTAAAAAAAAAAAAAAAAAGAATAACATCATAAGCATGTTTATTTAGAGCTGAGATTTTTGAAACAGGCTGCCTCTGGGAGCAAGCAATGGTCCTGGGTGGGGTGGGAGGTTGTTACTGTTTTTAGTAGCAAACATTGTAGACATATTTGATATTTTTAAGCTATGTGCACATATAACTTTGATTTTGCATAGCTAAAGCCATAAAAACAAATTCGGTAATTCAATAGAATAGAAGATAGTGTTAAATTTGGCAACTTCAAGAGTAAAAGGTGACAGATCCTAGCTGTCATTTAAAATCAGGAGGTACATGAAAAGCAAAATTGGGCACTGGTTTGAGAAAAATACTCTTTCCAAAGGGTGGGTCACTGGCAAACATACACTCATAGGCTCACACAGGGGCCAAAATAATCAACCTAGCTAAAATGTCCCTTAGGGAATGGAAAATGCATTCTTATTCACTCTACTTGCCTCCTTTGAAGAGACAATGCTAAGTGTTAGAGGAGATATCTTGCTTTTACACACTGTCTTTCAAAATATCTTACTATGTACCAGTGGATTATTTTTCTCTGAGTGTTTTGACGTTTCCAGTATCAGAATTCTTTATTTACATTTTCATGCCTTCACTCTTTCTCGTCTTTCCTGTCTCTTCAGTGTAATTAATCACTTGTCTTTTATCTTTATGTTATGCCTTTTTAGCTTAATTACACTCAATTTTTAAAAAAAACCAAAGTCTGTAGCATGTTTAGAAGGCTACAAATTTAATGTTGATGTTTGGTGATGAAAGTTGATAAGTACAATGTATTCTAATTCCTTGATGTTTCTGATTCACTTTCAGGGTATAAAGTCAGTGTAAGCACGTCAGGTCCAGATAAAGATGTTTTTGAGAGTGAAAACAGGGCACTGTTGATAATTATATTAGGACAACTACTGTAGACAGGATAGTGAGTAAACTGGGAGCTACTGCCATCCTCACTTGCTAACAGTCTTCATATCATCTTCCTCCATTTCCAGGGGCCACGGATGGTGGACACTCTAATTTGGATACCTTAAAGTTATCAGAAGATCAAAGAAAGGAGAATGCCTCCAAAAGTATGGTATATTGGAAAAAAATGTGAGTTTACACTTAGATATTACTTCCTGTTCTAAAATTCAAGAGGTGCGTTACTCTGTTAATCAACCTCTCTTGTCCTTGGGTTCTTAATTATAAAATGGTAATAAAATAAGAATGAAATGAATTCCTGAGAAGGTATTTAGCTCTTTGATTCCCAGAAAAGATAGTATGTTTTAGTTTCCTGAGAGGATAATTTCTTTCAGATAAGAAGGTGACCAAAAGAAAGGTAAGTGGCTTCATATTGCAAAAGGTCCAATTATCTCACCCAACTCAAAATTCTTAATATTGCATATGTCTTGTATAATTTTCCCCAATACTTTCACATTTGCATCTAAGATTCATCCTGTTAGAGAGTCAGGAATATTTTTATTATGCCCATATTGCAGACAAGAAAACTGAGGTTCAGAGAAGTCCATGGATTTACCAAAGTTCCCATGATTAGTAAGCGCTAGACCTAGTACCTAAATCCAAATCTCTTGAGAGCTGGTCCAGGACTTTTTCCCAATACACCAGGATGTTCCTGCTTCTCTTAAGTGAATAGATGGGAAATAGAGCCTCAGGATTAAGCTGATCATGTAATACTGAATCTCATTTCAGGGTGAGATATCACACTGATTTGAAAGGAAACATTTAGTAAAATATTTAAAAGTGTGTTTGGTTGTTTGATTTGCCTCACTTTATTTTTTGACACAATCGGGTCGTTGAGTACATTTCTGGAAGCAGTTAAAGGATAAAATCATGAACATCTCATTATTTGCATATAGCTTACACACTTTATGGTTATTGCAAAACAAATGTCCAATTCTGTAATAGTTTTCCTCATACTACTAGACACACTTCAGAATTTTTCCTTCAACCTTCTATTTAGTGAGAGCATTATGCTCTGAGGGTGCTGATATTATATACAAAGTGAAATTAATATTTTCAATGTAATAAATAGCACACAAGCTATTTCAAAAGCAAATAAAAAGTAAATTGTAGACAAATTATGTTTTAGGATTATTCATCACTGCCTTTTTTGATTGGTATCACAAGAAAGATGGAATTAATCCCAGAAACCTTGGTGTTTAAGTTAGGACTTTGCTAGTTCTTCAATGACAAAGGAAAAGAAAAAAAACAGATGTTCCAATCCAGTGGGAGTGGCACATGCCTCTCCAAGGGGGTGGGGTAGGGACTAGGTCAGGAAAGCAACCACCCACTTGGCTGCAGGATCAACCCAAATAGCTCTGATGAAACAGAAGTTCATCAGAAAATGCTAGATTAAAAGAGTAGAAAGAAATGTATGTATTTTGCCTGATATGGGAGAATGATTAGAAGGAAAGTTGGAATCCATACAGAACAAATTTAGACATATTTATAGATTTCTTTTTTTAAATTAGAGAATTTGTGGGTTTACAGAATAGCCATGCATAAAATACGAGAGTCTCATATATCTTTTTAAATAGCAGTTTTATTGAGATATAATTCACATACCCACATACCATACAATTTACAAAGCTAAAGTGTACAAGTTAAAGGTTTTTAGTATATTCACAGAGTTGTGGAACTATCACCACAATCAATTTTAAAGCATTTTCATCACTTCAAAAAGAAACCTCATACCATTAGAAGGCACTCCACATTCCCCCCAAAGCCCACCAGTCCTAGGCAACCAATAATTACTTTTGGTCACTGTAGATCTGCTCATTCTAGACACTTCATGTAAATGAAACCATAAAATATATGGTCTTTTGTGTCCAGCTTCTGGCACTTAGCATAATATTTCCAAGGTTCATTCATGTTGTAGCATGTATGAATACTTTGTTTTTTTTCTGAATAATATTCCATCATAATAATGTTATCTATTCATCAGTTGATGGAGATTTTGGTTGTTTCCACTTTTTGGTTATTATGAAAAATGCTGCTATGAACATTGTGTACAAGTTTTTGTGTAGGTATATGTTGATCATAAGGTAGCTGAATGTTTAACCTCTTGAGGAACTGCCAGACTGTTTTCCAAAGTGGTTGTATCATTTTACATTCCTGCCAGCAGGGTAAGAAGGTTCCAATTTCTTCACATCCTTGCCAACACTTGTTTTTAAGTATATTTTTTAATTATAGCCTTCCTAGTGCATATGAAGTGTGTATCATTGATTTGCACTCTGGTGGATGATTAAGATTTCATTTTGTCCAGATGTTAACTTATATATATGCCATTAAGGAACATTGCTGGACTTTTAAAATGCACATTTTTAAATAATTTTATTGAACAATATTTTCTCCACTTAGAAAAGTTCTTAGTTCATTTCATTTAATTAATATTCCATAGGGACCTCTTTCCTCTGGATTTACTATTTGCTACTTTTTATAAGGTTTTCCTTATTGGTTATCTCTTTTCTGGAGGTGGGCATTGTACCCAGGTCCTGTGCTCCTGTTTCATCTAGTTACTTGGGGAGTTTTCCCCCACTTCCATCAATAGGACAAACAAAATAACATCCCTAGATTCTTCTGGGGGATATTCAGAGACTTACCAAGGGCAATGTGCAAAAATTAGTTTTAAGGCAATCAGTAGTTGGACTTCCGTATGTACTCTTTATAAAAATTGATTTGCCAGATAAGTCATCTGTGGTTTTCCTTTTCCACCTCCCCTTTCACAATTGCTCATTTTCCATTTTATACCAAAGAAATACAGACCTCTCAGCCACCCTGAACTTTGCAGTGCTTAGTGGTGGAAAAGCCTCTGGGGGATGGGTGGAGTGGGTGAATGGGTGAATGGGTGCGTGAGTGAGTAGATGAGTGAGGGGCAGGGCAAAGGAGGGATTCAAAATATTGGTGTCAGCAAAAGCTACTTCAATCAAGACACCATAAACACTACCCCTAATCCATCCCATTAAGATACACGTTTCTAATATATTTTCTTTTATGTTTTCATGAAAATTTGTGAAATATTTGTATTGTTTTGATCAATTGTGTACTGCTAATAATTTTAATCATTATTATTATTATTATATACTACCATGATTGTAACAATACCTCACTCCAGAAGAAAAGTTGTAATTCTTAGGTGCCTAAGATCATAGGCAGGCAAGCGGACACGGCGGCCTCCATGGCGGTCTACATGGCACCATGCTGTGGAGACTGTAGTTTACGAGCCGCCAGGGCCTTCTCCCTGCGCCATTTTTGGGCCTGGGTTCGCAAGGGGCTATGTCCACCGCAGAGCACGTGGCCTTCCGGCCTGGCGAGTTCCAGCCGCCGTCAAAACCGGCCATCCTGGACAAGCGCTGCACCCCCCGCCCCCCGGCCAGGGTAGAAGGTTTTTGAGTCCTGCCTGAATTCATTCCCCCAAGGGGAAGAACAGATCTTCTGAAATTTCAAATAGAAAGAAAAGATACGTTAGAAAGGAGAAGCGTATTCCACATTCCAGAGTTCTATGTTGGAAGCAAACTCCATGTTACTACAGCCGACCTATGTGCTAATGGAAAAATCAGCCAGTTTCTGGGGATTTGCATCCAGAGATGAGGAAAAGGACTTGGAGCTACTTTTATCCTTAGGAATACTACGGAAGGACAAGGTGTTGAGATTTGCTTTCAACTTTATAATCCTCAAATTCAGGAGAACCAAGTGATCAAATTATTGAAATGGCTGGATGATCGCTTTTTATACTTCGGAGATGCCCTTCCTGCATACAGCACTTTTAATATGAATATGAAGCTGGTAGCACAAGATCCTACCCAGAAAGTTCCTGTTAATAAGCTGAAAGTAAAAATGAAGCCTAAGCTCTGATCCACAATTTAATGTTAAAGGAATCCAGTTTGATCTTTATTTAACTGAAGAACAAATGAAAGAAGCTCAGGAGTGGGCTAAGCCATGACTTGAGTTTGATATTGTTGAACCCTAAATTAGCCTACCCATAGGCCTTCATAGCAACCAGAGTAAGGTAGAAAAGAAAAGTTTTCCACTGTCTCCTAAGTGTCTTATCTGAAAAGCACACAACCTCCCCTCCCTTGAACAATCTTGCAAGGACAGACAAGCACACAACCTCCCCTCCTTTGAACAATCCTGCAAGGACATCTCAACCCTGCAGCTGTGCCCCAAGCTATCAGGGCGTTCTGTGTAAACGCTAGCTAACTGCCAAAATCCGTTTCTGTTTATCTTGCTTGCTTGCAAACAGCGACAGCAACCCCCTATAAAAGGGAGCCATTTTAAAACCTGGGGGCTGCAGTTCTCTCCTGCATGAGAGGTGCTGCAGAAACCCGCGGGCTTAGCTCAATAAACTTCATAAAAGTGGTTCAAGTCTGAGTGTCTTCGATCTCCTGGGTTATAACAATATGTTGAGGGAATATGATCCTTCAAAAATTGAAGCCGCAATATGGGATGAAATTAAAGCGTCAGAAAAGTCCTGATCCTGAGAATAAAGTTGGTAACTTGCAGAGGATATTCTGATTCAAATAGTATTTATATTGAGACCAATTTAATTTCATTTATAAGGACATAATTATTAAATTAATTTAGCATTCATTAAAAAAATCAGGCAATAAAAATATCAATTCATAGACATTTTTTATAGCAGAGAAATATGAGAAGGTGATCAAAATACTTCTAAGCATCAAAATATATTACCTTTTTTTTTTTTTCAAAATATATTACTTTAAAATCATTTTCTGTAGATTCTGCCGAAGTCATATGGAAAAACCATTTCAAGGAGAAAAAGGACTAAGACAAGTTTGCAACAAATAAAGAAAATCTTTGTCATGTGTTTCTCATCTATTTTTTATAACAGATGATGATGGCATGAAATTGATATGTTATTTCTATTCCATTGGTTACATTTAAAAGAGTAATCTAGTATTTTAATATTCTGGAAATGACAGTTTTTGCAGTTATTCCAACTGGGGTAAATAATTTTATATGTCGTTCTAGAAGTTTACAAAAGGATACACACTTTTTCCAAACTCTTTCAAGGAGTACTGAGGGGGTAGAAAGAACATTGCTAAGGATCAAGGCAGTGTGGTTTGGGAAAAGTCAGGCTTATCTTTTGCAGTTTATTTTTCCCTCTCTTGCTTTCTAGGGTATTAATTTTGACCCTAACTTTCTCTGAAAAATCTGGGCTTTTGGGGGCAAAGTTGCAAATAGAACCCACAGGTGTCCAGTCTCTGAGCATATCCTGCTTATGTAAGTTATCTGCCCAGATACGCCTCAATGATTTCAGTGAGTTGGGAACCAAGTCTGCTATGCCTCAATGATTCCAGTGAGTTGGGAACCAAGTTTGCTTTTTAAAACCTTCTGAGAATGCCCTTGATTCCCCTCTCAGAAAGATTTTCATTATTTTTCACACCTTTTTAGTGAATATGTTAAAGCCTAAAATATATTTTCAAGTTAAGAGAAGAAAACTTTGTTATGTCAGAAAAGTGGATTCATTTAAATGCCATTAAACATAAGAGCATTGCAAGTTAAGTATATTGCAATGTTTGTTTTGGCAGTTGAGAAGCAAAGCTTTAACTGAGGGTAGGATTTTCATCTTTTCAAGCCAAATATGGTCAGTTTCTAACTTTTAACAATGTCCATCCATATATAGTTCTCTGTTTATAGTTTGACTTGTAGTTATCCGTCATGCGACTTACTCCTACATGTGGCAGAATGGGGTTTTCTTGCCCTTGACCCTTTCTTGTGACTTGGTACTTCCCTTCCCCCCACTGGGGCCCAGGATCCTGATAAATTAGTCTAAAAGGAGGAGATCTTTGATAAGATGAGGAAAGGAAACAAGGAACCTGTGTGCATTCAGGGTCCTGAAAGGAAATGGATGGGGTAATTGAAGAGCATGTAATGAGGAATTCTTTACAAGAGTGTGGGAGGGAGGACAATAGCAAAGAGACCCATTACTAATAGTAGGCCTAGAAGGCAGGAGAAGGGCTGGTAACCAGAACGCAGAAGCCACTTGAGGGTACAGCCTTTGGAAGAGGCTTCCAGCCACTGGTGGGCCCTGGGGGAATAAAACCCAGATTCATTCTCTTTGCAGCCTCATTGCCTCCAATTGGCCAATTGACCTGGAAAACAGGCAAGGGCACACTTGATGCAGTGCATAATGCCAGCTTCCTGGGGCACAGAGGAGGGTGGGGAACAACAGAGTATATTTGCAGAACATGTGGGAAATACCCAGCTCGGTGAGGAGAACATCCTGGAGCTTGAAGAAATGGTCAGTGAAAGAGAAAGTGGTATCTTGCAGCTGAATTGCTCCCAGGTTTCTAAAGGAGTTGAGGGTTCTGGAGGCCCTAAAGCTACCCTCCACTACAGAACATATGCATATTTTCTCTGAGATCCAGGGCCCTGGGGAAGTTACAGGGACAAAAAGAACTTTTAAGGAAGACATAATATGAACTGATAAGGAAAATGACGGAAAAGGATGAACTGGGTAGTTTCATTCTCTGGGCTCTGCCTCATCATCCAATAGCAATATTTTCTTTCTTACAATGAATTGTTCCTCCATACCTTTCCAAACATTAGAGGCATGACTAAGAAATCATACACTCACACACACACACACATATATATGCTCATACAAATATTTACATATAATATATGAGAATGCATTTTCTGAACATTGTTAATGAATTCTTATTGAATTTTCACTTAAAAATACAGGTTTTATTTCAAACAATGTTTAAAAATAATTCTTATATCTCTATTACTTCAACATCTTATGCCATAGATGCCATAGTGTCAAAACTATGTAATCCAAAACCACATTTAACTTGTTTGATTTTATTCATGCAACTTTGTTAAACTTTCAACACTATTTCAACATACATAAAATAACAAATGGATAATATTGAAAATAAAGAGCAAGAAAGGAACTATATCTATAGATATCATTGAAACAGGGTAAAGGTTAATATAAGGAATTTATTTATTCTTGAATAAATATATGTTCCACATTTTTTATTTCTTTGGGAAAATATATTAAATAGAAGTAGAAGGTACTGAGTGCTAAGAAGGCTGACTAGTTTAGAATATTTGAATATTCCATCTCCATGAAAGGAGAAACAGAGGGTTTATCTGTGAAGCCTATACTATAGACCTGTGGTCCAGTGGGAAGGTGTGAGTAACAAGATGTAATGGAGAAGCAGGTGTTTCCTCTATTGGACGGCTGGTAGAAGACTTATTCTGTTAAAAGCAGAATATCTGCTGAAAACTCATTTTGGAGATGAAAGCATATGTTTTCAGGGAAGTGACTATTCTGGTCTTAATTTAAACAATAAAAAAGAACAAGTTCATAACTTGGATGAAGCAAGAACGTTAGTTGCACATCTTGGACTCTTAGAAGCAAAACATTTGTTTATTAGGAAAGCAGATTACAGGAAAGAGAAACTGACCAGGAACAGATAGACACAATAAAATATCATAATGAAATTTCAAAAGAGAAGAAACCTAGTTAGACCAATGTTTCTTGCACATTGAATTATGATACCTTAGCAAATATGTCTGCACTAAATGGAATAAAAGGAATGTGGCCAAAGACAAATGAAAGGCTAGAGATAAAACAAAATGAAGACTGAGAACACAGTTAGGGATAAAATAAAAAGTAGAGATGAACAGGAGGGGTTTAAAGCTGAATTTGATGCAATATGATCAACAAAAATTAAATAATCTCCCTATTACCAAATTAACCACTACTAGAGAAAAGTTGAACTGCCAGAATCCTGTTGTGCTTCTGTCTTATCAAGGAGCTTTATCAACAATATAGCCAAGAGGCTGCTGAAGCCCTTGATAAATGAAGAGAAAGTCTGTGGTGAGAAAAGGAGTTTAAAAAATTGTTTATTCTTTTCATTAAGTTATAATTACATGCAGTAAAATGCACAGATCTCAAGGGTAGAGTTTTGTGTATCTTGACAAACATATACCTCAGTAACTATCACCCCAATCAAGATACAAAACACTCATCATCCTAGAATATTCCCTGTGCCCCTTCCAGTCAATTTTCATCTGTCTCCTGTCCTGAGAAAACAATATTTCTGATTTCTATCACTATATATTAGTCTGGCCAACTCTTGAACCTTACATAAATGGAATCCTACAGTTTGTGCTCTTTGTCTACCTTATTTTGCTTAACATAATGTTTTTGAGAATTATCCATATTTTTATGATGAGAAGTGCTGTGTTTGAGTTACTGATCAAACTCCATGAGGTTGGGGATTTTGTCTTTGATCAGTACCCCATTCCCAGTGCCTAGAGTAGAACCTGGCACATAGGAATTGCTCAGTTTCTCAACTGTAAAATGAAAATAAAAATAATAATACCCCATGTACATACTCAAAGGGATTTGTAAACCACAAATGAGAAAAATTATCTTAACATATACTTTGCAAACTCTATAGTACTTCTTATAGCCTTGGGGGTAAACAAATAGAATTAATGTTCAAGTGTCTACAAGACATCTTTTCATATTAGGATACTTTATGTGGGCAAATTATTTAGGTCAAAACTACTATTTTTTTTTTTTTTTTAAACTACTCTTCAGTAAAGAATTCTGAGAGTTCATACTGGGTTAATATAGTAGGCAGAATGATGACATCCACAAAGATGACGATATCCTAATCCTCAGAACCTATAAATATGTTACCTTACATGGCAAAAAGGGCTTCGAAGAGGTGCTTAATTGAAGATGTGGAGATTATCCTGGAATAGCCATGTGGGACCAGTGCAATCACCAAAATGCTTCCAAGACAGGTAAGTCAGAGAAGAAGTTGTGATGATGCAAGCGGGGAGCGGGGGAGGGGGGAGAGAAATTTGAAAATGCTATACTGCTGGTTTTGGTGATGAAGGAAGGGGACCATGAGCCATGGAATGCAGACAGCCTTTAGAAGCTGGAAAAGGCAAAGGAACAGATTATCTCCTAGAGTCTCCAGAAGCAACACAGCCCTTTTGACCCTTGATTTTAGGACTTCTCACCTTCAGACTTATTAGAAAGTAAGTTTGTTTTAAGTCAAAGGCTGTGGTTATTTATACACCAGCAACAGGAAACCAATCTGGCTAATGAAGAACACTTGAATGGGTTGGAGCTGAGAGAGATAGGCTGACTCTAGACCTAGGGATGCACTAGTCTGGGTCCTGGCACCAAGATGGGATCAGTCTGCAGGAGTTTCTTTTGGAGAGATTCCTGAGGTGGAAAATGGAGAGGGGCTTGTAAGGAATGGAGAAAATGATCGACCTCAATGGAAAGTGAAAGAGAAAAGGAAGGCAGGTGAGTTGGTTTGAAGAGTCTCAGACTGCAGGATAAAGATAAAGTTTTGGCCAGGTCAAAGTCGCCCATCAGATGAGTCCTGAGTATCACAGGGATGGGCTTGCTTTAGTATCCCTGCCATGCTTAGTCATCAGCTGGGGACAGTATGAAGCCTGGCCTCAGCAGGAACTCAGGTGGATCTGAGAGTAGTGTTAGGGCCTGCCTGTTGATTATACTTCCCGCAGCAGGAGATCTGAGCTGTGCATTTTCACTGCCACCATAACAGGCCTTTGGTGTGGATGGGATTAGAGGCAGTATTCAAATTACATTGTCAATGCTCTGAGGAAAACTTGGTTTAATATAGTTAGTCAATCCTGAGAAGTGGGGTAGAGAAATAGTGAATTAATAAAGTAGATTGGTAATCTGGAAGCTTGGGTTAAGAAAGGGGCAGTCTTCCAGGGGTTGAAATAAGGGAAATAGGGAGTGCCTGGAAGACATTCATGCTTTATGCTGAGTGACATTAATTGACAATGAGTTGTGGAATATATTTAATTATATAGAATTTGAATCTTCAGGCATTTTTCAATGTGGAAAAATGATTGTGTCCTTAAAAATGGTTGATGGAATGTATTGTGCTAGAATCTGGAGAAAGAGCATCAGAAGAGAATAAAAAGGGGAAAGGTCACAAATCCATCCCATTGGAATGAGAAAAGAGCTAAGTGGAAGCTTGGTGGTGAGAAGTCCTGAAAAGTTTCTTCCTCCTTCCCTCCTTTTCTCTCTCCCTCCCTCTTTTCCTCCCTCTCTCTCTCCCTCCCTCCCTCCCTCTTCTCTCTCTCTCTCTCTCTCTCCTTCTTCTAAGTCCTACTAGCATCCACATATACTTACTAAGCTATATTTTCCTAAAAATCAGTCCAGATTCCTGTGCTTTTATATTATTTGACATTTACACTTATGAAAGAAAGAATCTTGAATTTATTCTCAAATCAAGTGTGATCATGTATCTTTGTGACGTTTATATACTCTACAGTTGAGATAAATGATTCTATATGGCAAGTTCATCTAGTATATCCAGTAAATGGGGATTTGAAGACTTTCAGGGGATTTCCCAGTTGTGCACTTGCCCTACCAGTTCTTCAGTGATTTGAGAATAATTGTGTCTATGACCTTTTTTTCCACAATCTAATCCATTATATTACATTATTATTAGTTTTTAGTATGAATGTACTGAGCTTACTCACATTTAAGAAGAAATGCAGTATAATACATTCCCATTTTCTTGATTTGCTTAAATGTGTTGGTAAAAAACAACGAATATATTTCATTAGAAGTTACTATTTAACAAATAATGGCTAACTTTAACAGAAGGGCTATTATTAAAAAGATTCTTATGAATTGTACATTTTCTAAAAGCAGTGTAAATATTTTTACAAAATAGATGTTAGATGTTCTCCATATTTTATGTGGCCCAATAGACTTTGGTTTTTATCTACTTTAATAACTGGCATTGTAGAATTTATTATATGTTTCTTCAAAAGTTATTTTCCTTTTTTCATGATATTTTTTCCACAATTTTTGTCTTCTAACTTGCTTATTCTTTAACTCATTATAATCTCTTATTAAAATGAGATCTTATTGAACATCTAAATTGCTTACTTTCTTAAAGCATCTTAATATGGTAATTATTTTAGTATATTTAAAAATCCTGGGGCTTTTGAAAATATTAAAAGGATTTAAAAAAATAAAATATATGTATCATTTAATGTGAAATATGAAGGCACCATTTTTATGGTTTCTGAAATCTCAGTGAGCATTTAATGTCTTATTGAAAAGCATGTTTGCTGTCTGGATTGGGATTCATGTGTTTCTAAAATATAAAACATCTACAGCCTCCCAACTGCCATTTTGCCACCTACTTCTAAGATTGGTTAGGGGCAGGGGCCACTGGAAATTGGACAAGCAGGAGGATGGCATATGTTCTCAGCTTGGCTCTTTGGACTGGAACTAGGGATTCAATAAGAAGAGTTAGAACTTGGAAGAACTGTTTCCATGAAAGACTTTGTAAAACTTTAAACATATTAGAACTATTTGGGGCCCATTATCCTTGACTTTTCATGGAGCCCACTCCTGTTCTTGAATCCCAGGGCTTGGAGAGGTTCAGGATTTGACACCCTTGGCACAGATGTTGGGTTATGAATACCATCAGTGAGAACAGTTGTAAGAGCCTTCAGTAAAGCTTAATGAAATGGGGAGGGAGAGGATGTTGGATGCCACATATTGACTGTAGCTGATAGAGATTGGATAAATGGGAACATTACTGGAACCTCTTTGGGAATACTAAAAATAACTAGAGAACACTTTGAATAGGCTAGCATTTTTAACAGAGCCATCACAATTTGGACTTGTATACGTATGTATATAAACACTGGTGAAACAAAATAAGAATTGGATTATACTATTATAATAAGTGTATATATGTATATATATAATATACAAATTGTGAATTTCTTTGAAATAATAGGGTTATTATAAAGTAACAACATTGCATTAATTTAAAATGGTTAAATTTGTTGTCTAAGATGTACTAAGATGTATGGGACCTTTGAGCTTAGTGTTTAGTCAGAGGTGGCTGACCACAATCAGTTATAACATGACAGTAAATGCCTTTGTTGAAACATTCTGGATGTAATTACAAAACATTGCTTCAGGTAGCTATTTCTGAAAGAAGTTACCATATAAACTCCACCTATTCTGAATCTATACTCACCATACAGTCTTCCCTCAGGAATAAATCCTGTAGCAAGGCTGTGTTTTAAAAAAGTGTCATACAGGCCCTAACCTCCCAGAGTAAACAATTTAGACAATTCATCAAAAATAATAACAACTGTTTGCATTGATTGGAGAAAAAGCATCATAGGACTGTGATCCTTGAGAGAAAGGAAATAACTATGAACCTTACCATCTTCTTGGCTTTCTGCCTAAACTCAATTTCTGACCATGGGCACAGGGAGGGAAACCCAAACAGAGCTTGAAAATCTTTCTGAGTTGAGAATAGGGAGTTCAGAATTTAGGGAAACCAGAGCACCTGGATGTTATGGGACAGAATTCAGGAAGGAGAGGCACGCTGCAGGAGAGTACTAGGTTGCACAGATGCAGAATAAAACTCCACAAAGATGGACAAAGGATGACCATGGAGTAATAAGCTAAAGTATTTTCAGAGCTCACAAAGGGCAAGAAAACATTTGAGCTTTGATCATCCACAAAGAGAGTCCTTGATGATCATCTGGAAATTCAGTGTAGACCCGAAAGTGTTCCTTCCTTATAAGCATGACTGAACTATCACTGGAGAGAAGGCCACTGTAGACCCACAAAAGCAAAGAGTCTAAATAAGCACTAAAGTGATGAAACTGATCTGCAAGTTAGAAAAGTCTGTCAAGGAAGAAGACAATATTCAAACCCCTTGGAACAAAATCCAGCATTCACTAAAAAATTATAAAGATGCCAAGAAGAAGGAAAACGTGACCTATAACTAGAATGCAAATCAGTCAATAGAAAAAAAACACACAGAAATGACAGCAATATTGGAATTAGCAGGCAGAGATGTTAAAATAGATATTATCATTATTTTAAATATATAAATAAAACATGAAAACTGGAGAGAAATGGAAATTATCAAAAAGAACCAAATGGACTTTATTGGAATAAAAAGTACAATATATGAAAACATTTTCTTGGATTGGATTAACAACATACTGGACATTGCAGAAGACCAGAAAACTTGACTACATTGTTATAAATTTTATCCAAAATGAAGCATAGAGAGAAAAAACTGGAAAAAAAAAATGAATGGAATATCAGTGACCTGTAAGGCTATATTAAGTGCACTGATATATATGTAATTAGAGTCCCAGAAGCAAAGGATAGTGGAAGGACTAAAAAGTATGTATATAAATGGTAGCCTAAGATTTTCCAAATTTGATGAAAATGTAAACCCCCAGATTCCAGAAGCTCAAGGGTCCAAAGTAAGATAAAAACACACATGCTCAAACAAATACATCAAGGCACATCAAAATAAAATTTCTGAGAGCCAGTGAAAAAAAGACAGATATAAGAGAAATAAAGATTAAAATCACAGAATATTTCTTTTCTGTAATTATATAAGCCAGTGGACAATGGAATATCTTTAAAGTGCTGAAAGAAAAATGCTCTTAATCTAAAAGTCTAAAAACAGCAAAATTAATTCCCAAAAATAAGGCAAAATAAAGATGTTTTTTAGGGAACAAAATAAAAAAAATTGTTTTCAGCAGACCTTAATTAATATATTTTTTCTTTAGATGTCCTCTTTCCACACAAATCCATTTAAAATTCTTTAGATTTATGTAGACCTGTCTTATCTCCTGTGAAGCACATCTTTAATTTCTTTTGAATTATATTTCTTATTGAAGGAAGGAAGGAAAGAAATGACAGCTCCATATTCAGTATTCTCTCTGGCTTCTTCATAAGTAGGAAAACAAAATCTAAATCCAGAGGCATGTGTCAGTGAAAGATTCAGATAACATGCCCATGTATATTTAACCAAAATATGCTGTTTACTTTTATTCTCAATCTGTAGTGTGCATTAGTTTTATCCAGAGAATTCAGAGAGAGCAGATCAATCATATAAAGAAGTTTAAGAAGTGCTTTTTCTAGCCACTTCTCTGCACCCTTTTAAACCCTACTAGATGCAATCCTGGAGATTCTTGTAACAGCATAGGCAGTTCTTCATGCAGTCTTGTTCTACGTATTATTTACCATGAATTTATTCTTCTATGTAATTGTGGCAATGTAACATTTTCTGTGTTAAAGGACTCATTAAGGTTAGATTGAATACTGGCCAAATTCCTCATTTCCCCCATGAATCCATTTCCTCTCCCATACTTCCCACGTGAATGAATGGGATCCCCATTCACACAGTTGCCTAGCTGGAAACCAATCTTCTCCCTCTTCATTGTTCCTCAGACAGGTGGCAAGGTGGTGATGAAGGTCATGAGGTTGACGATGGATAAGTAAACCTTCCCAGTTTCCTCCTTCCCACTCAACCCTAATCTAACTTGGAAGGAGGATCCTTTCTTTGTGCTATTCACTTACTACATCTTTGTTGTGATGCTCAAGATAACAGAGGAAGAGGCTAATTCAGGAGGCTAAATTCATTTTCATGAGCAAAAAAAAAAAAAGGGAAAATAAGAGTGAGGAGCAAAATCAGAAAGGGCCTGTGGGGCTGGACAGAAAGAGAAGGAAAGATTTAAGCTGCTGCTGCAGAACCTGGAAAAGAGAGTAATATTTAAAGAGGGTTTTAGGGAATTATGCTATATAATAAGCCATATAAACTCTTCTTTAATAATCCACAGAAATCTTCAGTAAAGACCTAATATACTTTTTTTTTTGTTTTTTTTTGTTTTTTTTTATTATGGGTAAAAATCAAAACTCCCACAATACATACAAACACTTGCAAAACGATATACAAATACACATGCACATATGTGTATTTGCTTACAAAAATGTTATTTATATATATATATATACATATATTTTAAGAGGTGCTTAGATTACCTAAAATATTACACGGAACCCACTGGGATTCCCATGTTGCCCACCTCCCACACCTCCCACCACATCCCACACAAACATCTCCCACAGTGTGGCCCACCAACCTCAATGAACTTACACATCCTGGAGCCTTGCCACCAACCATAGACCACAGTTCACACTGTAGACCACACTCTCTCCCACTCAGTTCTGAGTGGTGTGTGCTGATTTAAAATGGCCTACATCCATTGCCACAACAGTACTCAGGGAGGTGGAGCCAGTGGCCACTAATATACTTTTTGTTTTGTAGCTTCCCCCTAGTTTTTTTTTTTTTTTTAACAGTTTTTTTACTTTACTTATTTTGCTTGTTTCTTTTTTTTTATTTTAGAAGAAGCTTTAGATTACATAAATGTTGCATTGAAAATATAGGGGATTCCCGTATACCGTACCTCCCTCCTTCCCCTCCCACACTTTTCCCCATTAACAACATCCTTCATTAGTGTGGTACATTTGTTACAACTGATGAACACATTTTGAAGCATTGCTACTAACCATGGTGTTTACATTATGGTTTACACTTTGCACTGCACAATTTTATAGGTTTTGACAAAATGTATAATGGCCCATCTCCGTCATTGCAATGTCATGTGGATCAATTCCAATGTCCTAAAAATACTCTTAAATTTCACCTATTCTTCCCCCTCAGAACCTCTGGCGACCACTGCCTTTATATCAATGTTACAAGTTCTTCCATTGCTAGAATAATAATAAGTCTACTTTAGCCCATATTTGCATTCTCCCCTTATGTTTGTTCATTCTTCAGTCTTGAGGATTTTGGGATGGTGATGCCCACTCTGCTTTCAATTGAAAGGGGACTTAGATCCCATGGGGCAGATGGATAGAACTGTCTCACTTGCAATTGTAGATACTCTCTGGTTTTTGGGATGGGTGTTGTCCATCATCATCCTTTTGTTAGTTGTCTTTGGTGAGTCTGATGACCTGGAGAGTAGGTGTTGGCTGCAAGTCTGCAGAGATTCAGAGCTCAATCAGCTTATGAATAGCTGGAAGATTTAAGCCTCTGGGGCACATATTTAATTACCATGCTAATTATAAGTTCAAATTAAAGGGCTGAAGAACCATGTATAGGAAAATTATAAATGAGTCTAACAGAGGTTACGCTTGTGCATGTCTGAGGAAGATCACACTGACTGTTCACAGTAAACAGTACCTCAAGCAGGGGGGCTCCTGGGGATCTCTAGAGACATCTAGACACTAAAGGCAGGGCAGACAACCCCAGGAATTTGACACCTTATCAGTGGGACTTACCTTGGAGTATATGATAACCTATATATTTTTTTATTAGCAAAGTTGTTTTACAGAAAAATCACGTGGAAAATACAGAGTTCCCATATATCCCCCCTCCCATTATAAACACATTGCATTAGTGTGGTACCTTTGCTTTAATTCATAAAAGAGTATTATTATAATTGCACTATTAATTAAAGTCCTTAGTTTACATTAGGGTTCTCTGTGTTATACAGTCCTATGGTTTTTTTTTGAAAGATTTGTTCTCGTAATGTATATATTACCTAATAATTTGGTGCTGTTAATTACATTCACAGTGTTGTGCTACCATCACATATTTACTTTTAAAGAATTTTAAAATTGAAACTGTGTCTTTTCTTTGTAGCTCTCCATCATTATTTATATAAATTCCAAAATCCTCGCCTTTGCATATAAGGCCATAATTTATACTCTATTCTTCACTTAACTCTTTAGTTTCAGCTTGTGTGTCTCCCCTAAGACATACTAGTGCCACTAAAATGTTCATAAAAGCTTTAAGTCTTTTGGATTACTTTACAAACTATTTCTACTGCCTCGAAAATATCATTTTTAGTGGTTGCTCAGAATTCTGTTATGTAAATGTAACAAGAATTTACTTGATTGACTTTGGTCTAAAAAAGACAGTGCAGATTTAAATGTTTGCTAAATGTTTCTCTACTGCCCTTCAAAAAGATTTTAACCAATTTATGCTTAAATATACAGTGCTGAAAGTTTCCTCTTACAATCTCCCCTTCTTCAAAATTGAGTATTTAAAAAATATTATGCCAATATATAAGAAAAAATTCTCATTATTGTTTTGATTTATAGACACTAATAATATAAAGCACATTTAATAAGTTATTAGCACTTTTACATTTTTATTTTGTATATTAGCTGTTTATTCCTCTTGGAGTGTTTATTTTTTTCTAATTATTTTTTGAAAATGATTTGTGTGTTATAGATAATGGCCCTTTCTTATTTAAATTACAAGTGTTTCTCCCAGTTTGTCTTTTAAATTTGTTCATTTTTAATAGAAATATTTAATTTTGCCCAATTTAATAATTTTTTTCTTTATGAGTTTCTGGATTTGGTATCTGTAAGCTTGCATAAGCAATTGATTTTTTACGGACCATTATTGCTAATTATAAATGATTTTTTTTTTTTGCTTTTCAACAAGTATACTTAAATTTTTAAGTATTTATTTTGTTACTATCAAGAACCTGGTTTATCCAGTACCTTTGCATACTATTATCATTGATTAGGACTTCTTAAAAGAAATAAAAATGTTAAAAATAGAAATATAAACAAAACCAAAATTCAGTAACTTGCTGAATGTTTTTAAATACCATGGATATTCATCAACCTCCAAGCCTTAGCAGTAATGGTTATAGTATTCTTGTCAAATGTGATGGCATGTAGCGATAAAATTATTTAATTTCAGTTAACTCTTCAATTAGGTTTTATTTACTTTCTAGGGAGACCAAGTGGGTGATAACATTTTTAACATGTGGCGTGACTAGTAAGGAAAAAGTTTGTACTATTGGCGTAAATTTACAGGTTAATGATAGTTTGATTTCTTGTTTGAAGTGCCATCCCCAAAACAGCAAAAATAGAAGTAGAAAAGATTAAGTAAGGACTTGGCTTCTCTATCTTCAATACACTGAAAAGGGAGAGGCAGCAGGAGAAAATACAGGCAGAACGCAGGCTAAACGATATGTTACACATCCAAAAAGCATGAACTGGAAAACACATTAAATGAAAACAATGATTTCTCTGTCAGCCAAAGATGACAAATGGACCTGGAGGAAGTGAAATGCATTGTGTCCCATCCTTCCACCCTAGGTTTTTCTTAGAATTAAAGGAAACATTTTTCTGCAAGTTATACCAATAGTAAAGAATCTTTTTTTTCCTTCACATACATTAAATATTTCTACATAACATTCATATTCATAGAATGCTATTATCTTAAACTTTCTATTTTTTGTTTGTTTTTTAAGCAGTAGAGTTAGGAATTCTTATATTTTATTTTTCATTATAGAAGTTGTAGGTTTATTTTAAAAAGTCATGCAGAAAATACAGAGTTCTCATATACCCTTCTTACAGTTTTCTCTGTTACTAACACTTGGCATTATTGTGGTTACAATTGATGAAAGAATAATATTATAATTATACTATTAAGTGTAGTCCATAGTTTACATTAGAGTTCACTGTGTTGTACAGTCCTATGTTTTTTTTTTTAAATTTATTCTAGTAATGTAAACACAACTTAAAATTTCTCCATTTAAGCACATTCAAATATATAATTCAATGCTGTTAATTACATTCACAATGTCGCGCTGCAATCACCACCATCCATTACCAAGACTTTTCCATCACCCCAAACAGAAACTCTGTATCAATTAAGCATTAATTCCCCTTTCTATAGAATGTTATTAGCTTAAACTTATTTTGGTTTCATATGTGATGTTTGGTTCAAAAAATAGTTGACCTTTCTTTTCTCCATTTTCACTAAGTAGATAAAATGAAGATTTACTAAAACATTTAAATATTTATTGTTTTACTCTTATTTCATATGTAGAAGAAGGTATATTCCTATATGTGTGAGTATAATAATTTTACTCAAATTGACCAAATTTCCATATTTTTATTAGAATTTAGGAAGATGGGCAATTTGGAGTGGGAACGGAATTAATGATGGTAGTTGTCAGGGTCTTTCTTAAAATGTCCATTGGGAAGAAAGTGCTACTATATTTATGCCTTTGGGTCAGGTTGATCTTGCTGAGGCTGGGAATTAGTGACTAAAAATGTGGACTGAGGCTTTCAGCAAGAACTTTTTTGAAATTTTAACAATTTATAGAATTCAAGATATGTGGAGATGATTATTTTAGAAGTCTGTGAATGTAGGTAAGGAAGATGGGTCACTTGTTAGACATTTGACTCAGCATTTTTGATTTGCAGGTGATGATGTCCTGAGACCTGAAAACTTAATGAAAACAAATAACTCAACTGACACATTTGGGCTAGTGTGAAATCTTTTGTTTTTTTAAAGCTGAAATATAACATTAGAAAATATTAGATGTGAATATTCTCGCTGTCCTAATTTTGTGATAATCAGGGTAGGCTAAACATTCGCTTTATTAGAAACCATACATGTGTCCCCAGACCTAGTTTTTCTCCCTAAGTCTAGTTTTTAGAATGCTGGTGATAAACTAAACCTGATTTATCATATGACCATCCTGTATGGGAAAAGATTAACTCTAGTTATCTTTGGTCAACCTTAAGAGATACAGCAGGGGGATAGATGTGGCTCAAATGATTGGGCGTCCATCACCCATAAGAAGGGACCTGGGTTCCGTCCCCAGGAGCTCCCAGTAAAAATTAAAAAAAAAGAAAAGTATAGAAGGTGTGCGGGTGAGCCCCCCCAGGCTCCCAGATGATGACGTAACAGGAGTGTGACACAAGGGAGAGCCAAGACGAGACGTGCCGAAAAACCAGGAACTAAGATGGTGCAGGCAGTAGGACGCCTCTCTCTTCCACATCGGAGGTTCCTAGGATCGAATCCCAGTGAAGACAGGAGGATAAGAATGAGAAGAGAGGGCAGGAAATGGACACGGAGAATTTCCCAGCAAATGGACACAGAAACAGCAAAAACTGGGGGTGGGGGTGGGGGATAAAATGGCTAAAAGTAAATAAATAAATAAATAAATCTTAAAGAGAAAAATGTATAGGGGAGTAAGATATGGACAATAGTTAGTGGTAATACTTTGACGATGCTCTTTCATAATTTGTTAACAAATATTTCACAACAATGCAAAATATTTGCGGTGGGGTGATGTATGGGAGCCCTGTATGATGTTATGCATGTTTGTTTTGTAAGTTCACAATGTTTACTGAACACTTATAGTTTATTTATGTTCATGTATGAATGATATACTTCAATAAATTATTTTAAAAAAAGAAAATATTGGTATGTGGTTGAAGCTATTTTCTCTATATAAGAAAAATTAATATTTTAATATTTTTGCCTAGTATATTTTTCTTTTTGCTAAACTTAAGAATATTTAATAAAAGCCCATGAGATATTTTTAATGAAGACACTCCTGCATCTTAATCATTCATTTCATAGTAAACTTAAAAAACGCTTTAAGAACATCAGTTAGGTATTATGAAACTGCCCTAAAATAAGAGTGAAAACAACAGCAAAAATGTTATTTATAATCCCTTTTAGCCTCCAAATGGGCAAGGTCTGGTAATTTGAGGATTTTGAAACTGATCTTTTATATATTTGGAGGCAGTATTAAGTAGAGGCTGGGCCTTCAAACCCAAGACTGAAGGTGAGTGGGAGTAAAATGATTCTGTATGAAGAGGGCTGAGAAATAGAGAAAATAATTGAAGAAAGGAGACTGGCAGGGAGTGGTTAGTGGGAGGAGTGAGTGGAGAGAGAGGGAAGACAGATGGTTGCTAGGAAGAGAGAGAGGATTGAGACTGAAAAGTACTAGCTGGTTGATAGTTAAAGTGCATGGGAAGAGAGATATGTCTAATAAGCCATATTTGAGTGAATTGTTATGTATGTCTCTGTCTTTTTAAAAAATATTTACTAAAGTTTTTGGACATATTGAGTTGTTTTGTTAAACACTGATGAAGAGGACATGATAAAAACCTTCTGTGTTACATAAGTAAAAGAATGCATAAAAACATAAATCTCCATAGTGATACTAATTGTAATGAAAATCAAGAGCCAGTTAGAAAATTTTAAATATTTATAACTCTATGAAGTTGTTGTTATATGTACCATACCATCAGATTTTTTGATTCATTTATTCATTTGATTGTTTAGCCAAGTATTTAGAAAGACTTTGACATTGAAAGAAAACTTAGGGGCAAGTTTACATAAATAGGAGAAATGTCCGATAATTGTTAATCACCACAGAAACTACCTTTACATAATTGTTAGAACATATTTTATTGCTAGTGGGAATGATATTTATTAAACAAGGTTGAATTTACAGATATGTTCTCAGAAAATGCATCATGCTTCAAAAGAATTCTATTGTATGAATATACCACAATTTATTCATCCGTTCACTTATTCATAAACACCTGGGTTATTTCCAGGTTTTGGTTATTATGAATAAGATTCCTATGAATCCTTGTGTACAAGTCCTTTTTTGGGTTATATGTTTTCATTTCTCCTGCATAGATACATAGGAATGGACTTGTGTCATATGGTAAAAATGTTTAACTTTATATGAAAATGCAAAACTGTTTTCCAAGTGTTTGTTGCATTTTATACTCCCACCAACAATGTACAAAAGTTCCAATTGATTCACACATGCACCAATTTAGATTTTCTCAGCAATGTGTTTGCAGTTTTCAGTATTAGAGGTACAGTATAGCTTTTGTTAAGTTTATTCCTAAATATTTTCTATTTTTTATGCTATTGTGCATGGTAATTTAAAATTTTCATCTTCCAATTGTTTGCTGCTAATGTTTAGAAATACAATAGATTTTTTTCATATAATAAGCTTTATTTTTAAAGAACTTTTAGATTACAGAAAAGTTACTTTTAGATATACATCAAAGTACAGGGAATTCCCATATACCCCACACCTTCCCCCTCTCACATTTTCCCTTATTAATAACATCTTATATTAGTGTGGTACATTTGTTACAATTGATGAGCCAATATTGAAGCATTGCTACTTAACAAGGTTTATAGTTTATGGTTTACACCTTGCACTATGCATTTTTATAGGTTTTGACAAAATGTATAGTGGTCTGTATCCTTAATTGTAATATCATGCAGAAAAATTCCAATGCCCTAAAAATGCCCTGCGCTCTACCTATTCTTCCCTCTCCCTCCCCTAAAAACCTCTAGCAACCACTATCTTTATGTCATTTTGTTAATTAGCTTTGAATTGTGAGATCTTGCCAAATTACTCATTAATTCTAGTAGGTATTTTGTTAACCCTTTAGGAGTTTCTATATAAACAAACATATTATCTACAAATAGCAGCAGTTCTACTCCTTTCTTTGCAATCTGTATATCTTTTATTTATTTTGCCTTATTGTACTGGCTAGAATTTTCAGGACTATGTTAATAAGAACAATGAGAGAGGACGTCTTGGCCTTGTTCTTAATCTCAGGGAGGAAGTGTTTAATATTTCAGCATTTCAGCATTAACTACAATGTTAGTTCTAAGTGGTATATTTTAGATGCCCTTTTTTAAATTGAGGAAATTCCACTCTATTCCTAGGTTTCTGAGAGGTTTTTTTTTTTTAAAGTCATGATGGTGTTTAATTTTTGTCAAATGCTTTTTCTTTATCTATTGAAATAATTGTTTTCCCTCTTATTCTGTTAATGTGGTTTAATTACATTCATTGATTTTTAAAATTTAGTCATCTTGCATTCTTGGGATAAACTTTAATTTTTCAGTGTATCTTTATTATATAATTGCTGGATTTGATTTGCTAATATTTGTTGAAAATTCTGTCTATTCATGAGGGAGCTTATTCTGTTAATTTTGAGATTGCAATTTCAGTTTTTTTACTGTAGCATTTCTTTTCCAATCTGCCTATTCTATACATATATAAAGATCTATACCAGATTCTTTGATTTTTTTATTTCAATTTACAGTTTCTTCTGTGGAGTCTATGCTTTTTCCCACTTGTGCTCATTTCTAGAATGTTGATTCCTTATTAATTTCATCCTTTCTTTTTACCAATTACAGAAAATCCACAATCTTTATCAATGGTAAATAACTCAGCCTGTTTATTCCCTGTACTTTGATGTAGGATTTCTTTAGATGTATTACACACAATAACTTTTATTTTTATTTTATTTTAAAGATTTTATTTATTCACTTTATCCATTTTAAACGCCCCCTTCCCCATTTGCTGTTTTGTGTCCATTCGCTGGGCATTTCTCTGTCTGTTTCCTGCCATCTCTTCTCATCCTTCTCCTCCAGTCTTCACCAGGATTCGATCCTGTAGACCTCCGATGTAGGTGAGAGGTGTTCTGCCACCTACGCCACCTCGGTTCCTGGTTTTCAGAGCTTTCGGAGCATCTCATCTTGTCTCTCCCCTGTTACATCATCATCTTGCTGCATGGCTCCCAGGGCCTGGCAGCTCACTGGCACACAGAGCCTGGCAGCCCATGCGCCTTCTATATATACATATATATATTACTGGGAGGTCCTGGGGATCGAACCCAGGTCCCTCCATATGGCAGATGGACGCCGCCCAACCATTTGAACCACATCCGCCCCCCCCCCCCCAATAACTTTTAGATCTTATACAAAACATTTTCATTTGGATTGTTACATGAAGATCTCAGCCTCTATGTCTCCTTCCTTTTCCTTGGACACAACTATCTCCTTTTCCATTATTCCCTGTTATTGGCAACTCTATACTTTTTGTTACCCAAATAAAAAATTATGGTTCTTCCTTTCTGTCATTCTCCATTTTTGATTCATAACCAAATCTTGCCAGTTCTGTATCTTAAAAATCTCTAAGATCTCTCTTCTTCTACATCTTCTTCGTCACTGCTTGCTCACCATTTCTCTTCTGATTACTGAAACCATCCTCTAACTGGTTTCTTTTCCCATTTTCTGACCTTTCCTTCCCACTGCCACTAAACTTATCTTTCTAAAAAGCAAATCTGCCTTACTGCATACAATTATTCAATGTCTCCCTTTTGCCTTTAGAGTAAAACGTAAACTACACAGTACAATTCCCAAATCCTTCAAGTCTGTTCCCTTTTAAAGAAATATAAAACGTGGGGTTGAGCTAAAAATGCATTCCACACAACTTAGCAAAGTGAAAAGCTACAACATCTTCTGTGCAATAATCCTAGTCAATATTTTCCCAACTGTAGTGCAACTAAGAATTTGACTATTTAACCATCTTATTTCCACTCAAAATTGTTTTTAAAACTTTGTCAAGATATTCACATTTCTATTTTAGTTTGTGTGAAATTAAACTAAAGTAAAATGTTCCCTGAATCTAATGGAAAACTCATCTTAATCAAATTCCTATAGAAAATTAGGCTGCATTTGAGGAAATGACAATGATTGAAATTGAGCAATTACTTGAGCATACCCTGGTTCTGAAGTTAGAAATAACCCTTTCTTCTTTTGTGCTCTGAAAGACCTCTTAACCTTACACTGTGTTGCTTTGCAGTTACCTTTTTTCTATACGTTTCCATGAAAGACTGACGTTTTTGAGGCAAGTGCTATAACCTACTCATTTATGTATTCATCCATAATGTGTCCTGCAGAGTCTGGCTCAAAGAAGGGTCTTATTAAATATGAATTAAATTCATGTCAAGACTAGAAGTGTGAGAGTAGAGACATGGAACATTAAAATCATGACACCGTAGAAAACCAGCTTTTGAAACTTCTGGATGGTCATTGTGTGCTACCCCCCCCACCCCCAATCTAGACTCGTGGATCAAATATATCATTATTAGAAATGCAAATGCAAGACTATATATATATATAAAAACAGCTTCCTAGATGTTGATTAGACTGTGGTACTTTTTTATGTTTAAGTTTTTTTTAACTGAGGTTTTGCAGGGTAATGCTCATGTTTTGCCGACAAAGCCAATATGTCTTTTGGGTTTTCTATCACCTTAGACCTCAAATATTTTATAACTATTTATATATTTATTTATCCTATGCTTATTATATTTTATTCTTTTTATATTTTGCTCTTTTTCTGTTATGTGCTATTATTGACCTAAGTTTGGTGAGAGAAATTATTTTGATTTTCCTTAATTTTCATTTTGTCTAACAGTAACTGTATGAAGTCAATTAAATTTAGCTACTTTCATTTGGGTGGAGGAAAATTTTATGACGACTTGAAATATATTTTACATATGGCTGACATATTTAAACTCTCCGTCTGCTGTTTACTTTCATCTTGAGTATAAACAAGGCATCATAAAAGCAGAGTCTTAACAGATGCATGATCTTCACATGTGGCTTATGAGTACAGATCACTAGTGACTAATACAAAGTTGTTTATTATTTCCATCCTTTGTGGAAACTGATGAATAGAAAGTTAGATCATGACGCAATTGTAGCTTTCCTGAAAATAAGCAATTTGTATTGTGGCACATAAAAATCATGCAAATTTATTTGAGTTATATCATTATACTAGACTTTTCTTGAACACTTTTATTTACCTGCATCAAAATCCTCTTTGACAAATTCAATTGTTAAAGCCAATAAAACAGAACCCTTAACACATGTTAATATGGCAGATTAATCCAGCACATAAGCATGCAAATTAAGTTAACTCTCATTCAGTGTCAGGATTAAATTACAAGATTTAAATAATCCAGTAAATTTAGATAACATATGTGTGATGCTTGGGAAGTTGTACTTTTATATCTTTTTTGGTATACATTTAACTGAATGATATTGGACAAGTTTCCACATTATCCCCTGAGCCTGTATTTTTTACCTGTGAAATTCTTTTATCTGTGAAGAAATATCTACTCCACCTACCATAATTAATTCAGTAAATATTTACTCAGCTCTTTTTATGGGACAAACATTGTTCTAGGCATTTAAGTTATGTGACAGAACAAAAATGTGTGGGTAAACAGAAAATAAAAACAATAAATAAGTAAATCACAGAAGTGATATGGGAAAAAACTGAGTAAGGTAAGGGCAGAAAGTTCCTGGTGGAAGGTGTGTGCCCACAGAAGTTTAAAATAGGGTCCTCAGGGTAGGTTTCATGGAGAAAGAAGGTGACATCTGAAAAAAGACTTAAAAGATGTAAGGGAGGAACTCACTATGGTAAAGGCCCTAAGGTTTGTTTGATGAGTTGCAGAACAGCAAGCAGGCCAGACTGGGTATAATGGAGTGAGTGGAAAAGTGGCAAAAGTCCAATATGTAAGGGGGATTGGAAGACTGTGACTGGAAAAATGGGTTGATCATGCAAAGTCTTGTAAGCCATGATAAAGAGTTTGTTTTCATTCTGGGGGATGATGGAAAACTTTCGGAGGGTTTTAAGATAGGTGATATGATTCAAATTGGGTTTTAAAAGGATCAATCTGATT
Organism: Tolypeutes matacus; assembly: GCA_026826555.1. Lineage (NCBI taxonomy): Eukaryota > Metazoa > Chordata > Mammalia > Cingulata > Chlamyphoridae > Tolypeutes > Tolypeutes matacus. The sequence continues at coordinate 13,471,089 of JAKSZT010053770.1, forward strand.
ACTGTCTTGAGAGTAGATTATAGAAGGCAAGAATGGAAGAAAGGTGATCTCTTAAGAGGTTATTGAAATGATGTCAGAGAGATGATGTTGGCCAACAGACTAGGGTGGTAGGAGTGGAGATGGGGAGCAGTGCTTAAATTGTAGATATCTTTTGAAGGCATACCCAACAATATTAGATTGGATGTGGGTTATGAGCAAAAGTGAAGAGCCAGGGTGGCTCAAAGATTTTGGATCTGAGCAACTGGAAGGATGGAGCTGACATAACTCACATAGGGAAACTGTAGCTAGAGCAAGTTTTGAGAAATATCAGACAATCAGTTAAGACTGGAATGTCGATTTGACATCTAAATTAGAATAATCTAGATTATGCTATAGTTAAAACTAAGTGTCAAAATGTCAATGACTTAACACATCAAAAGTTTGCTTCTCAATGATGATACATGTATTAGTCAGCCAAAGGGGTGCTGATGCAAAAATACCAGAAGTGGGTTGGTCTTTATAAAGGATATTTATTTGGGGTAGAAGTCCTCAGTAACCAGGCCATAAAGCGTAAGTTTCTTCCCTCACCAAAGTCCATTGCCATGTGTTGGAGCAGCTGACGTTTGCCAGGGTTCAGGCTTCTTGGATTCCTCTCTTCCCAGGGCTGTGTTCCTCTCTGGGATTAGCTCGTCTGTTTCCTCCACAAGGTCAGCTGTAGACTATGAGGCTCTCTAGGCTTTGCTTCTCTCCACAAGGCCAGCTGTAAACTCTCAGGCGAATGGCTTATCTCTATCCCGGGGCCTTCTTTCCTTCCTCACCAGAACTCTGATATAAAAAACTGCTCTCTCTGTCTTTTGCCTTGCCTTTTATATTTGATTCCCCCACCCACCAAGGGGTGGGGCTCAATGCCGTACTGCCATGGCCCAGTTAACGCCCAGATTAGCAGACCAGTTTACAAGCATGATCCAATTACATTTTTGGAATTCATAATTACATCAAATTGCCCAATGGCTACACTACATATCAAATACAGGTGGTGGGGACCCTGTTTCAACATACCCTCGGGGAACAAAGCTGATGGAGGCACTGGGTGTATTGTAACTGCATCTGAAATATGGCTTCCAGGGCCTTGCAGCAGGGGGAGAGAAGAACTACAAAGTCATTCGTTGGCTCCTAATATATCAGCCCAGAAGTGACACCAATTACTCCCTCTCATAGCCCATTGACCATGGACTATTTGCATGGACTCAACTCACCTACCTGCAAGGGGGTGGGAAATATGGAATCCGATACACAGCAGGCATTCAGGTGAGAGGTCTGTGTTAATAATATGAATTTGAGAATGGTTGGCACATGGATAGCATGTAAAGCCAAGAGACGGTGAAATCACTTGGCATTGAACACAGAGAAGAGAAGAGGAAGAAGGATTGATCCCTGGGGTACTCCAAGGTTATGAGGCTTAGAAGAAAAAGAAAGACCTGCAAAGGAGATGGCCAAGTACCATCCGGTGAGGTAGAGGAAAGTCAGGAGACTGGGGTGCTTGGAGTTGAAGTGAAGGAAGTATATCAGGGAGGAGAGAGTGACGGACTATCACAAATGCCACTAACCAGTAAGATGACCATTGTTTGGGAAGGGGAAGCTTGTTTGTGACCTTGCTAAGAGCAATTTTGGAGGTGTGATAGAGGTGAAAGCATGATTGGTGTGGATTGAAGTGAGAATGGGAGGAGAGGAATTGGAGACGGTTGGGTTAGGCAACTCTTTTGAGGAGATTTGATATAAAGGAGTGAGAGAAATGGAGCAGAAGCTAAAGGGGTGAAGAGGGGTCAAGATTAGGGTTTTTAAAAATGGGAGAAAAAACAAGCACAAGGGAAAATTAATGATGCAGATGAGAGTGAGGAAATTCACTAAAGTGATGTTCTTGAGCAAGGAGGAGTAAGTAGACGATTCCTACACAAGTGGGGGAATTGATTGGCTTTAGCTAAGAATGTGGGTATCTCTAGTGACAAGCAGGAAGGCAGAATTAAAGAGTGGGATGTGTTACTAAAAGTCTCTGGAAATTGGCAAATAAGCTTGTATGTAAGAGTTTATAGTAGCTGTGTCTCAAGTTTGGCATGAACACCAAATGAGACAAACACTAAAAGAATAGAAAAATATAAGTTATTATAAATCTGCTATTAGTTTTTAAATATAACTTAGCATTAGCAAAAAGTAAAGCTTCCAATAAAATGTCCAACATGAATCTGTCAAGTCAAGCTCATTTGGAACAAAGATAGCCTATCTAGGGGCGCTTGGCAGCAGAAGAGTCCACAGGCTTTCTGCACCAATCACCTCTGTAGAGATGGCGCTCACCAGGGGAGCATCTGGAGAGTGAGGATTATCCTAAATTATTACTATGGAAAGATAGATTTGGAATCGGATTGGTGTCGTTTTATACCTCTGGTACTGGGCTGCCTTTATGTAGCTGTTTGCTCTAATTTAGCCTATAGCCAACAGTTATAGAAATCTGTTAACTCAGTCAAATTGACCTCTTTTGTATGTGTCAAAGTAATAGTGGACTTATAATAATTAATATTCTCACAGGCCAGTGCTTCAAGAATCAGAGGGCTATGCACTCAGGGGAACTGTAGAGACCTAAGGGAACTCTTCCATCTTCCAAATAATATCATTCATAATTTTACATGATAATATTTGCATTCTGTTCTGAACTCATGATTAATACCTTCCCATATGGAGTAAAATTAGTTATTTTAGTCATAGATGGCAACCAGGACATTGATAAGTTATTGCCATTTCTGTTGCCCTAGAGATTATTATTTCCTTTTGGGACAAAATTGACTAATAAAAACCATTTTTTCTCCTAAATTAGTACATAGTATATGATGAAACTGCTACATTCTGGAAAATCAAGTTTTTTTTCTCCTCCAGTTCCTAAACATGGCCACAAAATATCACTAAACATAAAAATACAGAATAATCCAGAGGTTCCCTGCACTGTAGAGAGTTGTACCTGGAGGAGTGAAGGAAAGGACATTTAAGGCCATATGGAAGCCCATTGCCATCATCTGCATTGCCCAAAGAAAAGCAATAGAATTGCCAGGGGATCCTCACTCTGATCTTGTCATCAAGACTTTTATGAAAAACAATTAAGTCATTCTTCCACTTCCAGACCTTTTAACAGGACAGTGGTTGACCAACTCCATGGTTTTATTGCCAAGAATAGAAACAGACTCACTATGTCATAGCAGTTAGTTCTAAACAAGAACTTCTACATTCTTCTAATGCAGGATTTGGGGGTTCTGAATTTTTGACGCATTTGACTGACTTCCCCAACTTCCATACTTAGTGTAAATTGAAATATCATACATATAGAAATATGTAAAACATTTTAATGTTTTTCTCATAAACATTTTGAATTTTTATAGATTTGGTACATATCCATGTTTATAATTAAAAGCATCAGCCCCTTGCTCTATATTTTCCTATGCATAATTTTGTTCTCCAGAGGTGACAAATTTTTTCTGAGTTCCCATCTTTAACTATTCTGCTAGTTAATGTCATATATTTATATAATATTTATGCTATATCACTATTTCTTAATGTTCTACTTATACATTATTTATTGACTATCTGATATAGCAGGTGAAGATTTAGCTGATTTATAACGTCCCTACCCTACCACCACCTTCCCATTTTGTCACAGCACTATTTTATGGCTTCTATTGGTCATTTGTATTACCTACCAATTTTAGAAAATATATCTAGACTCCTCATTTCATAAAAGGACCTGAGTGCCCACACCCTTGGTTTAAACTCTCCTTATTTCTATCCCTCAGATTACATCAATGATAAATGTGACAAGTTTAACAGCATTTATACTCTGTTCTGCAACCATAATTAACACCTTCCTGACATAAAGTTGGTTTTAAAAAGCTGAAAATTTATGACTGTTTTTTTGCTAATTTCCCTAGTTATGCCACCTCATTCCACTTTTTGACGCCTGTAAATTCATTACAAACTCTTATCAGCCACGGTCCGTCTCTGGTTCTCTTTAATTTGTGCTCCTGTGATTTTTTTTTTTTTTTTTTTAATCAGTTTATTTTTGTTTTTGTTTTTTTACCAGGAGGTCCCCGGGATCGAACCCAGGTCCCTCCATATGGGAGACGGACACCCAACCATCTGAGCCACATCCGTCCCCCTGTGCTCCTGTGATTTTATGCCTTCTTTATTTCTTTATTTTCAATAATATCTTGAGAAGGAAAATAGTGGACAAATGTACTCAGTGTATCAGAAGCTCCTTTTTCATTTGGATTTTTTTTCCTGATACTTATTCAACAAAAGAAAAGCACTGTAGCAGCAGTTGCTAGGCTTTCCACATTTCCAGTAATGCACTGTTGAAACTACATTTTATGTTTATTGTCTTTTTTACTTCTGCAGCATTACAGAATGTAGAAAGGAAAATGTTCTAATCCAAAACACTGAGTTAGCAAAATGGAAGGGCAAATACATGTTTTGGAAATTTTAAAGGCACATATACAACTAATCATTGATTTGAGTCAATCTTTAATGCTGACATTCTTAAAAACAAACTTGTAAAAAAGTTTTCTTTTTAAGTATTGGCTTGATATCTTGATTCTTTATGTAGACTCCTTTTCCAATTTCAGTTTATAATACGCCTGGCAGGCAACTGCCTATTTTGATATCTTCATCTGCCCTGCAGGATGAGATAGTAATGTGCTTTCCTCTTGCCTCTGCCTTCTGTAAATCCTGGTTTATAGTTTTAATAATGCCTTGGAACAAGCTAATATACAAGATAAACATATATTCCTGTTTATTCAGAGTGACGTTTTTGTTATTACTGTATTAAAAAAAAAAACAATTGTGATTCTAAATAAAATATACACATAAATTAAAACAGAGATCAACTTTGCTATAATATATACACAATTTAAAGTCCCAAGAACTTTCTTCTACAAATTATATCTAGCCTGAAACAGTTGCCTACATGAAGGCAAATTCTGCATTATTCATTTTTTAAGTATTGTACAATTGATGTATCCTTGTTATCTTAATGATCACAAACAGTGCAATCTTTTGGGAGCTTCTCATTACCACTCTGGAGGCTCAGACCAGGTCTTTTTTTTTTTTTTTTTTTTTTTCAGACCAGGTCTTGATGCACCAACATGGCAGACTGCTGTTTTGATTTGAAGGTGGCCTTTCGAAAAGCCAATTTCAAAAAAGAGGTAGTGCAGCTCAATGGGTAAGGGACCTGGCTGTAGGCCAGGCAGTGAGTGTCAGTCCTTGCAGAGTCCCTTACTGCTTGGGTGACCTTGGAGACCTGTCACTCTCTTGAAGCTTGTGAAATGGGAATAGTAATAGAGTTGTCAAGAGGCTAAAATGAGACAACGCATGTAAAACATTTAGCAAAATGCCTATACTTAGTAAGTATACTTTAAATGTTATCTATTTCTATTCTTACTGAATTGCTAATTATTCAAAAGTGGTAATCCAGTCAGAGCACACAGAAGTACCTATACATAAATTTCTCCCTAAGTTTTTGAAGACCTAAATTGCATTCTAAGAATAGCTTTACAATATCAGAAGGGTTTCCTTGTTTTGTTTTACAGGCACAATTCATGTATTTAGTAACTGCTCAGTGTGCTGACAGAAATATTAAATCCAACTTTTACTTTTCCCTCAGCTGGAGGTCAAGTTTGTATATAGCGTGTTTATATCTAAATCTCTGTTTTTATTAAGTTGCCTTCAGTGGCTTAACAGAGGAATTCATTTCATAAAGCCTGAGATATCAAGCTAAACCTGTTTACCTTTGATATAGTAAACAAATCCCTAAATTTCCAAGAGACAAGTCTGCGTGCCCCTAACTAGATAGAGAAGAGTAAGGGGTGGAGTGGGGGGGAAACTAAAGACTTGATTTTAGGCTTGGCTATACCACTAACTTTCTTAGTGGCCTAAGTCAAGACACTTTATTGATCCATTAATCCACATACATTGATCTAGTACTATGCTTCACGAACTAGACTAGAGAGACAAAAACCCCTTTCTTTAAGAAATGTACAGCTTGGTTTGGAAGGCAGACCAAGTTCAATACATTGTGATAAATGTTGTGCACCCCTCACTGAACCATGGGGGTCAGAGAGGAGGATGTATGGGGACGGGGTGCTCATGACAGGTCTCTTGAGGAAAGGATATCTTACCTGGGGGTGGGATGTCTAGGCAGGAGTGGATACAGGTTTAGTGGAGCCTGTAACTTACACAATCTGGTGGGGGTGGGGTATGGAAGGAGGGTGTTCTTTAAGAAAATAAATAAATAAAACCAAGTACATGGCCTCAGAAGGGACCAGTGAAGAGTGAAGGGCCCTGCTTGTTCAGCTTCATCAGCTTCGTGGTGAATTTGACATCATATAGAGGGGGGAAAGTGGGCAACGTGCTGGGAGTCAGAGGCCTGGGAAGGGAGTCTATCTGGAGCTGCAGATATTGTTATGGCTGGGAGTACAGGGTGTGAGCTGTGGAAAGAGAAGGCACTGGAGGGGAGAGGTGGGCAGGGAGGGACACGATCGTGAAAGGTCTTATATCTAAGGCCTAGCTACTCTTTCTCCCAGGATTCTTTCTGGATACTGTTGGGAATAACTGAGGGAGTTAAGCAAGTTGGTGACTCAATAAAATGTTTGTCCTTGGGAAAGTCACAAAAGTGGCAGTGTGAAGAAGAACTGGGAGGCGAGGAAGACCAGCTGGGACTGAAGGTATGTGGTCTTGAACTAAAGCGTAGGGACAGAAGTGGAGGGGGAATAGAAGGCAGCAGGAAGAGGAGGAGGAATTTTTACCTCTTTGAATCTATCAGGCAGGTGAATGTCTGTGCCTGTTTTGGGGGAGTGGGAACTTAAAGTGGTATTAGAATGCAGAAGAATGGGCAGAGAAGAAGGGGTACAAAGAAGAGGGAGCATATCTGGTGGATTGAAAGAAATAAGGGCAACTGAGTGCAGACAGACAGAGGAGCAAGATGTTGGGTTAGAGCAAACTTGGGCCTAAATGCAATGCCTTTGGGCTTTAAAGTAGATAAAGCCACTCTCCCCAACCGCCAGCTGACTGATCTGGATATGCCCTGCGTGGACATTACGAACTCTTTCATTACTTGGTCTATTCTATTTGATGTAAAGAAATGGTTGAGTAGTAGTGATTTCCCTTCTATTCCAAACTTTAATTAGAAAATGTTCATGAGAACTTCAAATAGGAGGAGCTCATTCCCTGCATTTTGTTTCTTTTGCATTTTTTTTGCTCTAATGACAAACATGTAAGGACCTAGCTTCATTTTTGAACTAGTAAGGTGGCCTCTTTGGTACAGATTTATTTGTTAATGGGATGTATAAGAAAGACATCTGGTTAGCAAAAATCATCCCCTCTAATGTATTTCCAAATTTGAGATTACTTAAACACATTGGTCTTGGGAAATGGTTTTCATGAGTTTAAGATTTTTCTAGCACAATGCTAAAAGAAGTCCTCTTCTTTTTAATCTGTATCTTTTCACTTAGTATGCACCATCTTAAATATGATTTTCACTATTATAAAAGGGAGCACATTATTTTTATGTATCAATATAGGCACTGAAATAGAAATGATCTGGTATAAGACCGTGAGAATGTCTTTCTCTTATGCATTTTCTAGTGACTCATAGTGTGAAATCTTAAGAATTGCACCATCAGTTAAGCCTTTTAACAATAGCATGAATTTTGGCTAATGCCAAAATTATTTAGCTCTATACTGTTCATGCCTCTATTATTTTTTCTATGCTATAAATTCATTTTTTTATTACAGAAGTTGTAGTTTTATAGAAAAATCATACAAGAAAGTACAGAGTTCATGTCTCTTATTTAATGTATGGATAAGGCTGACTACAGGCAAAATTGTCAAATGGAATTTTGGGGGCAACTTTCATATTCTTTAGATGCCCTCCTCACTTCTAGGGTTCCTAATGACCTCATACTTCTGCTTGTACCCTAAGAACATTTTTTTTCCCAGCTGTACTCCATGGTACAATACCATCAGCCCTTCCTCTTTTAAGAATACACCCATTCCGGACATTGTCTGATGTTAGCTAGCTGTCAGGAAGGAAACAGATATGTTGAATGTAAAAGACTGATAGCTGTTTAATGTGTTACCTCTTTAGTGATATTTATATTTTTATATAATAATGCCTGGAAAGGAAATGCTTTCCCCATTCTAACAGGGAATTTGCCACCTGAGAAGAGATGTATTTTTGGCAAGAAGAGATTCTGTTTATATATTATATATAATAATATTATATAGGCAACAAACAATTTCATGTGCAGAACTAACTCTGTGTGTTATGGTTTAGAAATTTGGTTAGATGTTATTAGAAAAATGGACATGGGTTTTTATTATTACCACTAATCCTAATAATATCTGTGCACAGGATATTAAAAGAATTAGAAAGAAAAAATGAAGTTAGAAGTTCTTCCAAGTTTTCTCTTTTGGCTGTACCCATAAGAGGATTCTGTCTTTATTAGTGTGGCCTTTTAAAATTCCTAGTATATATATTGACATATCTTGATTCCTGGTCTTCTGTGCCACAGAAACAAACAAACAAACAAACAAACAAAAATGATAAGGAAGGAACAAGGAAGGGGGATTTGCAATGGAAGGATTTATTCAAGGAGAAGAAAAGAATATTAAGGAAAGAGGAAAAGAGGATGGAGAAAAAGGTTAGGAGCCATATGGGTTTTATTTGGGGGTTGGTTTTTAGTGGACTTATAAAGGAAAGGTGAATAGACAAAGAGATTTAGGACAGATGCAGAGTGTGGAAAATATGGAGAGGAATGGGGTAAATGGAATTTTAAGAAGTGTTGATTGAACCCCTGATACTATCTTTGAAAACAGCAACATATATTGAAATTACTTTGTGTAACTTCTCCATATTTTTCAAATGTGATATAAAGTCCTGTGAGGTCCATTCAAGTTAAGTAAGGGTTGTGATTTTGTTAAGTTTTGTAGCATATTTCATAACCAAAGAAAGCAATGTAAAACTAGAATTGATAGCATGGAGAAAAAAGAAATATGAGAATGCTTGCTGTTTTTCAGAATCACAATGACTTGCTCTTTTTCTCTCACATAGTTGCTGAGGTTCTTCTGCTTTCCCCTTTATTTGGTCACCTTTGTCTGGCTTAACAATCATTTTCTCCTCCTGCCACTTTCACCTCCACCTTCACTATCTCTTGTTCAGTATGCACCAATTATCTTCAATCTTTTTCTTACTTCATCTCTTGCTTGCAACTCTTCCTGGGTTAGTGCAGGAATATCACTTTATTTCCTTGGTGATCTTCTAAGTCAATCAATTATGGCTAAGTTTAATATAATAATTGCAAAGAGTAGGTACCAACAAGAAGGAAAGCCATAAATTAAAAAAATAATTTTAACTTTTAATTTTGAAATAATTTTTAACTTATGAAAATGTTGGAAAAATGGATCAAAGAATGGTCATTTATCCTTTATCCAAATTCTCCATTTTTTAACATTTTAGCACACTGGATGTCTCTCTCACTCTATCTTTTGTATATAAATAAATACATGTACATATTCTCAAACAATTTGAGAATAAATTACAGACATGTTGCCCCATAAATACTTCATTTTGTATTTCCTGAAAAAATAGACTTTCTCCAATATACCCATAGTATACCCATCAAAAACAGGAAATTAACATTGACACAATAATATTGATACATCGAATCAACTGATCTCATCTAAATTTCAGGGATTGGCCCAATAACATCCTTTATAGGAAAAAAAATAAAGTTTATGTCCTTTTCTGGCCTAGAATTAAATATAGTATCATATGTTGTGTTAAGTTGTTATATGTTTTGGGTTACTTTCAATTTGCAATAGTTCCTCAATCTTCCTTGTCCTTTATGACCTTGATATTTTTGAAGAGTAAAGATAAATACTTTACCAAATATATTTGGGTTTGTTTGATATTACCTTGTGATTAGCTTCAGTTTCTGTAGCTTTGGGAAAAATAACACAGATGGGATACTATATTCTTTTCAATGCATTATTTAAGGAGGCACATGATATTGATTTGTCTCCCTATTGGTCTTGCTAACCTTGAGTAAGATGACAGCTGCTGTGTTTCTTCACTCTTGAGTTAATAAGTATTTTGTAGAAAGATGCTTTGAGGCTATGGAAATATTGTGTTCCACATCAAACTTTCACCAACTAGTTATTGTATCAGTTGAAGATTCTTGCCTGAAAATAGTATTACCATAGTGGTTGACTAGTGGAGATTTAAGATATACCATCATTCTCTATTGATTAGTTGGCATTCAACTGTAAGTTAGTTGAATTTATTCAGCTTCCTATCTAATTTATATGTATGCATGAATGTATACATTTATATCAGCCTGGGCACACAGATTCTATCTTATTCCATGGGTCATAATCTGTTCTATCGTTATTTACTTTGAGACTCAAATATACCCAGATTTAGACAGTTGGAGCCCCTTCACTGACTCCTTCATCCATATGACATGTCCCCATCATTCTTTGAGCACTTCCTAATTTCCTGGCACAACAAAATGTTCCAGGCACTTCTTGTACTTTTCCTGCCTAACCTGGAATCATCCATTACTCCAAGAATTCATATTTCCTTTTAGTGGAGAATGGTATTTAGAAACAGATCTGTGTACTAGATGTACTTATGCTACTGGAGATTCTTTGCTTTTAGGCCACTTGAACTGACAAAGCTAGGAAATAAATGTATATCTCATCTTTCCACCCCATCCCACCCCCACATATTTATACATAGATCTCTCTATATAATTCTCTATCTATTTATGTATTAAAAACCATGAGTTTAACCTATACCTCCAACTGCAGTCCAACATCACAGAGTGTGATTTAGAATTCTTCCTTTTCATAATTTGAGCTCCCTTCTCCAATAGTGAAAAAAATGGCTTTCATTATCCTCTGTAGATTTACTTTCTTGTTCAATCCCCTTATATGTAACCAATCTCCTGACCATGTGGGCAAACCCAAGGCCTGGGCTTACTTCACATCGTGGCTATACAGGCTGAGTTCTCCATTCCCCTGTGCAGAAGCCCATTATGTTCTGAAATGAAACCAAACAAAAATTTCACAAACCCTTTAAAAATTATGCATAAGTATTGTTTTGCAGTATCAATATTCCAAAAGAAAAATGATTTCTTGCCCAGTTTTCCTGTTTAGCTGACAGTCTTGCAGTGTGTAGCTTTCTATTCTTTTTGTCGAAAATGTATACAATTCTAGCAATGATACAGACCTTTGAGAATTATAAGAGGCCCATTTATCATTTCTAACATTACTTTATGGGAAAATGCTTCCTAAATGCCATGAAGTAATTTGAAATTAACTTTTGAAATATAAGCTGTTTATGTGTGGCAACCCATTTTTCTGTTCTATCTGTACTACAAACACCATTTTAAAGTCAATTTCCCCAAGTCAGACTGCCTCTGGAGGTTGCCAGTACCGTTAATTGCCTGAACGTGTGATAATTAAAAAGAAGTGTTCTTGTTCTAGAATCAGAATGCCCTTACCATTTCTGGGTTTACTGAATTTTAAGGAATGTGTACCCTTAAAATTCATTTAACAATGAACTGAAAGAAGCTCTAAATTTTAATCCTGTGAATTTGCTCTCTAAAGTATCAAGAAATGGACTGACTATATAATGTACCTAAGATATAGGGAGAAAATAAATAAAATTAATCAACCAATCATTGAGAAGAAGATAAAAGAAGTGTGTAAATATGTGTGTGTATTTGTGTGGTGTGCTGTACATGTAGGTGTGGCTGAGAGGTGTATGTGTGCATATGTAATGTATATGAATGTGTATGGGGGCATGTGTGTGTATGTGTGTAAAAGCTATCAGTTGTATAATTGTGCCCTCAAAAACACAACAAAGAATTCTACTATGAAATCTATCTTTCTTTAATCATTTTTTTGCATTCGTTAGAATTAAAAAAATATATCCTGCTTGATATTTGCTGAGTTCCTGGAATCTGCAAATTTACATCTTTCTCATAATTTAGGAAATTTTCAGTTGTGACTTCTTAAATTTATTCAGTCCCATTCTCTCTCTCCCCTCCCTTTTGGGATTCATATATATATATATTACATTATGTTGTATTTATTATAATATATTTTATAATTAAATTATATTATATACATATTAGCGCTTTGTTATTACCTTACGGAACTCTGAGGGTCTGTTAAATTTTTAAAAGACTTTTCTCTCTTTTCCTTAATTAGATGATTTCTATTATATTACCTTAAAGTTCACTGACTCCTTCTTCAGCCATCTCCTTTTAAGCTGATCCAGAGAATTTTTGTTTTATCTATCATATTTTTCTCAGTTCTAGAATTTCCATTTTCTACTTTTTATAGTTTCAATTGCTCTGCTGAGAGTTGTTCATTTTCCATGATCATATTTTCCTTTATTGCATAACCATAATGCCTGTTTTAAAATACCTGTCTGCTAAATCTAACATCTGAATTATCCCAGGCTTTGTCTGTCTTCATTGATTGCCTTTTTTCTTGAGTATGGGTTATGTTTTTTCTGTTTCTTTGTATATCTAGGAGTTTTGGATTGTATCCTGAACTTTATGATTGATATGTTATACTCTGGATTCTCTTATATTCCTCAGAAGACATTTTGTTTTGTTTTTGTTTCTGTTTTTGCTTAGTAAGCAATTAACTTGGCTAGACTCAGACTCCAAGATCTGTCTCTCCTGTCATGGGTAACATCTGAAATACCTATTTAGTTCTTTTAACCCTAGCTGGGCTGTTTGGAGTCGTCTCTCTATACTGTTCAGGGTTCAGTCAGAGATTTGAGTAGATATAATTCACAGTATTTTGGCTTGCCCTCTCTTGGTCTCTCCTTTCCAGGGTTTACTCATTTTCCAGATGCTGTGGTCACCTGAACTCTGTCCTCTGTTTCTTCACACCAGAAAGACTGTGGGCATTTCTCAGAGTCTAGTCACCCAACATTGAGCCAAACTAGGCCATGTTCTCAAACAAAGGGTTGTGAAAAATGAGGAACTCACCTATTGCTGATTCCTTCTTTATGCAGCCTCTCCTCCACTTCTAGATTCTTCCTGTTTTGAGTTGTTCTTCAGTATCTCCATGTAGTTAATTTTTTACATTTTGTCCCCAGTTTATAGTTGTTATCTGCAGGACAATTGATTGAATAGAAACTCTTTAGCCATTAATAGAAGTGGAATCTTATATTTCTACTATCACCTACAGAGCTAGAGAAATCTATTTGTTTCTGTTATTAGCTTTGTATTTCAACCAGTAGATTTATCTTTTTTGGAAGTATTGAATAAATCCTACAGGATTATTCTGTTGCTATAGTTCTAGAAAATATAGATATGTGAAGATTTAGTGTCAGCTGACAAATATCCTCTGTAGATTTACTTTCTTGTAAATATATGTAATAAAATATCTACATATACCTCTGCTGGGTGTTGTAGTATGTTGCAATTTAAGGATCATGCAAGGCACTTGAACTCACCTTTTTATTTGGTATAATGTAAAGTGATAAAAGGAGATGTTTGTTTTCAATATATGACTTCAGTATCCTGTTTATTTGTACCTTTCTATAACTGTACTGTCCAAAATGGTAGCCACTAGCCACAGGTGGTTGTTTGAATTTAAATTAATTAAAATAAAATAAAATAAAATGAAATGAAATGAAATGAAATGAAATGAAATGAAATGAAATAAATGAAATGAAAATCAGTCACACTGGCCATATTTCAAGTGCTTAATAACCACAGGTGGCTAGAGACTACTGTATTGGACAGAGCAAAATAGAATATTTCCATCATCAGAGATGGTTCTGTTGACCCCAGAACTCTACAGAATGCTGCTTTTAAAAACAGACAAGTATATTTATTTAGAGTTGTGTTCTGTTAGCCATCTGAAATCCACAGGCACAGAAGCAGACTCTATTATTGATCAGAGTCTACCATGAAGGACACTGATATTTACCCTCTATATTAGTCAGGGTTCTCTAGGGAAACAAAACTCACAGGAGATATAAATATATAATGTAAATATTATTAGATTTTATAAGACTTGTCTCACACAACTGTGGGGATGGGTAAGTCCAAATTCTGTAGGATGGGCCACAAGTTGAGAACTCTAATGAAGGTTTTTGATGAATTCCCCAGAAGCTGGCTGGTTGCAGTTGAAGTAGAAACTCTCTCTTATGACTGCTGAAATCATAATTTCTCCTTTTAAGGCCTACAGCTGATTGGATGAGACTTCTCTTAGTGTTGAAGGCAATCTCCTCAGTTTGTTGTAGATGTAATCAGCCATAGATGCAATCAACTTATTGATGATTTAAGTCCATGAAATATCCTCACAGTAACAATCAAGCCAGTGCTTGTTTGACCAGGCAACTGGACACTATAACCTGGCCAAGTTGACACATGAATGTAACCATTGCACTCTTTTTTTGTCACATTGACTATTTTTCTCGTTGGTCTGTTGACCTACCATGTAAATTACTGTTTTGGTCCTGTGAAAAATCTCTGTGGTTTTAAAAACAGTGATAATCGGAATAAATGGATATTGAGGACTTAATATGCTAAAGACCCTGTGCTCAGCACTTTATCTATCTACGTTATCTCACTTAATCTTAACTTTATGTCATTGGTGCTATTAGTATTCTCATTTTACAGGTTGGGAAACTTAGGCAGAAAGTTTGTGTAACTAGCTCACAGCCCCACAATGCGTAGGAGGCAAAGCCAGGATTTAATCATAGAAGAATAAGAGAAGTGGAAAAATACATATTTTTGGTTTCTTCGTGGGAAGCTTTCTAAATATTAAGCCTTGGAAATGGTACTGTTTTACTTTCATGAACAGAAATACAATGCATTAAAATTATACAGAAATTAGTCACATCTTTTCAACTCATATAAAAAACTTCTCAGTTATGTATCATGTCTTAGTCACATAAATTCCTGGTCTAGGAGTGTTAGTGGAAACATATTTATACTCCTCTCCTTTCACCTCTCTCAGATGCCAAACTTCCTCTCCAATGACCAGCTTCTAACTCATGGGCCGTTTCCCGAATCCTGACCCACATCACTTTCTTGTCCCAGGGATCCTCCTAATCTCTGATTTTATATTTTTAACAATATAATTTTTCCCCATGTTTTTAAGTTCTTGATTCTACAGAGAAGAATTTCTTGGCTATTCTTGACCAAATTCATTTGCTTTCATTCAGAAAGTTTCACTTTCTTCATTAGCATGTATGAATTTTATTTTTGAATTATTTGATTGTCCTTCAACATTTTCTTCCTAGTACTCCTTAACCTTATATGAAGATGGTTTCTTCGGTTTGTGAACTCTTAATATTAACATTAGAGTAAGTAGAGTAAGTATTTCCATTTCTACGGGAGCGACCCACCCAGAGATGAAGCAGGATGCTCATGGTGCTGAAACTCGTAGCACAGACCCATTTTACAACTCTGATTTTTACCACTCAAATACTGCACTCCTCCTGCCATCACAAGATGATGTCTTCATTCTGTCACCAGCTCAGGCCTTTTTGGAAACAGATTAGATTGTTTTGACTTCATAGATCTCCTTTGGATATCTATTTATATAAATGTACTTATAATAAAATGCCCTGCAAGCATGATAGTATTGTGACATCCTTTTTAAAAAGAAGTAAATAAAAGAAAAAAAATAAAAAATGCCCAAGAAGACATTGATAAGGAAAATTTAATAAAATTCCATAAAATATTTTAAAAATTGATTAATGTTAGAAAAACAAGTAGTAAAATAAAGGTTTTATAGTGATCTTTGGATTCAAGTGACTGAAGTGAAATTGTCTTCATTCAGAAATTTTTTTTTTCCTTTATTATATAGTCATGTTATAAAAGAATTAAAGTCTGTAGGGAAATCCTGTAAGTACAGATCACTGAATTCTTATTTTTTTTTGTATTTAGAGACAAAAACAGCAGAGCTCTCGTAATTCCATCATGAACCAAAAGAACAATAGTCTTAGGAACATGCAAATTTCCTTTGATATTCTGCTGCAAGGACTCTTTGAAATAATTTTCGAGCCTTTCTTATTTTGGAGATGCAGCTGGGTAATTATTCACATGTGGCAGAAACAGGAAGGCCTCATTTCCTCAACATTTTCCCACTGTTTTTCAAAAGGAATGTGAAAATATTTTTGTAAAAGGAGGGATTCCCTGGGTTTCCTAAGAATTGAAACTAGTTACTCTACATTAGTATGCTACATTTTTTTCTCCTGGTAGAGGGCCTGTTTTTTTTAATAACTCATTTTTTTTTTTTAAATACAAAGGGATTTTCATACTTACTTGATGAGCAAACATATTAATATGTAAAATTGTGGTAGATTTTTGTGAGACCCACAGTAGATCCATTTGTTCGCTATTAAAACACTCAGGAGGAAAAGTAACCTTAAAGAGAAAAATTAGAATAATCAATCATTACTTTCTATTTAGAAATGAATTTCTACATCAAGTAACTTATTTTTCTCTTTTGCTTCTCTGTATTCTAAGCTTTGTCAATAATGAATATTGGTTATTTATGTGATAAAGAAGGGGGAAAAACAAGAAAATGCAGCATTCGCCTATATTATTTTATTTATGAGGCAAGGAAACCAGGATTTAACAAACTGAAGGGCTCCTATTTTGTCTTTGGTATCTCATTCTTTCTCACAGATATACTTTCAGACTTTTCAGAAGTTTTACCGTCTAAATGGGTGTTGTCCAATAGAACTTTCTGTGATGATGGAGACATTCTACATCATGCTGACTAATACTGTAGTCACTAGTCATGTGTGGCTACTAAAAACTAGAAATGTGGGCAGTGCAACTGAGCAACTGAATTTTAAATTTTGTTTAATTTTAATTAGTTAATATTTAAATTTATATAGCCATGTATGCCTAGTGGCTTCCATTTTAAGACAATGCAGATCTAGATATATCCGAAATAAATATCAGTCACAAGAGTCTAAAAACATTGTACCACTATTTGTGATTATTCATAAATCATAAATACAAGTCACTGTCCTTGATTCTAATAATTCAGAAAATCTTAAGTGTATGTGAAGGCTTGTTAGATCCTCAACAAGTCTAACTAAGGGGGAAAGGAATAAGCAGGATAGGGACTGGTAAAATTCTTAGCCGTGGTCCTTGACCCTGCATGAGCAGTGAGAGGCACATGGCAAGATTGCGGAAGGAGGTAAAATCAGGAAAGAGTATACACATAAACAAGAAGTAATAAATATATGCAGGTAGGGAGGTAGGTGGAAGTCAGGGGCCCTAGAATTTTTTACGAGGACCCTCTAAGCCAACAGAAGAGAATACATGGAAGAGAATATACCTCTCCATCAAGGGGGGCTACTAAGGATGTCATGATCCCAGCCATAGTGGTCTGGGTTTTGGGACGTGGACTGAGTAGTAACCAGAAAACCAGGACAGAAGCCCCAGTTATATGAATCCAGCAAAAGGTAAGGAATGGCTAGAATTAAGAACATGTGAGTCAACTGAATGTCTGTCAGAGGTATAGCAGATCCATGTCAATAAACCGAGGTGATGCACCTGATTTATATAGGATACCTGGTCAGCAATGGCTAAGAAATAGACCTACAGATGGAAATAACAGAGATGTTATGCAGTTAGGAGATTTAGGGGAAGAGAGTGACTGACGTGATGATGGCATGCAAGAAGAAACAGTGTGATTCTTGTTGGCTGGGAAATTGGGACACATGAGTTAAAATGGTTTAAAAGGTAATACATAAAGGCAGCTTTGAGGCAGAACTAATTCTTGAGTTTCTGAGCCTTGCTACAGGCCTGTTTTTCTGCTTGTGTGCTTTCCTCTGACATCCAACCATGAAGTTTATAACAGTGACACAGAATGATTCTAAAGCACTATATGCATATCAAAAAAGGTTTCCAGGTATATCAATAAGAAAAAAATAAGATACTTGTCTACGAAAAAGTGATAGACAAGACAAGGCATAGTGTTAAGAGCATAGACTGTGAAGCCACATTGCTCATTTTCAAATTCTTCCCCGTTCCCTTATTAGCTGTGGAATCTTGGATATATTGCTTAATCTCTCCATGCCTCGCTTTACTCTTTTGTAAAATGGACACTAAAAATAGTACCTGATTCATAGTGTTTTTATGAGGTTAAATGAGTTAGCACATATCAAGCACTCAAAAAAGTACCTGATACATGGTAAACACAATGCAAGTGTAAGCTAATATTGTTAGGATAACTAGGTGTATAATTGTGTTTAAATATATGAGTAAGGAGCCTTTAGTCAATTTTATTGTTTCTGGTATATGTGGTGGGTCTTTTATAAGTCAGGAGGCAGAGAGATAAGGGCTCAACACTTGTGAGGGGTTGAGGGCTTGGAGAGTGGACCAGGCTGTGAATAGAATTCATGCTACTCCTAGAGGGCCAGTGGACATTGTCCCAGGATAAATTTTTACATATATGGCCAGTAGGATCGTATGCAATTTTTTTTTTTTTTTGGTGTAAAGAGGAGGGAAATGATTATGGTGGGAGATGCAGATTGCTTATTGCCAGTCAATTAATAATTTTTGTTTAAAAAGTAAGTTCCATGAAGAAAGCAACTATATGATTGGTTCAGTCTTGTATCCCTAGTACCTGGTTCAGCACCTTGCACGTTGTTGGTACTCTACAAATATTCACTGGATGAAAAAAAAAAAGGCCTTTTTAAAGAAGCTTGATGGTGTGGAGAAGATGACCTCATGCATTGATCTGAGCATTGGACTGGGTGACCTTTAAGGTCTTTCTTCTCTGAATTTACATGATTTCATGTATAAACAACATTTGATATTTCAGCTCCAGCCAAAATGTCTGGTCATGAAGCTAATGCAATTTCCTGGGACTCTAAGCATTATTTGCTATCGCCACATAAGAAGTACTGTTCGATCTTTCTTAAGATGAGCATAAACATGTTAATATGGCATCATGTTTTCAGGATCAAAGTGAAACAACAGATTCTGGTGTTAGGCAGATCAGTGTTTTACTATTTAATCTTTTCCAAATCCCTTTAAAGAATGAATCATTTCTTTCTAGTGACCTGAATCAGTTCAGAGAATATTAGCAATGGAAAGTTGCTTCAGGATACATTTCATCCCCTTTAACCACTCCCCTTTGTCAGCAGCCACTCTTGTGGCTCCTCACCTACTCAGTAGAACCAACACATATTTGACAAAATCTCTTCCACAGCACCCTATCATCTCAGGTCTAAACTTGTTGGCGTTACTTACAAGGCCCTCCTGGGTCCGAGCTCTGCTAGTCTCTCTGACTTTGCCTATGGGGGCGGGGGCATACTGAGGCACCTTGTATTTTCTGAATAAGTGCGCAAGCTGTGTCATACCTCTACCTCTGCATGTACTACAGACCCTTTCCTTTTCATTGAGAGTCCTTTATTTCCCTTTGCCCTAATACCAATGTGCCTGACAAGTGTCATTTCATCTTGAAAGCACATCTTTCTTTCTAACCCTGCCTTGCTCTTTTGCGCCTTCCCCCCATGCCATATATTTAACTGTATGATGTTACTTATCACAGTGTCTTGCAGTTTTAAATTTTTCCAGACTGTGAATAACTTAAGGATATGGGACATGACTTATTTATGGAGCTATTCAGCCACTCCAATGAGAACTCTTTTAGGATAGAGACTGAGTGTTTTGTTCACTACTGTAACCCAAGAGCTTAGAATAATATCGGCCCACTGTAGTCACTATTAGATGAATATATCTCTATATCTAATATCTTTTATGTAACAGGGACCCAATATTTCCTGAATGTCTGAATGGTTCAAAGTTAAATAAGAGTGGTGACAATGGGCATCATTGTCTTGTTCCAGATCTTAGAGGGCAAGCCTTTACCCTTTCACCATTGAGTACGATGATAGCTGTGGCTTTTTCATATATGCCCTTTATCATGTTGAGGAAGTTTCCTTCTAATTCTATCATCTGAAGTGTTTTTAATCAAAAAAGGATGCTGTATTTTGTTGAATATCTTTTTTGTGTCAATAGAGATGATCATGTGATTTTTTTTTCTTTTGATCTGTTAATGTGATGTATTACATTAATTGATTTTCTTATGTTGAACAATCCTTGCATACGTGGGATAAAACCCACTTGATCATGGTGTATAATTCAATTAATGTGTTTTTGGATTCAATTAACAAGTATTTTGTTGAGGATTTTTGCATCTAGTTCATTAGAGAAATTGGTCTGTAGTTTTCTTGTAGCATCTTTGGTATTAGGGTGATGTTGGCATTGTAGAATGAGTTAGGTAATGGTCTCTCCTCTTAAATTTTTTTGGGAGAGTTTGAGCAGGACTGGTATTAGTTCTTTCCAGAATGATTGGTAGAATTCACTTGTGAAGCCACCTGGTCCTTGGCTTTTCTTGGTTGGGAGGATCTTGATGACTAGTTCAAGCTCACTACTTGTGATTGGTCTGTTGAATTCTTTTATTTCTTCTTCATCAATGTGGGTTGCTTGTGTGCTTTTAGAAGTTCTTCCATTTAATCTAAATTGTCCATCTTGTTAGCATACAACTTTTCAAAGTAACCTCTTATGATACTCTTTATTTCTGTGGGCTAAGTGGTGATATCCTCTCTCTCATTTCTGATTTTTTTTTATTTGCATCTTCACTCTTATTTTCTTTGTTAGTCTAGCTAAGGATTTGGCAATTTTATTATCTTGTAAAAGAACTAGCTTTTGGTTTTATTAATTCTTTCTAAGTTTTTGTTATTCTCAGTTTCATATAATTCTGCTCTAATCTTTGTTATTTCCTTCCTTCTGCTTGCTTTGGGATTAGTTTGCTGTTCTTTTTCTAGTTCTTCCATGTGTGCAGTTACGTCTTTGATTTTAGCTCTTTTTTCTTTTTTAATGTAGGCATTTAGGGCTATAAATATCCCTCTCAGCACTGATTTAGCTGAACGCCACAAATATTGATATGTTGTGTTCTCATTTTCATTCACTTTGAGGTAGTTACTGATTTCTCTGACAATTTTCTCCTTGACCCACTGATTGTTTGTGTGTTCTTTAATTTCCATATATTTGTACCTATTCCAGTTTCTGTCTCTTATTGATTCCTAGCTTCATTTTGTTGTGGTCAGAGAAAGTGCTTTGTATAATTTCAATCTATCTAAATTTATTGAGGCTTGTTCTATGACCTAGCATGTGATCTATCTTGGAGAATGATCCATGAGCACTTGAGAGGAATGTATATCCTACTGCTTTGGGGTGTAATGTTCTGTATAAGTCAATTACGTCTAGTTCCTCTAACTTATTATTCAAGGTCTCTGTTTCTTTATTGAGCCTCTGTCCAGATACTCCGTCTAATGGTGATAATGCTGTATTGAAGTCCCCCACTATGATTGTAGAGGCATCTATTTCTCCCTTAGTTTTGGTAGTATTTACTTCAAGTATTTTGGGTCTGCCTGGTTAAGTGCATAAATATTTATGATTGCTCTTTTTTCTTCGTTGAACCCTTTTATTAATATACAGTGTCCTACTTTGTCTCTAACAACAGTTTTGCATTTAAAATCTATTTATTATAGCTACTACTGTCATTTTTTGGTTACTGTTTGCATTTAAAATAGTTTTCCAACCTTTCACTTGCAACCTGTTTGATTCCCTGGTTCTAAGGTGAGTTTCTTGCAGACAGTATATAGATGGGTCATATTTCCTATACATTCTGCCAGTCTGTGTCTTTTGATTGGAGAGTTCAAAGCCATTAACACTGAATGCTATTACTATACAGGCAGTACTTACTTTAGCCATTTTTTCTTTAGGCTTATATACATCATATTTTATTTTATTTCTTTTATTTTATTATTTTAGTTACTTTTACCAATAATGTCCCTTTCTACACTCTGCTCCAACCCTCTCTCTCTTGTTTTTTCCTTTCAACCTGCAGAACTTCCTTTAGCATTTCTTGAAGGGCAGGACTCTCATTGATAAATTTGCTCAATTTATGTTTATCTATGAATATTTTGAACTCTTCCTCATTTTTGAATGACAATTTTGCTGGATACAGAATTCTTGGCTGGCAGGTTTTTCTTTCAGCACCTTAACTATGTCGTACTACTGTCTTCTTGCCTCCATGGTTTCAGATGGGAAATAAGCACTTAATCTTATTGAGGTTCCCTTATATGGGATGGATCTCTTTTTTCCTTCTGCTTTCAGGATTCTGTTTTTGTCCTGAGCTTTTGACAATCTTATGTGTCTTGGCTTGGGTCTGCTAGCATTTATTGTGCTTGGAATATGCTGCTCTTCCTGGACATGTATATCCATGTCCCTCATAAGAGTTGGAAAATTTCCTCAAACACTCTTATGGCTCCCTTTCCCTTCATTACTCCCTCTGAGGTGCCCATAATACATATATTTGTGTGTTGTGTGTTTGTCACTCAATTCCCTGAGTTCCTGCTGAATTTTTTCCATTTTTTGGATCTATCTGTTCTATTGTCTGTACAATTTTGGATGTCCTATCTTGGATGTCACTAATTCTTTCTTCTGTCTGTTCAAATTTACTGTTATGTGGCTCTTGTGTATTTTTAATTTCTTGTGTTGTGTGTTTCATTACCGTAAGATCTGTTATCTTTTTATGTATGCTTATAATTTCTTCTGTATGTTCTCCCAGTGTCTTCTTGATATCCTTTAACTTTTCTTCAATTCATTGAGTTAATTAAGAATATTTGTTTGGATATTCTTGATTAGTTGTTCCACATTGTGTGCCTCCTCCTGATTTTTAGTTTGTTCATTAGACTGGGCCATGACTTCCTGTTTCTCAGTATGGCTTGTAATTTTTTGCTGATGTCTAGGCTCTGTTTATCCTGTTAGACTTATTCTGTTGGGTTGTTTCTGGGTTTTATTTTCATTTGCTCTTGTGTTAGGAGTGCTGTTTATCATTTGATTCTGCTTATTCTATATCCTTGTAGTTGCCTGTGTTCAATGGGAAAAATGTTAGATCCACAGAAAAGGAAGGAAAGAAGAGGAAAAAAAAAAGAAAAAAATAAAAATGAAGGGAAGAAAATGAACAACAAAAAAAGAGACAGATAAAAATAAATAAGAAGGAAAATGGAATAAAATTTTTTAAAGTTAAAAAAGAAACAGGAAAAAATAAAATAAAATAATAGGTCAGATAAGTGAAAAGAGAGAGAAGAAAGACAAAACAGGGAAAGGCAGAAAGGAAGGAGAAAGTGAAAGAAAGAAAAATTAAAAAAGAGGAAGGAAAGAGAAAAAAAAAAAAGGGTAAAATAATAATAATAATGTTTGGCAGTTCCTAAAGATGTTGAATATAGTCTTGCCCCATGACCCAGCAATACCACTACTGGATATATACCCAGAAAAATTGAGAGTAGTGACACGAACTGACATCTGCACACCGATGTTCATAGCAATATTATTCACCATTGCTAAAAGTTGGAAACAACCCAGTTGTCCATCAACAGACGAATGGATAAAGAAACTGTGGTCTATTCACATGATGGACTATTATGCAGCTGTAAGAAGAAATGAAGTCGTAAAGCATATGACAACATGGATGAACCTGGAGGACATTATGTTGAGTGAAGCAAGCCAGACACAAAAGGACAAATACTGTATGAATGCATTACTATGAACCAAATATATTGTGTAGCATATTGCTTGATTCAAAAAAAATTTTTTTATGTAAAAAATAAAATAAAATAAAATAAAAAGGGAGGAAAAAGAAAAAGAAAAAAGTGAAAAATAAAAGACAAGAGAAATGGGAAGATGGGAAGAGAAGAAAGAAAAGAAGAAAAACAGGAGAAAGAATGAAAATAAGGAAGAGGAGAAGAAGAAAAAAACAAGCCAAGCAAAACAACAAAATGAAACAAAAATCTTGGTCTCCCTCTCAGACCTCCAGGACCAACTAGGCTTCTCCTGTCAGGATACCTCTTTTGGCCAATGGACCACCCCACAGAAAAAACAAACAAAAAAACCAAGCCTCCCTCTCAGGCCCCTGGCGACAGTCTATTCCTCTCCAGCTGCTTGGACCTGCCAATCAATCACCGCACCGCCAGCCTCTCCCCCCACCCAGTAGCCAGATGATGAAATTAAATAAATAATGAAAGGAAATAGGAAAACAAAAAACAATCAAACAAAAAAACAACCCTCTCTGGCTAAGCTCCTTCAGCTCTTCCCGCGGTTTGTCCCGCTCTTCCCTACCCTAAGCAGGCGGGTATAGGCCGGCATGTGGGATCGCTCCTCAGTAGCTCCCATCTCCACCAGGGCGGGCTAAGTGGCTCCCTCTCCCCCAGGGCCAGTTGGATGGTTTTCCTCTCCTCCAGGGCTGGCTGGTATTCTCCCTTCTTCTTCAGGACCGGCTGGGCGTCTCCCCTTTACCCGGTGTCCAGCTGGGACCCCTCACTCTTCAGCTGCCCTCTCCTATCACCCCCCACGACACCCGACACCCGGACTTTTCTTATGCCGGGCAAACCTGCCTACCTTCCCACAGTTTCTAGAGGAAGAGTGCAGTCTGCCGTTTCCCAGCGCCTCCAGCTTGGATTTCCCCTCTGAATTGTTCAGAAGTTCTAGGTTCAGTCCTGACTCTACTGAGTTAACTCTTAAGAGTTAATCTGGCTATAAAGTTTGCACTGCCGTTTCTAAGCAGGAATAATATACCATTATGCTTTAGATGAGATAATTAATAATTGAACCACAGATTATTCAGAACTAGAAGGATCTTAATAAAGACTAATATTTATTGGTCATTGACGATGTGCTGGACACTCTTCTAAACTATATATATAAGCTCATTGTTACTAACTCATAACAACGTTGTGGAGTAAACACTATTATTATCTCCATTTTAAAGATGATGAAACTGAGACACAGCAAGTCTAAATGACTTGCCTAAAGTCACACAGATAGGAAGTACTGAGCTGAGAGTCATCTCAGACATTATGGCTCCAAAGTCCTTCCTCTTTACCTTCATATTAGCTGCTCTGTTGAGATGTCTTTAGCCATTTTCTTTGTTAACCACTTTTATCCATGGGGATACTTTCAGCTGTAAGTTACAGAAACCTCAATTTAAAATGGCTTAAACAATGAAGGGGCTTTATTGACTCATGCAACCAAAATATCCAGAGATAGGTCAGATTTTAGGCATAGCTTGGTCTGGGCTTGAGGCTGGTTCCCTGTGACTCACATGGCTCTGCCTTTTCAGGATGGCAGCCTTATCCTTGGCTGGCCACCTGGAAAACCTGGTAGTGCATCGGTTGCATTTGTTCTAGGTGTCTCCATCCAGCAGAAGAGACAATGCCTCCTCCACTTACCCCCTTAAGAGAAAGCTTTCATAGAAGCTTCCTGCGAACATCTCCTTCAGTCTCACAAGCTGAAATTAGATCATATACTCATCTCTTAACCATACCAATAGCTAATGGATGGGTCTGTGCAGATCAGTCTTTTTTAAAAATGTTTTTATTTTCTTCCATGCCATTGATTTTATATATTTTTTAGGAGTTACCAGAGATTGAACCTAGGACCCCATACATGGGAAGCAGGAGCTCAACCACTGAGCTATATCTGCTCCCCTGTGCAGATTGGTTTATGCCTGAGCTGCCTGCCCCATCTCTAGATATAGAATGGAGTCAGCTTTTCCTAAAGCACATGAGTTCTTCAAGGGAATGTGAACAAGCAACCAAGCAAACTAAGAGATGGGGGAGTGTATGGTAGGCAGGGAATCACAATGCTCACTATCCCTCCTATTTAGAGCTGAGGATGTGGACTGTCACAGATACAGTGACTTATCACAAAGGTGGTTGGAAAACAACTTATCTTTGAGCTATAAAGTTCTAAATCAAATTTTAACACCCTCTTCAAGGAACTTTTTAAAACTATGTCTTATAGGAACTTTCCAGGCAAGACAGCATTTGCTTCTAAAGAAAAAAAAAGGCTAAATAATCAAGGCTACTAAGTAATTGAAATATTGTAGTTAATTGTGAAAGAGAAGACAATTTGAAACATAACTGATAGTTATCTAACTCTCATTATATATTTAGTAATACTTTATGATTATGAAAACAGTATAATATGTTACTATGTAGTACCACCTGCAGCATGGCTTACTACTTTAGATTAAAATTAAAATTTTGCTGCTGGCCCATAGCCAACTAAATGTGATAGAAAATTTTTCTGAAAAGTGAGTGATAGGTGGTTACACTATGTCACAGAATGTTTGGTAATCAGCCCATTGCAATCTCAATTCTTCTCTTGTCCACTAAGATTGCATGTGCCATGTTTCAAACTGATAATAGCTAACTCCAATGCACATTCATTTACCTATTAACTCATTCATTTAATAAGTTCTATATTTATTGAGAGCCAAGCACTTGGGGATAGAATGGTGGGTACTTGTCAGGCTTTGTTGTATTTGACTTCTCTGAGGATTCTCAAGAATTCTTTCCCAAGAGTCTCTCTCCTGATTCTGTTCCCCACCCTCTGACTGATTGTTCTTACTCCTTGCCAGCAGAACAAACCTTATAAAACTCAAATTCAATGATATGTTATTTCTGCTTAAATAACATCCCTGATTTCCTGAGACGTATAGGAAAATATTCCCAACCCTTTTTTTTTTTTTTTTCCTTCCATGGCATATTTATCAAAGCACTGTGAAGTTTCTAATTGAAACAAAACAAAACAAAAACCCACAGTCGTTAGGAACAAGCAAAATAAAAGAATATTTTAGAAGCATATTCCATTATATTCTTGATGCATTAAATTGGTATTAAAAAAGGTATGAAAAACATTAAGTTTATATTTTAATAAATGGTAACAAAAGCCAAATCCCAGCCACTGTTTCAGCACTTTTTTTTTTCCTTTCTGTTTTTTAAATTCTAGGGTACATGTAATTAAAAAACAAAACAACAAAATTGGTTCCATGGCTTTTTTCGGAACAAATGGTACCATAGTCTTTCCGGTAGCATGCTCTCAAACAATTCTCTAGGTGTAATCCGTTGCATAAGATACCAAATAGTGTGACAGCGTGTTTCACATTTGTGCCTTACAATTCTCAAGTGGTTGATATCTTCCTATTTTTACTTCTGGGTAAGAGAAAAGGTGTTTTGGTCCATCAATTCACCTACTCGCTCCTGGAGGACATTAACCAACTCTGCTATCACGAAGACATGCGTGTCATCAATGTCTTGAATGATGAACTTCTTCCCTAGTGCATTGGACTCGTCCAAGTACAGCAGGAACTGCTTCATGGCAGGATCACATTCTATAAGCACTCCTTTCAAGACGTTGACCATCTTTTCCCACTCAGAAGGTGCAGATGACCTCAAGAATGCTCCACCCACAGGCCCAGCTGCGCCTCGGCGTCGACGGAGTGCCTATTCCCAACCCTTATAATGGCTTAAAAATGTCCTCACAAGCTGGTCTGGACCTAAATTCCCAGTAGCATCATGTGCCACTATATCACACAAAACCCCAATCCCTGCCAGACCGAACTCCTTCTGTGCTTTAAATAGAGAATTCTTTTTGATGACATGTTTTTGTACATGCTTGCCCTTCTTTCTGGAATATCCTTTCCTAACACTCTTCTCCACCTACCTAAGTCCTACTCTTGCTTCAAGAACCAGCTCAAGAGGTTTGCCTCTTCTGCAAACCCTCTAGGCAGAATTACTTATCCTTTATTGCATTCCCATAAATCTTTAGTGTGCCTCTATTACTCCACATAATTCCTCGCATTATATTTTCTTTTTAACAGTCCTCTCTTATGAAACAAGACATGGTGTTTATCTTTGTAAACCCTGGGTCTAGCAAAGGGCTAGCTCATGGTGCATTTATCAATGCACCAATCTGACCAGTATATTAATCAATGAACATTTTCTTTAAGTGTTTCAATAAATGTTTACTGACTATTTTCTCTGGGCCAATCTCTGAGTGAACACAGCCCCAAAATATGGCATGGAGACTTCCTTTTATTTGTAATAGTTCAGCTGCTTTGTGGACAGTTTGTTGTTTATCTTGGCTTTTGGCGACCTTCCATGGCATATCAAAAAGAGACCTGCAATCACCAGAAGTTTAGTTCGTCTATTATTTTTTTCCCTGGACGTGGAACTTTCCTGGTATGGCAAGTCTGATTTGATATTCTTTCAACACCACAATTTATGATGATGGTAATTCAGTACTAAACTATTTGGCATGTCTCTGTTTTCATCCCAGATGATTCTTATGCTTCTCATATATTTGAATAGAACCAACTTCTAATTTTTCACATTTATCTTTGCAACTATTTGACTCTTAAAGTTTCAGATAAAAAATGCATATATCTTGGTTTTGTTAAGGACCTTATTTGGACTTTATATTATATTAGAAATTTCAGGGAATACTCAAAAATTCTCTGACATGTGAATATGAAAAATGCATTTCACAAAAGAAAAACTGCAGTACCCTTAAGTGACTTTTAAAAGTTCTAGTAGAGGGGGGCGGATGTGGCCTATAATGGTTGGGCGTCCGTCTGCCATATGGAGGAACCTGGGTTCGATTCCTGGGACCTCCCGGTAAAATAAAAAAGAAATATATATAGAGAAGGCACATGGGCTGCCAGGCTCTGTGTGCGGGTGAGCCGCCAGGTCCCCGGATCCATGCAGCAAGATGATGACGTAACAGGGGAGAAACAAGACAAGATGCTTAGAAAGCTCTGAAAGCCAGGAACCGAGGTGTTGCAGGTGGCAAAACACCTCTTCCCTACATCGGAGGTCTCCAGGATCGAATCCTGGTGAAGACAGGAGGAGGATGAGAAGAGAATTGAGCGGCGAATGGACACAAAACAGCAAATGGGGAAGGGGGGGCAGTTAAAATGGATAAAGTAAATAAATAAATCTTAAAAAAAAAAAAAAGTTCCGGTAGAACAAACATTGGGATCATTACTCTTAATTCAGAATCCATCAAGGAATGCTGCCTCTGTTAATGAATATTCTTATTTTAAATATACACAAAGCATGAAAAGCTTATGTCATTTTCTATCATAAAAAGTATTCATTATGAGCATCACAGTGAAAAATTGTTAGGTGATATTCCAGAATTGACTCAATCATTTTCCAGTTATTATGGCATGTATTCATAATCCTTCTAATTAATAATTTCTTTCCAAATTTCCAGCAGTACTTTGTTGCCAGTGGATTTCTTACAAAGAGATTTTTTATTTTCTCTTCTTTTTAATTACTGGTTCTTTGCCTAGAAAATGAATATATTCCATTGAAGGACTAAAAAAAATGATATCCTTACCAAATAATTATTGTACCAAATAAAAGTTGGATAACACATACTATGCTTTTGGAGAAATTGTGATTTTAAAACAAACTCTAAGCTAGATTAATGCTGAAAAGTCAATCCACAAGGAGTATAGTCTTCCTCTAAACATCAGCAGGGGTTCTAAGCAAGGAGGTCTGAGTTTTAATGTTAAGTAGAGAGAATTTATCTTCCATTCCCTCTGTAAGATTTGAAATACAATGTCTGGGAGTTTGTGTTTGCTAGTCTGGAATGTTAGAGAACTAGGGTGTGGCCTTTTGGGTTTCTCTCTCTCTTTCTCTCTGTCACACCCTGAAGTTTGTAGTCTTGCAATGCAAAGTAGATATTTAGGGTAATGAAAAATAGAGTATGACATGAAGGATTGTTTTAATTTGTCACTGTCAATTGTCACTGAGTAACAGGCCTTAGATTGTACCTGTGTCTCTAAGAACTGGATTGAGGATCCTAAAATTTTATCAATCAAGTTCATCACAAACCATCTCAGCCCTTCTAAATTGAGCAAATGTCTGCTGTTCTGACATGAATAACCAACTACAACAAACCATGCAGATCAAAGTTTATTACCCCAGCCTAATTCAGGCTAATGGTAAAGACACATTTGAGACAATTTCACTCAATCTCACTGCAGAGGCAGGAATTGCATGGCAAGGTGGCATATGAAGAATTAATTTGTGGTGGGGTAATAGTTGAAAGTGTTAGTTAATATTTTCTCTTGTTTTTCTTGTTGAACTGCCAACATCTTGAATTGAGCAATTAGAGATGGGAGCACCTGCTGCTGAGGGAGAATCTGCAAAAGAACAGAAAGCTATGGTTCAAGCTTCTAGCTTCAAAAGATATCCAGGAAGTTGGTGTGTCATTCTGCCCTTCATACTAGATAAACCAAAACACTTATCTTAAAATATTTATCAGTCAATGGCTAACAAGTAAGTGCAGCAATATTAATATCAGATGAATTATAATCTAAGAAATATGTCATTTTAATATAGGATAACTATTATAAATAAAAAGTATAATATATAAGTAATAGTCATTAAATTTTGTGCAAAGGAAAGCATAGATTTTAAATATGTCAGGCGAAAATTGGTAGAATACAGGAAAAAGTAAAAACTCTATAATCATAATAGGAAGTATTAATATATATTTCTCAGAATTCAATAGTTCAAGTAAATAAAAGTAAGAATTGCTATAGTAGATTAAAAAAAAAAAAAAGAACAAGCATGGTTAACTATCTCCAACAGAGGATATACATTCTTTCTAAACTACTGTATAATTATATAAATTAACCTTGTACTCAGTTTGAATTTGTGTCAAATTCTAAAGCGTATGTCATTTATACCATATTTTTTAGCATGATACAAGAAATTTTAAAACTAACAATCAAAATATGAATAAAATATCTTTGGGGGAAACAAAAAACTTCTTTTTAAAAGCCTTGGCCAAAAAGGAACTTGAAATGGAAATGATAAACATTTAGACATGAACAATGAAAAAAAAATCTATCAAAATGTGTGAAATATTTCCAAAGCTGTGGGCAGAGGGAAAGTTTATTTAGCCTTAAGTGCATTTAATAGATAAGAGAAAACATTAAAAAAAAAAAAAAAAAAAGAACTAAGCATTCACACAAAATGTGTAGAAAGAGAACAAATATAAAGTTTGAATTAAGAATAGAAGAAAGTGGATACTCAATAAATCCATAAAGTTTCTCTGAAAAGATGGATTAAACATAACATTTTTGGTGAAAAAGAAGGTACAAATAAATAGTATTAGAAATAAGAAGAGTATTAGAAATAAGAAAATAAAGGGAAGGTTTTAATAAGATAAAATAGCAGTAAATACAACTTAATACTCTAGTATTTGTCACTTACATGAATTTTTTAGGAAAATATAAATAATCAAATTGCAATATCTTGCGATCATGTTGATGGAGTCATGTATGCCTAGAGCTACTTGTGGCCATGTTCCTGGCCATGGGGAGGAATCATATTTGCAGTTGAAAAGAATAACTCTACAGACAGCAAAAAGCAAAGTTAAGGAATATCAATAGAGGTAGAGCTAGAGATAGAAGAAGAGATAGACAGTGGGGACTAGGGCTATATTGATATCCCTTAGCTTTGCTAAGAGATAAGAGTTGGAACAATGAATTAAATATGAAGATTTCCAAAGGGAAAAAGTACCTAAAAGTGAGACTGAAGCAAAATTAGGATAAAAAATGCTGAGTCAAACTCAGGAGGTCCCCCCAGACATTAGGGGGATGGGGCAGCAAGTGTCAGAAATTCAGCCATGAAAAAGGAAAAGGTACTCAGGCATTGGAGGTTGTCATGAGAACTCATCCTAGATGTTAGTCCTTCTAGGATGGGAGACTCTGTGACTTCTTATTTCTTTGATCATTTCTTCTTCTGTGGGTTCCATCCTAAATGTTTGTTCTTCAGGTCCTAAATCCTCTCCTCTCGTCTACTACTTGGCTACATTTATGTGGCCCAAATCTAGATATCTCTCTGGATCAGTTTCCTGAGCTCCTGATGTACTAGAGTTTTCCATTTTCATGTCCTATACACACATGAAACTCAACATATCCTAACCTAACTCATCATCTTTCCACCTCTGCTATGAAATTCTGTCCTATTTATCAAATTCCTTATTTTGGGGAATATTAAAAATATTATACACATTGCTCAAACATGAAACTTGGGTTTTATCCTTGACTATTCTCTTTCCTTTATCCTTATATCCATTTCATCTCTAAGTCTTACCAGTTTTATTTTATCAATGGCTTTCAAATTTACCAAATTCGTCCCATCCCAACTGCCATTGCATGTCTTAGGTCACTGTATTTTGCTCAGCATAGGTTAATAACCTCCTCACTGTTCTCTCATCTCCAGTCTCAGCTCCTATAAGCCTGTCCCCTCCCCCCAATCTGTACTTCACATTGCAGATAGAGAGATCTTTCCAAAATGCAAATATGCTTAAAATATACTTTTATACATCCCCTTGATTAAAATCCTCAATGTTTTTCCATTTCTTATAAGATGAAAGTTCAAATACTATAACATGTTTTAAAAGATATACAGGGCATTATGGTTGACCATCTCCATTCCTCTCTCTTTTAAAGAATATATCCTTTTGGTACTACTGCACTTGGGCATTTTTTTTTTATTTAATTTTTTAATTTTTTTAAATTTTTTAAAAGATTTTATTTATTTATTCATTTATCCCCCCCTTGCTGCTTGTGCTCACTGGGTCAGCTAACCACGCCATGCGGGCGGGCTTGCCTTCACCAGGAGGCCCCGGGAACCGAACCTGGGGCCTCCCATATGGTAAATGGGAGCCCTACTGATTGAGCCACAGCCGCTTCCCTGGGCATTTTTGCTTATAGCAGGTGTGGATAACTTTCATAGACTACATAAATCTAAGGCTGGCTGGGCCATTTTTTCCCCTCTAAACTGCAAGATAGAGATTGGACAGTAGAGGCACAATTGAGGCTGTGTGTTCATACAGACATAGGGTTGGCATGTGCAAGTAGAAATGACTAATGTGCAAAGCAAAGAATGGAACAGAGAAACCACAGTTGAGAAGCTGGAGCACATTAGCAAGAGTAATTACCTGATGACCTTCCGGTCCCCATGAAGCCTGACTGTACTGGTCCCCATGAGGCCTGACTGTACTACCTCACATTGTTTCCATGAAAATCCCCTGCATTCTTCAAAACAAATAAAAATCTTGCAGCCAAAGATCTTGACCAGACATATTCCCTAAATACTCTTGCTCCTGCTTTTTTCCTCCAGCTTTCCGCTTTATCCCATCTCTCCTTGTTCTAAATTTATTCTTTGCACACTATTGTACCTACTGTACACTGTGGGACAGGGTCTATCTTTTCATCATTGTATTGCCTTGAACTTAAGTGCAGTAACTATTTCTTTAATTGAATTGAATTGAACAGAAACCACTTGGTTTCTTTTTTAGCAAGCAAGAGTTAGGGAGCATATAGCTAAGTTTTTTAGTACACTTGATAGGGTGATAAATATTAGCCAGGTTTTCAAACTCTCTTTTAGTGATTTCATGTATGTAGTGATGTTGCTTTTCCAGTTCATTGTCCCATCTGTATTTATTCACTTTATAATAGAGTATCTGCTATTTCCTGGAATGCTATTTTACATTTCTCTCTATGATAAGTCACACGACTCACATCTACACTAGATCTATTGAGGCTATGGTGACACTGGCTCTAATCCCAGCTAGAAAAAAATATGCTTTTGACTTCCAGGCAGTGGAATTTCTGAGTCACACATCCTCACCCTGCTTCATATGCAGATGCATCCTCAGAAGATGAAAACCTTTCTAAAGAGTCATTTCCCTTTCATGTCAAGCATCTCCCCAAAATTTAACTAATCATCTGATTTATTCAAAGTATATATTTTTGTCAACATGTGGTATTATAAGAAGGTCATTCCAGGAGCCCTCAATATACTTATCACATATTTGTCTAATGAATTCCTGAAGTTCAAAAGTTCTTATGGAACTATAATCCAGACCTCAACTTACTTTTCTCTGAGGAGACAGATGCTACCAACAAGGCATCCTACAGAAGCTTGCTATATGATTGTGATGACTTTACTATGACTCTGTGCAGACCTTTCTCTTGAAAGCCAAATCTATTCAATGAAAGTATATCACATAAACAATGGGGTGCTAACTAAAAGACATCTATCCAGTGGAGGCAATCTTTCATAATCTAGGCAGACTGAATTTAGAACACCCACATTTAGTTGGTGAAAATGGACTTAAGTGGTGAATTTGTAGGTTCCTGTTCCACTGGCATTATATTTATATTTATGATCTAATATGATCTAATATGATAAAGTCCCAGAACTTTATCATAGATCATCTTTTCTCTGATCTCCCAGACTTTGACATTTCTATTCATTCACCTCAGATTTACTGAGTGTCTGCTATGTGCCAAGCTTGGTGCTAGACAGTAGGGATGCGATAATGGGTTAGAAACATACCTGTGCCTAAGATCTCATAGTCCAGAGGGGATTAATAACTCATAAATAGAAAATTAGGAGACAAGCTGAGAGTGTTGCAATATAAGTAGGCCCATGGAAATACAGAAGTGCCAAGGAAGAACACTTTACCTGACTTGGGGGTGGTAGTAGATTGAATTAGGAACCTCAGTTTAGACATCTTCTTAATCTTGTTCCACATTTCTGTGGCTATGAACCAATTGTAAATAAGACCTTTTGAAGGTATTTTTAGTTAGGGAGTGGTCCAACTGAATGAGGATGGGCCTTATTCTGATTACTGGTGTCCTTTATAAGCAGAAGAAATTCAGACATAGAAAAAAAAAGGCCACCAGGAGAGGCCAGAAGTCAGTGAGAACCGGGAAGAGAAAGGAGAGTACATCAACCTGTTATGGGAAAAGCAAGACCTGAGGACCAATGACTAGCAGAACACCCCTGATCCCAGGAGGAAGCCAGCATTCTAGCCTTTGAAATTGTGGACCAATAACTTTCTGTTGTTTAAGCCAACACATTATGTGGTATTTGTCAAGCAGCCTGGCAGACTAAAACAAGGGTTTCCTTAAGTTCTCCTTAAGAAAATTTACTCTTGGATATAATAATGGAGGTGAGTTAATTAGAGCCATTCCAGATAAAGTGGTCTGCATGAGTGAAGGCATAGGGGCAAGAAAGCATAGGGTATGAGGGGTTGACAACTGTCTGGTGGCATAAGAGAAGGCAGGGAGTGATGAGGAACGAGCCTGGAAGGGTGGAGCATTGTGTGTGAATGTTAAGGAGCAGATTTTCATTTAAAAAAGGTTCCCAATCTATACATTTAAAAAAAGGATTTGAAGTCCAAGTCTGGAGTCAGGGAAGCCATGGAAAAATTTCTTACAAGGGATGATAAGATTCTAAGCATAGGGGAAAGGAGAAGTAGATTGGAAATACCACTGAGATGTTAAATCAGCAGGACTTGGCATTAAGAGGTGGAATATAATATGGAATTTGGAGTCAAGAATGACTATTGCGGGAAGCGGCTGTGGCTCAATCAGTGGGGCTCCCGTTTACCATATGGGAGGCCCCGGGTTCGGTTCCCGAGGCCTCCTGGTGAGGGCAAAGCCCGCCCGCACGGCGTGGTTGGCTGACCCGGCGAGCACAAGCAGCAAGGGGGGGATAAATGAATAAATAAATAAAATCTTTAAAAAAAAAAAAAAAAAAGAATGACTATTGGATTGTAAATTTTATGTTTGAATATGGAGCTCCAAAGAGAGGTCTGCAATAGGATACTAGTTTAAGTTTCATAAACATAAGTTTTGATGGAATATGTCAATAGGAAAGAAATTGAAGACCTCTGTGCTGCGCTGTAATAGTTTTTCTAGAACTAAGATCCATTGAATCTTGATGACCAGTTTTGAAAAAAAAAAAAAAAAAACACGAGTATTTTCCCTTCCAAGTCTAATCACTGTTGGTGGGAAAGGGAAATGGCACAACCACTTTGGAAAACAGCTTGGCACAGTTTTAAACAGTTAAACAGAGACTTACCATGTGATTCAGTCATTCTGCTACAAGGTATTTACCCAAGTGAAATGAAAACACATATCCATACAAAAACTTGTACATTTATGTTCATAGCAGCTTTATTTATTTATTTTTTTTTAAGATTTTATTTATTCATTCATTTATCCCCGCTTGCTGCTTGTGCTCGCTGGGTCAGCCAACCACGCCATGCGGGCGGGCCTGCCTTCACCAGGAGGCCCCGGGAACTGAACCCGGGGCCTCCCATATGGTAAACGGGAGCCCTACTGATTGAGCCACAGCCGCTTCCCAGCTTTATTTGCAATAGTGAAAAAAACTGAAAACAACCCAGACTTCCATTGACTGGTGGAAAAATAAACAAACTGTGGTATATACATACAATGGAATACTACTCAACAGTAAAAAAGAATGAACTATGATACATGCTACAACATGGATGAATCTAAAACAATTATGCTGAATGAAAGAAGACAGATTGAAAAAAAAAAAGAGAGTACATATTATGTGATTTCATTTATATAAAAGTCTAGGAAATGCAAACTAGTGCAAAGTGATAGAAAGCAGATCAATGCCTGGAGGATGGGGCTGGAGGGAGGGATAATAAAAGGGTACAGGGAAACTTTTGGAGGTATGGAAATGTTTAGTATCTTGATTGGAAAATGGTTTCATGGAAGTATACATATGTCAAAACTTTTGAGTTTTACCCTTTAAATATATGCAGTATACTGAATGTCAATCATACCTCAATAGAGCTGCAATGTAATAAGGAAAAAAACCTACCTGGTTCTTTAATCCCCAATCAGTGGGTTCCTCAAAAACATAACGGTATATTATAACTTAAAATGGAATCAAGTTGTGATTCATGTTACAACATGGATGAACCTTGAAGACATCCATGTTGAGTGACACAAGCAAGGCAAAAAAGAACAAATATATGATTTCACTTCTATGAAATACCTAGAAGCAAATTCATAGAGATAGAAAGTAGATTGCAGGTTAGCAAGGGCTGAGGGGGAGGTGGTGGGAATGGGGAATTATTGCTTAATGGGTTTGGAGTTTCTGTTTGGGATGAAAAAATTTTGGTAATGAATGTTGGTGATGGTAGTACAATATAGTAAATGTAATTAGTACCACTGAATTATACTTATGAAAGAGGTTATAATGGGAAAACGTGTGTTGTATATCAGTTACCACACACAAAAAAACGTGTGTTGTATATCAGTTACCACACACATATTGAATTCCACGAATGCAAGTATGTGAATTACTTTCCTAATGTGATAATTTACAATCCCTTGATTGAAGTAGAAAGTACATTATGTTTTGAAAAGAACACAATCTTTGCTAACAATTCTTTTTTAGAAAGTGAGAGATTTCCTTAGGTGTTCAGTTTAAGAAAAGTGGATTTGACTTGGTGCATTTGTCATTTTAAAATAAAATTTAAAAAACTTAACTTCTCCAAGTAAGTTGTGGGAGGAAAATGGCAAAATGAGGGAACGTTTTCCGTGCTCTTATTTTCTCTTTCTTCTCATCTTTAAAAAGGCAGTTTGGACAGATTTGATATTTTTTAAAAAGACCATAGTTATAGTGACGTAGTTAAGAGTGTGGGTTTTAGGGTTAGTCCCTTTGGGTCCAAACCCCAGCTCTGTACCACATTCTCATTCACCTTTGGCAAGAAAATTAATCCCTCCAAGTTTTAATTTCCTCATTTCAAAATGGGGATAATGATAGTACACAGAGTTCTTTTAAGGACCCTATAAAAGAATGCATGAAAAACCCATAGCAGGATGCCAGACCTAACACACAAAATGTTAGTTATTTCCTAAAATCCTTAAAAAGTTGCTACTGATGATGGGGCCATCCTAGAAAGGAACAGCCTGAAATGGTATCTTAGTCCGACAGGTTTCTATGACAAATACCACACAATGGGATGGTTTAAACGATGGGGATTTATTGACTCAAGGTTAGGCTAAAAGAACTGCAAATCAAGAAATCAGCAAGGCTTGCTTAGAGTTTGTAGCATTTTGGTGCTGGCTGCCGACAGTCCCTGGGGTTCCTTGGCTAGTCTTGTGCCTCCCGCCACATGGAGATCCTCTCCTTCTGTTGCTCTTCTAGTTTCACTGACTTCCAGTTTCTTCCTGTGTGGCTTTCTTCAACCTCTCACTTCTGTTTTTTTCTCTTTATAAGACTCCAGTGGTATGGATGAGGGCCCACTCTCATTCGGTTAAGCTGCACCTTCACTAAAAATAACATCTTTGAAAGGTCTTATTTACAATGGGTTCACACCCACAGGAATGCAGATTAAGATTAAGAGCAAGTCTAAATTGGGGTACATAATTCAATCCACCACAGTAGGGGACAAAGAAAGGTCACTGTAAAATTACGTTTTGGAGTATTTCCTTTGTTTAGAGAAATAATGCCACACCATGGGTGTAGAGCCAGAGAAATAAACATGGAGGGAAGCCATGATGTGAGAAATAACAAAGAGTGGAGCTAACAGTCTGTGTAAATAAATAAGCAGTCAAAGAAAAAGACATCTGAAACACCATTATCTTTGCCCCCAAAGACTACTTTAAACTGGACAGATTTTTTTCGGGGGAGGGGTGAGGATGGAGATTGCAGTTTGAAAACAGATGTTAAAGGTGGAAAGAAGGAGATTAGGAAGGTAGTGGCTTTTGTCTATTCTTGAGTACCACCTGCAACCAGTTACTTGGTAGGAGCCCAAGCAGAATCTGATAGGAAATGGAACAGCCAGGTTCACTTTTGCTGAATTCCTTTTGCATTTATGTTTTACTTCATATCCTGTGCTCAACCACCTGCCACTGCTTGATCTATCCTCCCACACAATTTGAATTAAACCACCCATATTAATACAAGTTCTTTTTTCATGAAATAGTTTCTCATGAAAACTTTCAAAGGTGAGGCTGAATGCCTTACATTTCTTTTGTTTGTTCCCTGATTTCTTTGGCATGGCATCAATTATGTTTTGGACACTAAACATATGTCAGTAATCATTGATTATACTAATCTGGCAAATATAACAAAAGTTCGCTAACTTCTCTAAAATGGAATGATAATGAACAAATATAGGAAATGGCCAACAACTTTACTTCTACTTTGTAAGGAAATATGTTTTGACAGTTAGTATAATATTTCCCAATGATAAAACCACAATATTTGGGGTTGATTTTTCAATTCTTCCCCATCCCCCCATTTCATATATTTACATTTTTTAATGATTAAATTGAGTTTGGTTGAGATTTTATCTTGGAAAATGTCATGATACCTCTTCAGAGTCTTCCCTCTGGAGAACTATTTGGATAATCCTGTTTGCTCCCTGTTGATACTTTTCTCATCTGCCTAAGCCATTGCTAAATGTGAGCAGTTCAGGTTAGCCCTCTCCTTTGAACACAGGCATTGGGTGAGATATGTTCATTACCTTTTTTTTTTTTTTTTTAAAGATTTTATTTATTTATTCATTTATCCCCCCCTTGCTGCTCAAGCTCACTGGGTCAGCTAACCACGCCGTGCAGGCGGGCTTGCCTTCACCAGGAGGCCCCGGGAACCGAACCCAGGGCCTCCCATATGGTAAACGGAAGCCCTACTGATTGAGCCACAGCCGCTTCCCTGTTCATTACCTTTTGAATTCTTTTTTCTTTGCCAATGTATTTTCTACGAGCTTGTCAGATGCATCTGTTTTGGACGAAATTTTCTAAAATGAATGCTTCTTCCTGAGATGAAAGTCCTTCTAGTGTCACTCTGCCCCAAACCCTGGGAATGATAAATCAGGCAATCCTATTGTACTAGGCTGTAGAGGTATTTGGGGAGAGGAAGGGAAACAGGATTGGGCAGTAGAATCAGGTGGGGATCGTGTTAAGCACTTTTTTTTTTTTTTTCTGGCCTCGTATGCCTTGTGGCTTGAAGCTTATTAACAAATCTTTACTGAGGGAGCACTTGAATGCAAAACAATAACCAAAATGTGTACTAAATATATCTGCAAATACATATATATACACACACACACACTTAATTGCTCAGTTAATTTATATGTAGGTTAATTATATACTTTAGCTATATATTAAGACATGGATATCTTCTCCACCCCTACTCCCCATTATTTGGTAAGATGGAATACTTATTAGCAAGATATGATAGCAATTCTAAGTTATTCTAAAAGGCAGTAATATAAACAAAAGAAAGTCTGTTTTTTATACATGTTTCACCTGGAAGATTATGGGATGTGCAAGACCTTCAGAATGTAACTCTACTCCTACAGGATTCAGCCAGGACCCTAGAAGGAGAGCAGAGGGGAGAAATTCAGGGGTTGGTGCTACTCATAAGATGATGATTATACATGTATTATTCATGTCTTCATTTGCATGAACATTAAGTTAACAATGCCTTTCCTTTTAATCTGTCTTACTCAAGGCCAGGAGTGTGAATGGGTTTGGGGGGATGGAGGAGAAAGCCGGCTCCTGCCACACAATTAATGTATATAAAATGCCTTTATCCAAAATGGCAAGGAAATGTATTAGCTAATGACACCATTTTAACTCTGCAATTTATTTAATTATTTGTGAGTAGATTTTATGTAACTTGATACATGGTTTCAATAATTATGCTGAGTTGGAGTATCTTGGAGGCGTCCCATTCTTTCATGACCAACCCTTTTGGGTGTGTTTTGTTTGTTGATTTAAAATTCAAGAAGAAAAGAGGACTTGCTTTTATAATATGAGGCATTGGAATTGTTTACTCTGAACAGAAATGCAAACACTTATTTCAAATGGATAGGTCATACATTTACAAACACTTTAAAAGAAGGATTTAATGTTTACCAAGCCTTCAGCACATGAAAGAAAAGCCATCTCTTTATTGTAAATATTGACAATGATTAAGTTGTTTGGCATACAGTAGGTAGTCCCTAAATTTGATGACTGAATGGGTGGATGACCAAGCTAGTAGAAGAACTAAAGAGCAGACATTAAAACAAGGATCTTTTTTCAGAGTAGCTTGCTTCTAAGAGACTTTACCTTTGCTGCTGGCACAAATCTTCTGGAAATATTTCTTGGATCAAGTTGCTATAGAAATATTTTGCTTTTCCCTACTCTATCTCACCCCACTTTTTAATTAAAATTAACTGATTGTCAATTGAGAATGTTTTTAACCAAAAATGAGTGAAATAATGAGCTACGACAATTACCCTCTCCCAAGTGATTCTTGCTTAATTTTTCTTGAGGTGTGCCCTTCCTGATCCCAAAGGGCAATCTGTCTTCATAAGTAATCATCTCTTTCTTTTGTACCTACAGGCTTTGCCCCACCACCTTCTCTCCATTCTGGCTTTATAGATATGGAGAATATATAAGCCAGTGTCCTATTATTCCAAGATGGCAGGTTCACTTTCCTGTTCATATCTTTAACCCCTCTTTTCATTCCTTTACCATCACCCAATGCGTATGTCCTGCTACATCCCAGTAAAGCGGTCACTTCTGCTGATTGAGACTTTACCTCATGAACTACCAGTCTCAGAGATGACATTTGCAGTTGCTTATCATAATGGGTGAGTCCTTGAGATGTATGCTATTTTGAGAAGAGCTCTGGATTGGAAATCAGGTTCGTGACCTCACGAGCCATGAACAGTGTGGTGTGTTATTCAGCTTCTGTGGCTTCCGTATTTTCATTTGTAAAATGAAAGTTAATGCTAGATAAGTCCCAAACTCTCTTCTGGATCTAATATTCTCTGTTACATAAAGTAATCATTTTAAGGAAGAGAAATATAATTGGAAATTTTTGTTGCAGAACATTTAACTCATGTTAATTTCATATAAATATTATGAAAATGTTCTGTGAAAAATAGGCCAGTTTTAAACTGCACTGTAGCCTTGCCTTTAAAAATCTTTTAGAATGAAAAGCTTTTTAAAGGGCAAATTTGTGCTTTTAAACGTTCCCTGGTATATTCTATTGCTTTCAATAAGGGGATTAAGGATTGTGTGTAATTAACAAATCATTCTAAACTAATGGAAATCCACCTCAATATAAATTAGAAGAAATGAATGTCCCAATTAATTTTGTTACAGACTAGAGACTGAAGTCTGAAGAATACATAAATAATCAAGCAAAATAGAACCCTCTAGAAAATCACATCTGTCCACCATCATTATACAAAAAGGCACATTGTGTGGTCCTGAGAAAGATTAAACATCCAGAGGAAGACGCTCTTTATTTAGGAGAGAGAGATGAATAACGAAGGGAGCAAAGCATTCTGTGAGAAAAATCAAAGACTGGGTGGGTAAAGCCGGAATTAGAGAAAGAATTTAGGCAAGAGGAAAAACCAAGAACAAAAAGAATTTTTAACTGGACAATAAGGCTTGCAGGCACCATATGAAATTGCAGGAGGGAAAAATTTGAGCCTAGAATGTGATTGGAATAGACATGTTGTGTATTTTGAACAAAATATAATGAAATAATGAGCATGGTAGTTTAAGAGAGAATATATTATTTATTCATTCATTTTTCCTTCCACCATTTAACATTCAAATTCTGAACACATGTATATAACCTCTGTAATAGCTGGATGATAGCTATTATTATCAGTCAGGTAGTGGAGCCATCTAAAAATAAAACTGTAGTCCCCTAAAAAACACAACATGCTCAAATTCTATGAAACAAGAGACGAGCTCCCTAAGTTGTAAGTGGACAGTGACATTAGAATTTAGAAAGCTAATCAAATGTATGTTACCCGACAGGTGTGGCACCCTTCTAGGAAAAAGGAAAAGAAATGGTTACATTTGAGCTTTGAATTCCTTTTGTGGCTGCCACTGTCCGCTGGATTGCCCAGCACTCATTCTCAACCCATTCTTTCTTTACCACCCCAACTATAGAAGCTAAAAATGTGTGATACTTGCTTTCCAAGCCTCCCTTAGAACATGGCTAATAAAAGGTAAGCAGGCTTCTGGGGTCTCTTCCTTTCCCCCTGTTCTTTCTGCTGTAATTCAGGACATGTTTCCTATAGCTGTGGCAGCTTTCTGTGACCATGAAGGAAAGGTTGAATCAGACAGCAACCATCACATCACTGAGCCACTGAACCATTGCTGCCAGCTACTTGCCTCCAGAATTTTTATTCTATGATAAAAATAATTTCTCATTGGTTTGAACCTCTGTTAATCAGTTTTACTCTTTCTGGTTGGTGAATACACCCTGATATACAAAAAGCACAGTCTATTATATTCTTCTACACCAAGCACAGTGACATTCTGCTTCCTCGATGAGGTGAGACTAGTTTTGCTTCAGGCCTCCTATCCTGCTTATCATGAACAAATAAAGTATCTTCCCAGGGCATACTGGCAGACACAGAGGCTT
Organism: Tolypeutes matacus; assembly: GCA_026826555.1. Taxonomy (NCBI): domain Eukaryota; kingdom Metazoa; phylum Chordata; class Mammalia; order Cingulata; family Chlamyphoridae; genus Tolypeutes; species Tolypeutes matacus. Next base: position 13,514,338 of record JAKSZT010053770.1, read on the forward strand.
GCCAAGGTTACTCTGTCATCCTGTGTGATGGGAAGGAGTAGGACTTAAGGCTGGTCTTAAAAACATTAACTGTCTCCCCTGAGAATAAGCAGACCAGCGTCCAAGAGCTTGGCTTTTTCCTTTCTTTATCACCTGCCTTCCCCCTCTCTCTTCCATAGACCAATCAAAAAGACAAATAGCTTAAGTGTCTCTTTCTGCCTAAAGAACCATGCAGTGGGTCTGCGAGCGTGTGTGTGTATGTGTGCATGTATGTTTATGTGCCCATGTGTCTCGTCTCCATGTTTCTTCCATTCCCAGTAGGAAAGGTAAGTAAGGGAAAGTGGAAAAGGAGTTCAGCACCACAAGCAGAAGGCAGATAAACTCATCTTGAGACCAGCAGTGGAAATTAGATTCAAGCAGTGGAAAGGGAAAATTATGTTCTTAAATCAATCCATTCTTGTGGGTGTGAACCTATTGTAGGTGGGACATTTTGATTAGATTCAATTAAGGATTATTTGATTATATTACTGCAGTGAGGCATGGCCAAGGTGGATCTTAATCCTCTTACTGGAGTCCTTTATAAATGAGATGAGTACTGAGAGACAGCGAGAAACTTCCAGAAGCTGAGAGAGAAAGTTCTGGAAGCCAGAAGCTGAAATCAATGGAACCTGGTAGAGAGAAAGCCACAGGAGCAGAGAGAAAGCTGGAGGAAGCCAGAAGCTGAAAGCAAGGAGACCTGGAGAAGAAGGGAGAGACAGCAGATGCCACCACTGTGCCCTGCCATGTGACAGGTGTCCAGGATCACTGGCAGCTGTGTCTTTGTGGAGAGAGTTTAGTCTGATGCCTTGATTTGGACATTTTTTCTCAGCCTCATAACTATAAGCTTATAAGTTAATAAATCCCCATTGTAGAAGCCAACCCATTTCTGGTATATTGCTTTGGCAGCCTTTAGCTAACTAAAACAGACTCCAAGCTTGCTGCAAATAGCAGTAGTACAGGAAAGATAAATACAGAGTACTGGGTGATTAATAAAAAATGTTGAGAAAATTTCTATGAAAAATCATTTAGGGTGGTGCAACAGGGGATATTCACATAGAAGGGAGAAGAAAATGTGGAAAGATTACTCTAATGGGCTCATTTTCTCTTCTAGTCACTTAGATTCTATTGGCCATTAATGTACCTGAACGTGGAAAAGAAATGTGTACAAATAGGTCCTGAACCAAATTGGATATGTAACTACATGTTGAGACATGGAAGGCCTAACTGATAGAATCTCCAAGTCTACAGGAGGCCTTGAAAATATTAATGGAAAACATCTGGACTACCTGTTTACCCTACAAAAGGGAGAATACATTTGAATGTAAAATAACACTCACTGAGGACGCTGTTTTCTACAGTACCCTTACTTAGTTCTTAGCAGGGGTAAGAAAACCCTTGCCATAGCCTTCTGAAGTGTTGCTAAATAAAAATGATGAAATCAGTGACAGAGGCCACTGTCACCATAGAATGAGCTGAGAGATTTAGGTATCAAGCCATAAATAACTAGTAATATTATTAATGTTATGAATTATATTGCAACTGGAATCTTATGCTGAAACCAAGATGTTATCTAATGATATTAGGACAGAACAGTTGGTTTACTTTATTTAACTTTCAAACACATTTAAAGTGAGCCGTCTTAATCATGAAGGACATGTCACTTTGCTTGTAATGAAATAAGAGTCCCTCTGATCTGGGTCAAAGGTCAGATTTCCTCTGTTAATTATGAAAATTTGAAATGATCTAACCCATTCATTTGAGAGAATTAAGACAATTATCTATGAGTTTTGACTTTCTGCCACAGAAATTGCAGCCTTAAAGGTATTTTGAGAATTATTTACAAATAATTTATTAACCATCAGTTACTTTTACTGAGAAAATTATGTAGATTAATATATCTGGGAGTCAGAGTTTAGTGCTTCTCCATTGTACTTTGGTCACCTGTCCTCTTTACTAACTCTTCCAGCTATGGTTGATGAAGAAAAGGTTTTTATAAAGAAAGCAAACCAAAGCCTGAAGAACTCTGCTGTAGGGGGGCAAAACACATATTTTTCCAGGGTACAAAGTTGAGAAGAAGGAATACAAAGCTTGGTTAGTATTTTGAACAGTACAGTTTACCATGATCTAATTGATGGATTTTCCATTGAATCCCTGGAGACTTAAAAGATTTGACTGTCAGGAAATTTTTCTTGTGTTTATTCTTCAATTTTTCTTTTCATACTTTCCAATCATTATTCTTAACTAATATCCCTCGATGGGCCACCTTAAGTGATTCCTCATTTTTTCTGGCATTTGTACTCTTTTCATATTTCCTCATTAGTTGCTCTCTGGCCAAATTACACATATCCCACTTTCTTAATCTTTGCTCAGAAATTAATTCCTCCAACAACATTTTAATGCATCAAATATTTCTTCAGATGTTTTAAACACTTGATCTGAATGTTTCACCAACATAATTTAGACAGTCCTAATTTTACTGAAGTTGTGCTTAGAATTCCATGAGCTTTTTCATTATTGTTTTTTCCCTGGGTTTGTATTAAAGCTCGACAACATTTATTCTTACATAATTTGCATCAAAGGAATTCACCCTGAGCCAGGTCCTTTATCTTTATATTCTTTAAAATAACTCATTTCCCCTCATGAAAGTCTGAATTACTCTTTTAACGTTGCTTGGGTATGTGTGTGTGTTTTCTGTATCCAAAACAGCAAATCAAACACACCCTGTACTCTTGACATTTTTGACATATTTCATGCTGTTGCAGGCACATTGTTTCTGGGGTTTCCTTCTGACGTGTGCAGGAATAATCCTGGGGCAGTTCTTTGGGGAGTACTTACTATTTTTCTTTACAGATGACTGCAAGTCTCATTTATGAGAATAATTCTGTTGGAGAAAAATTTGGACTGTTTACTCTATTGGCTAGTTTCTGATACAAGAACCCAGTGTTTGATATATAAGATAACACAACAGAGACAATATGTGCCTCCTAAAGTAGCTGGAGGGGAATCCCTTCTGTCATCAGTTGTGCTGAGCTGAGTTGTGATTCATTTTATAAAGAGTTTGGCAATAATAGTATCATGTGCAAGGGAATTGAATAAAATTTACAGTTACACACAACCGCTTATCTTCTTATTCTAGTTAGAACAACTTTAGTCTTGTACTTCAGTTTTTAGGTTGACAGCCATGAGACTTGGGGAGAAAAAAAGATGAGGATGAAACAGGACTCATTCACGCCACAAGCATGGAGTAGATTTTCTTTGCAAGTAGTTGCTGCCCCTCTTCTCCTTAGTGTTCCAATGTGGCAAATGACCCTTCTGGCCCTCGCCAGTGAGGGGTGATTGTGCCCCTGCCACACCAAGGTGCACCCTGGGCCTGGCTACCACTGACCATGGGGGGGCTTCGGAAGCCCCCTTGAAGATCTCACCTACTGCCCCTTGACCCCAGGCACCTTTCACAATCCCTTGAGAGATACTAATTCATTTGGTTTTAATTGGAGGAAATGGGCATATGTTTCTAAACCGGATAACATCTAAGTTATAAAACTCCAGAATTAATGAAAAAAAGTAGCAGAAACCTTTAAAATGACTGTAGGGGAGCAGTGTAGCTCAGTGGTTGAAGGCCTGCTTCCAAAAATGAGGTCCTGTGTCTCCTAAAAAAAAAAAGAGAGACTGTAGGTGGTAGTACTGGACATTTTACTTTGTTTGGAACTTCTACAAAATTAAGGTTTATTGTCCTGAAAAAATGATCAGCATCCCAAGAAAAGCTTCCTTTGGCCTCTAAGCATTTTCCAAATCCAGGCTGTCTCTATATAAGGTATTATTTGCTTATATATTTTCCTAAATGACTAGAGCCATCTCCCAGTGGTCATTAATCTTCTTCTCCAAAGGCCTCATCTGTCTTAAAGAGTGAGATGTGAGCCAGTGTTAATAGGAGGAGGTAATTCCATTGGTTCCTGTGGTCTACCATGGCTTGCTGCTGCTCCCAAGGGGAGACAGAAGTTTTGTTCAACACACTTGGAAAGTTTTAAGGATCCAAGTGTCAATCTGGGAGCAGAGATGCAGAAGTTTTCAAAGGAAAACAAAACATACGGCCAATATATCTCCTTTTTTCTTCTAGAGTATAGTCTACCATTTCTTCATTTAAATTTCACTCTCTCAACCTTGTTTGAACTAAAGCCTGTGTTTTTTGAGCCAATAAAAACTAGAAGAAGGAAACATCTGTATTGTTAAGTAATTAATGTTACTACGGTAGTCCAGCAAAGTGATGACTAACTAAAAATCATATGGGCAAAGTTTCAGTGGATGATTTTTTTAAGGAAGGATAAAATTTGGTACTACATTATGCAGTGGAGGGACATGACAGTGGTGCAGTGATACTATTGGGTTAGGCAGTGCAGGTATGTCAGGTGGGTAGGGTGTGGAGCTGGGGTTAGACTGTTCATGGAACTCTGGGGAGGGTTGGGGGAGGGAGCAGGTGAACACTGGGGATTGGTGGGTATATGGTTGAAATTACAATGTTGGGAATGCTCTTTTGGGAATAGGGCAAGGTAGGATTACTAGTTTAGGGCATTGGATGTGGGGGCTGTTCGGGACGGGGCACACCTGGGGCAGGCTTCTAGGGAGTGTGTGAGTGTTCATCTTGACATGGTGTGTTATATCAGTGGGTGGAGACCCACATAATGAGCAGGAAGGTGTTGGACTCCCATCCTGGGGAGGCCTGCTATGTTCTCAAATAGGGGGCTGGGAGTCTTTTGAGAACATGGGTGGTGTCCAATAGGAGAGGACAGACCAGTGTGCCAAGCCCTCAGTGTTGTTGCAAGTAACTATGAACCTGGTCCTGCAAAGAGTGAAGCCTGGTGGTTGCCTGGGTCCCGAGGGGAGGGGGAGGGGAGGAAGGAATAGAATAGATAGAACAGGAAGCATTTTGAGTGCACTGGAAGTGTTCTACACGATCTTACAATGATGGATGCAGGCCATGTTAAGTTTCATCAAAATTTATAAAAATGTATGGTCTAAAATGTAAACCATAAAGTAAACCATTGACCATGGTTGGTAGATATGTTTCAATATTTGTACATCAGTTGTAATAAATGTGCCATCCACATATAAAAGAGGGAAAAGGGGAAGGAAGTTGGATGTATGGGAGTCCCCTATATTCTATACGTGACTTTGCTGTGACCTAAAACTTCTTTGAAGACAAAATGGAAAAAGTAAGACATTGGGGGAATAAATGGAAGAAAATGTCACTGTACATACAGGACAACAGATCTTACGGTGATGAAATGCAAAATGTAAAAAAAAAATTTTTAATATTTTTTCATTATTTTTTACTATCCTAAAATTTTTTTAAAAAATTTAATTTTTTGTATTTTATTTCGTATTTTAAAAATTATTATTATTATCTCATTTTCTTATTAATTATATTTGGCTATTTTATTGGCTTCATTTTTTAAGAAGTTTTGGATCAGTAAAAGGTTACAACAGTGGCAGAGGAGGACCATTTGTGTGGGGTGTCAGTGATGGGGGATATATGGGAAGAGGTTCACCTGAGAATACATATAAGGCATACAAATGTGTTCAAATGTTCATGGGGCATTGTCACAGTGGGTGGAGATCCACACAATAACCAGAAGAATATTGAATTCCCATCCTGGGGTGCTCTGTCATATTCTCTGATGGAACAGCAAGAATCCCCTAAGTACAGAGGCAATGGCTAGTGAAGGAGGATGGTCCATTGATGGATCCCTGATATTAATGACTGTGCTTATGAATCTTTACTCTTGAAATTGAAACTTAGCATAGTATTACAGGGTGCCTAAGCTTTATCTCCTGAGAGTCTCCTTGTTGCTCAAATGTGGCCTCTCTCTAAGCTGAAATCAGCATATAAATGCAATAAGTCCCCCCCAGCATGGGACATGACTCCCAGGGATGAGCCTCTCTGGCACTGAAGGATTACTACCAAGCACCAACTAGCAATGCAACTGGAAAAAGACCTTGGCCAAAAGAGGGAAAAGGTAAAGACAAATGAGTATACATGGCCAAGAGACTTCAAAGTGAGTCAGGAGGTCATTCCAGAGGTTACACTTATACATGTCTCAGCAAGATCTCATTGACTGCCAAATTAGACACTACCCCAAACAGCAGGGCTTCTGAGAGCTCTGGAGACACCCAGGCACTATGGTCAGGGCAGATAGCATAGGAGTTTGGTGCTTTGCCAGTGGGGTTTGGGTTCCCCATTGTGACAGAATTGGACTCAGTTGTGGTTTCCCTACATATGGCTTTCTGGTCCCTTCTATTTGAACCTATAGTTGGTGCTGGAGTTGGTAGGTGTACATCCAAGAGAATTGAATCTTTGGGCTGTCCATGTGCCAGCTGGGTCTGGAGCCTCAGAAGAGTTGCAACACCTACTTTTCAGTTCATTGGACTCATCCAGGACAACTAACAAGGAGGTGGGGATGGACAACCACCATACCAAGGAAACGAGATAGCCTACAACTGCAAGCAAGAGTCCCATCCATCAGTCATATGGTACTGAAACCCCCTCTCAATTAGAGGTAGAGTGGGCATCACCATCCCAGAATCCTCAGGATTAGGGAATGAACTATGGACTAGAGTGGACTTACTGGTATTCTACTATAGACTTATTGTGTTTCTAGAAATGGAAGAACTTATATCATTGATGTGGAGGCAGTGGCCACTGGGGGTTCTGAGGTCAGGGAGAGGGAAAACAGATGTAATATGGGGGCATTTTCAAGACTTGGGAATTGTCCTGAATGACATTGCAACAACAGATACAGGCCATTATATATCTTACAGAATTGTGTGGGAGAGATTGTAAACTACAATGTAGACTATAATCCATGCTTAGTGGCAATGCTCCAAAATATGTTCATCAATTGAAGTGAATGTACCACACTAATGAAGGATGTTGTTAATGTGGGAAAGTGTGGGTGGTGTAGGGAGCAGGGCATATGGGATTCCCCTATATTTTTTTATGTAACATTTATGTAATCTAAATATATATTTTTTAATTAAAAATTTAAAAAATTGGTACTACAGCTATTATGTATATGTTTATGAAATTAGATCATCAAACTATTTGTATTGCCTTATATTTTATAACATTTTAATATATAATATTTCATTATATTTGATCCTTTAAACAAATTGAAGGGTAGTTATAGCACATAGATTTAGTTTAAGACAAATTTAGCAGAAGTACTAATAGAAGATCCTAGCAAATTCTTTATGAAAGTTATCTCTCTGTTAGAAAATATTGCTTTGATTAAATAAAGTTTGGATTAATGAGTATTTTAGGGTCTTCTTATTGACTTGCTGGTAGGGTTTTTAAATGATATAAAAGCTTTCTGGAAAACAACTTAAAAAACTTAAATTTTTCATTTTCATTTATGAAATCGTAAGTAAATAATTAGGAATTTGCACAGACTTAGCTATAACATAGTTACAAAGAGGTCCTCCAAAGTATTGCTCATGTATTATTTAGAGTAAGTAACTGTCTTAGTTTGCCAGGGCTGCAATAACAAATGCCACAGACTAGTTTGCTTAAACAACAGGAAATTGTTTTCTCACAATTTTGGATGCTAGGAGTCCAAAATCAAGTTATTGGTAATTATTCTCTGAAGTCTGTAGTGTTCTGGTAGTGGCTCTTCTTCTGGCTTCTAATTACATGCCTAATTTTTCTTTGCAAATAAGAACTCCCGTCATATTAGATTAAGGCCCATCCTGATTCATTTTGGTTTCATCTTAATGGAATCTTTGAAGATCCCATTTACAAATGAGATCAAACTCACAGGCCTGTGGGTAAAGACTTGAAAATGTCTTTGTGTGGATATTTTAGTTTCCTACGCTGCTTAAAGCAGATACCATGAAATGGGTTAGCTTAAACAATGGGAATTTATTAGTTTACAGTCTGAGGTCAAGAAAGAAAATGTCCAAATCAAGGCATCATTAAAGTGATGCTTTCTTCTTGAAGATCATTGCTAGTGATCCTTGTTTCCTCTGTCACATGGCAAGGTACATGGTGACATCTGCTGATCTCTCCCTTTTCTTCTGGGTTTCATTGCCTTCAGTTTCTTGCTTCTGTGGCTTCCTCTCTCTCTCTCTCTCTCTCTCTCTCTCTCCCCCCTCCCCTCCCTCTCTTCATTCTATTTATAAAGGACTCTAGTAAGACGATTAACATCTGTTCTGAATGAGGTAGGTCATATCATAACTGAAGTAGCCTCATCTAAAGGCCTACATCCAATGGGTTCACACCCACAGGAATGGATTAAATTTAAGAACATGTTTTTCTGGGCTACCTATAGCTTCAAACCACCACACTCCACCCTCTGAACCCAAAAAAGACATGTTTCTTTCATATGCAAATGCATTCACTTCATCACTATATCCTAAAAGCCTTAGGTGTTTTCAGGAACAATGCTAAATAAAAAGTCTCACTAAAATTGATTATAGATGTGGTCTGTCCTGGGGCCCAATTCCTCTCTGGACCTGTAAAACCTAGAGAACAAGTTATCAGCTTCCAATATACGAAGGAGGGACAGGCATAGGATAAACATTTTCATTTCAAAAGGGAGAAATTGGGTGGAAAACAGGGGTCATGGGTCCCCAACAATTCCAAAACCCTGAAGGGCATATTCGATTAGATTTAAAGGTCTGAGAGTCATCTATGGAATGATGTTTCATCAGGCTTGAAGGCCTCATGGAGTGGCAGCCCCACCCTTTTCAAGTGCTTGCACAGTGGCCATGCTTTTCTGTATACTGGGTTGAAGTCTCCATCCACTTCAAGCATAGGGGTGGTGGCCAGATGCTCCTCAGTCCCTGGACAATATGCTCAGCACTCTCTGAAGACTGGGGCAGCAGTACTCTTCCTGAACAATGGGGTGGAAGACCCACCTTCTCTGAGTACCGGGGCACACTCACCCTTTCCACACACATGTGTGGGTCCACTCTGTTGGCCCAAAAAGATGTCTTTAATACAAACCTAATCTTCCATGTCCCTGCCCTCAAGGTGATTTTTCCTTCAATCTGTCCCTTTTCTGTTCATTTTAGTCCAGGCTGGCAGTGGTTCTGGTTACACAGATGTCACAAAAAGCTTGTCAGTTTTGCATATAGTGCACAGGGGTCCAATCTTGACTTGTACTGAAATGGCTAACTGGATCCATATTCAGCTAAACCCTCACATGGAGCACTGTTCTCTGGGGACTTGCTTTCTGGAATCTCAGAATTTCCCTCTAAACCATCAATTTCTGATTTCTTTGTGCCCAAGAGTTCAGTTTTCAGCATATCCCTTTCGTCTTGCATTTTACTATAGGCTGCAAGGAGAAACCAGGCTGAACTACCAACATTAGTTTGGAAATCTCCTCAGCTAAGTATCCAAGCTCATCACTTTCAAATTCTGCCTTCCATCCAATAAGAGGACACAATTTTGCCAAATTCTCTGCCACTTGAAAACAAGGGTCACCTTTCTTCCAGTTTGCAATGACACATTCCAGGTACTCATTGGAAGTAACTTTAGTATCATATTTCTATCAACAATCCCTTCAAAGTAGTCTAGGCCTTTTCTATGAAGCACCAACAATTCTTCTAGCCTTTACCCATTACCCAATTCCAAAGCCATTTTTGGTATTCGCAATAGCAGTACCTCACTCCTGGTACCAAAATCTGTTTTAGTTTCCTGGGTGCTTAATACAGATACCATGAAATTGGCTGGCTTTTAACAATGGGAACTTATTAGCTTACAGTTTGAGGCCAATAAAATGTCCAAATCAAGGCATCATTGTATTAGTCAGGGTTCTCTCGGGAAACAGAATCAACAGGAGATATCGGTCAATAATATGAGATTTTAAAAGAGTCGCTCACGTGACTGTGGGGATGCACAAATCCAGGTTCCGCAGGTAGGCTGCAAACCAGGGGCTCTGATGAAAGTCCGATGGAAGGTCCTTGATGAGTTTCTGGGAGAAGTTGGCTGTCCAATGACAAGCTGGGAAGTTCTCTCTGAATGTTGAAATCACTTCCCCTTTTAAGGCATTCAATTGATTGGATAAAAGTGTCACCCATTGATGATGCAATCTCCCTGATTGATGCAGATGTAATCAGCCATCCATGCAGTAAACTCACTGGTGATCGAAGTCCATAAATGCCCTTGTATTACAATTAGCCCAGTGCTTGCTGGACCAAACACCTGGACACAATTACCTGGCCGAATTGACACATTAGTCTAACCATCACAATCATCAAGGTGATACTTTTCCCCCATAGCCTGGCTGCCTGCCAGCGATTCTTGGTTCCTCTGTCACATGGCAAGGCATCTTCTGATCTCTCCTTTCTCTTCCATGTTTCTTTGTCTTCATCTTCTTGCTTCCATGGTGGTCTCTCTCTCTCTCTCTCTCTCTCTCTCTCTCTCTCT
>JAKSZT010053770.1:13524788-13632643 GCA_026826555.1 Tolypeutes matacus
TCTCTCTCTCTCTCTCTCTCTCTCTCTCTCTCTCTCTGTATTCATTCCATTTCTAAAGGACCCTAATAAGAGGATTAAGAACCATTCTGAAAGAGGTGGCTCACGCCTTAACTGAAGTAGCCTCATGTAATGGTCCTGCTTATAAAGAGTTCACACTCACAGGAATGGATTAAATTTAAGAACATGCCTTCCTGGTGTATATACAGCTTCAAACCACCACTAAGGGACATTATTTAATTCACAACATTAACAGCAACTATAGCTGCTGTAACAAAGAAATCCATACATTTTATGACTTAACACCCATAACTGTATATTTCTTGTTGATACAAATTCCAAAATGTAAGGCATTGGTGGGTGGATATCAATATAATTATTCAGAGACTGTAGCTCCTTCTATCTGCAATTCCTCCATTTTCTGAGGCCTTGGAATCCTCTGCAGGAGATCTACATTTGGACAACCTACATGGAAAAAAGAATATGGAAGTCTAATGAAAGATTTTTTTATGCTGATCCTGTAAATAGCACAGATGATATCTCTCATATTTCATTAGCCAGAATACAGTTCATAGCCACCTAAAAGTATCAGAGCCTGGGAAATGAGGTCCAATTGTGTTCTCAAGCAAGAGAGGAAATGGATTTTGCTGCACATATAATAAATAGTCTTTCTATAAACCTTAATTATGAAAAATTATGAACATCATAAGTACATTAAAGATAAATTATGATAAATTCATATAGCAAAATACAGGGAAGTTATTAAAATTTTAAAACATTTAATGCAATGAAAATATGTTCATGATGTATTGAATGAAAAGTGCTCATTACCAAAAATACTTTAGACACAAGTTTTGACATTGTTCACACAGTCAGGGCTTATAAAGGCCCATTAGTTATTGAAAGCTGGAAGCAAAATTATGAAATGATACCATCTCAGTAATGTCATATTTCTTACATTTTCAAGATTTCTTTCTTTTTTCTTTTCCCTTTTAAAGTCACATATGCTTAAAAAGGAGGCAGTATGACTGTGGAATCCGTAATCTGATGGATAGAAATTTGAATGTGGATTTTATTATTTATTAACTGGGTTAACTCAAATCAACAATCAACTTATATGAGGTTCCATTTCATTTTGTGTAAAATGAAGAGAATAATACTCATTTTATAAAGTCACTGTGAGGAGCAAACAAAATTACATATGTAATATAATTAACAAAATGTCTAGTGCATAGAAAGTACTTAAAAATCTTACAAATGATATAGTGATAATTTATATTTTCTATGATATAGTGTAGCAAGTCAAATTAGTTCAGCTAGATGGTAGTTTGTTAAAAACATCATACTCAGATGGATTATAATTCTTACTGTTCTTTTTCCTTAGTCTCCAGTAGTTTAATATATTTCTTGTGAAAGTTTCCTTTTTTTACAAACCACAAACCTTCCAAAGCATATGTCAAAGGCAAAGAATATTTATTCCTACTTTTTGAATAAATATTTTATTTTTATTTTAGTTATATTTGACATTGGACAGTCCTTCCATTCTTTTCTAAATAATATGAACGACCTTCTCAAGTTGAGGTAAAAGGTTGCACAATTTGGAAACATTGTGAGTTGCCTGCCAGTTCCCCAGCCCTCAACACTGCCATTTTCTCCCCACCCCTCAACAATGGAAGTCTGCTCCTCACTATAGAACCTGAAAATGCCAGACTCTGGAGCTCCCAATCTTTCTTGCAATTAAAGCAAGAGCATGAGATCCAATCCTGTCCAATAGACCACTGGAGAAATCTACTGAATAAATCTCAGAAAGGCATTCCTCCTGGTAGTGGATTGACGGTGGTCTCAGCTATTTAAACTTCCCTGCATCCAAATCCTTTGCAGTGTGACTTTGTGGTTGCTTTCATTTAGAGGAGGAGCCTATTTTCCTACTTCTTGAATTTAGGCCGATCTTGTGACTTAATTTGTGACTATACTAAAATATTGACCTGTGTACTTCAAATGAGTGAATTGTATGGCATGTGAATTATATATCAATAAAGCTGCTAAATAAAAAGAAACTTTGAGTGTCTGTAGTTGGTCTCCTAGACTCCTGTAACCACCATGTGAACAAGCCTGGGCTAGCCTACTGGCAGAAGAGAAACAATGAGTACCAAGCAACTGCCAAACATGTGAATGAAGCCATCCTAAACTAGCTAGAGCCTGGATGACCTGCCAGCTAACTGCATATGTATAAGTGATTCCAAACCGTATCTGCTAAGCTGAGCCCAGCTATCCTACAGACTCATGAGCTAAATAAAAACAATGTTTTAAACCACTAAGTTTTGGGGGGCTTTATTACACAGCAATTGTCTAATGAATATACTTCTAATAAATGTAGCCTATGGAAGGAAACTTTTCTCCTCTTCTTTGTAAGGCATCATTGTGTTTTCATGTGACTCCTGGAATTCTTGCAGCCATTTTGGAACTTTGAGGGGAAATATTGGCAATGCCCTGAAGAAAAGAGACTGGAAAGAGATTCTTGATAACATCATTGAATTAACTAACCCTTGAACTGTCTACCTACTGATTTCTTTTTATGTGAGAAAATAAATATCCTATTATTTAAGTCATTTTAGTTTGTGTTTTAGTTTGCTAAAAGCTGCTGAAAGCAATATACCAGAAATGGGTTGGCTTTTACAATGGGAGTTTATTGGCTTGCAAGCTTACAGTTCCTAGGCTGAGAAGTGTCCAAGCAAAGGCATCATCAGGTGATGTTCTCTCCCTGCCAACAATAAGGCACATGGTGGCTTTCAGCTTCTGGCTGCTACACCTGTGGGTTTTCTCTATCAGCTTCTGTGGATTCCTCTCTGAGCTCCTGCATCATTTCTTCCTCCATATTCAACCCATTTATAAAGGACTCCAGTAAGAGGATCAAGACCCACTCTGGGTTATGCCCTAATGAAGCAATCTATTTTAAAAATCCTTAACTGAACTAACCTATTCAAAAGGTCCCACCTACAGTAGGTTCACACTTACAAGAATGGATTAGCTCTAAGTATATGATCTTTTCTGGGGTCCATAAAAGCCTAAACTACCACAGTCCGGGTATTTGTTTCTGCAAATGAATTGATATTCTACATAATTCTCTTAATAAAACTGATCTAAGACAAAATCATGTAGAATGTAAGATTTGCCCTTGGTTGTTTTCTTTCTAAAGTGTCCTATTACTCACTCACTCACCTCTACATATTTCTAAAGTGTTTCATCACCCACAACCTGCTTTTTCTGGTTTAGAAGTTCCCAGTCTGTATGCTCTCACCATTAGTACTTATCACCTATTACGATCCAAAGTGGTGAATAACTAGTCTTTGCTAATTCAAACAGGATTACTTGTAGTTAACATGCTCATTTTAGCTCTTGCCTTCTGGGTGCTACCAAAATGTGCAGTCAGGTATCATAAACCAAACATGGGGCTCAGACATTAGTGTCCTTAAGTAAACTCTAAACACTGGCTTGTTTTTAAGAGCTGTTTTTTATTGACTGGGGTGTACACAAAGTGAGTCTCTCTGCAGAAGAATCTTAAAGGCACAACATGGCCTGTGCAAAATTGAACAATCTAATACATGAGCCCAAGTTGTCTGACTCCAAAATTAGTGCTGCTTTCATTGGGTGACTGTGTAGTGTGTATATCAGCTATTTTGAGCCCACTTGGACTCTATCCTGAAGGAGAAATCACTTCTAGGAAGCATTTCTTAGTTCTTCCATTGAGACTGACACAATTACTTCAAAGTATGTCATGTCTTATTGTGTTTCTCTTTTTGCTTGAGTAAATCACCATCAAAAGAATATGGATGACAACAGATGAATACATATTTGGTAATTGTGTTTTTATCTTTAATATTAGAAAACTTAGCCTATTTTTGGTACTTAAAATATAAATAAAAAGGAACTATATTCATGAAATAAACCAGCACCTTTGAAAAAGAAACAGTGAAATACTGGTTTTTCATTTCTAGTAACTTTAGCATTCCAAGGTGCTATTTCAGTTTGCTCTTCAATTAATAGCAGATCAAGCTCATGATTACAAGTAGTACCGAACCAGGGATTTGAAAGAAAATAGAGCACTAAAGTAGTCAAGTAAGTTTGAAAATGTACTTGAACTGCATTCCTTTTGTGAATTGCTTCTAGGTGGTCACTTCTTTACTGAGTCCTTATAGTGTTTGGTTTCAGGATCTGCCTCTTGAAGGCCTCCTACTTGGCTGTTGTGGTTTCATTTTATAGCAGAGGAGCCATCTCTATGGCTTCCGGCCATCTTAGATCTTATCTGGCATTGATTCCTGGGTGAATTTGTTCTTCATGGGTTGTATTTCACTAATAAAAGTATGTGGACAGCAAAGGCTTTGTGTACCAGCAATTCACAAGCAACTCATGAAATGGAGTTAAGGGCATGACACTTCACATACATCTATTTATAGGAAAAGAATCATTGGTGGGTCGAAAATGACTCACGTTTGTGCACTATTGGTCCTCCAGTCCGTGTCTAGATGGCTGAGACACATTCGATATAATATCCTAAATATCAGCACTAAATTGCATCAGAAAAACTAAGGTTCAAGTCTGTTTGTGCACCTGGTGTAATGTAAGGACATATTAGAAGGGTAGGCTAAGTGATTATGAAGACACTCTAGAGGTCAATGGGAGACTTTTATTTAATAAATTCTTTTTTTCATAGTTTTTTTTTTCTTATGGCCTTGGAGAAATAAACCCTATTTAACAAGGTTCTACTGATCTCAAGGAGAACCAGCAAACTGGTGTGCAAAGGAGTTGCTTTATGTTATTAAATTTATCTTTTGGATGACTAGGCTTCTGACTCTGAACTGCACACTTGTATTTTTTTTTTCACACGAATTGTTAAAAAATGCTGAGGTTATTCCCTCACTTAACTGAACTGAACATGCCTGGCACTCAGAGTCTGCCTCTGGCCTGAACAAGCCACTGTTATTTGGAATTTATTCCTAACTTAATGGTGGTAGTTCCCCTTGTGACGATAACCATCTACGGCTAAGAAAGGATTTTATTTCCCAGTACTTGATCTTGCCATGCCGGCCTATGAACAACTTGGAAGAAAGGAACAAGTTCCTTGTCATTCTTTGCATGGGGAGGAGCAGGCTGCATTATAGCTAAAGCATAAACAGTCGTGCTTTGAATAATTTCATCTGTAAACCAATACCCTGTACCTTTATAAAGATTTAAAATTATTATCTTACTAATTATTAAGATAATTATATGACAAATGCTAAACTAAAGACATTTGTTAGACTATACTGACCAGGCAAAATATGAGCTGATAAACCTGAATGATGAATGAGTGAAGGTTTTTAGGCCAATAATAACAAAAACTAGGTTGCTAGTGAGTATGTATGGTTAGATGTATTGAAGAGCAAAGAAAATAACCAGAATTGGGAAATGGAAATTAGGTTACTAACCAAGCAAAGTGCTCAGTGCTTTAAAATGCCTATTCTTGTTCTTAATCGAGTAACAAAATAGTTTTTGAAGAGGGATGTGATGCAGTGATTTTTAAAAATAAGTATGGCAGACTTCATCATTTGTCTAACCAATAATGGATCTTCCCCCATCCCCACCTGCCACTCCTCTTCTCCACCACTTGCTTCATTAGTTTGAGCCCTTTCCCTGTCTCAGGTTAAAGAACCTTGATTAGTTTATGCCAAAGTTCTACAACCAACTGCTCACAGTCTGGCTGCTTGTTTTTGTAAATAAAATTATATTGGAACACACTCATTTACTTAGTATTGCCTATGTCAACTTTCCTGCTACAATGGCTAAGCTGAGTTGTTTTGGCTCACGAAGCCTAAAATATTTTCCATCTGGCCCTTTAAGAAAAAGTTTGCTAACTTCTGGTTAAGCCAATCCTGGCAAATCCATTTCCCTTTCTCGTGAGTAGTTTAGGAATGGGCATGTGACAGAATTCTGGCCAATGAGATGTTGTTTGCTGGGACACAAAAACAGACAAAATTTTTTTCTCTCTTTTGACCCTCAGATGTTGTGAAGATGCGATGCTGAAGCTATTAGCTGCTACAACCACTTGAAACCACAAGCAGACAGAGTTGAAGGCAAAACCTGACAACCTAAGGATGGCAAGGAAGAATTGGGTCTTTAATATCATCGCTGAATGGTTAAATGAACAAATTGTTAAATGTTGATACCTCAGGAATTCTTATGTTGTAAAATAAAAACTTTTCTTGTTATTGAAGCTATTTTGAGTTGAGTTCTTTGTTCATTGTTGCTAAAAATATCCTGACTAATACATATGACTGAGAAGGCAACAAGTCATATATGTTGGAATCTTAAGGTAAACTATAGAACGAAGAATAAAAATTAGTTGCAAGAAACCAAATTGTAAAAAAGACAATAGCAACAAAAAAATTATGAGCAGAAATGGTATACATGCAATGATATTAGCAGGTTTGTGGGAAAAGGATAGAATTTCTGGAAAATGAGAATGAAGAACTTTTAAGATTAAGCTATTTTATATGTATAAGAATGATTATTATGAAATATGAGAAAAGATTATATACAACCCAGAAGTCCAATAATAGGGGATCAGGCATGTTTGGGTTGCCTTATTGCACAATTCCAAAGAATTTGATTATATAGTGCCTCCTGTGTGGAAACCAGTTCAAATGTGCTCCCTTGGAATTGTGTCACACAGCAGCTCTGACACTGTTGAAATACTAAACAACTGTGACAGTTTGTGATTATTTTATGAATCCCCAAAAGAAAAAGATTATGTTTATAAACTAATCTATTTCTCTGGGTTTGATGCCCTTTGATTATATTGGATTCAGTTGAGGAGCTCTTGATTAGATGGCTGTGAAGATTGCTTTGAGGGCTTTCTTTGATTCGACCACATTAGTTGGGCATGACTCAGGTCTAGTCCCCACCTCCTGGAGAGCTCTGTCATTTTTGACCCTGGGGCCCCTGGGAGAGGTGAGCCATTCCCCTGATAGTTTGCAGTTGATCTTGGGAGGAGAACAGAACAGCTGAGACTGATATAAAAGGCCCAGAGAGTGAATAGCCCCACGCTATTCAGGAAGCCCTGAGAGACAAGCACTATGCCAGCCTACAGCTGAGATGGGAAAGAACTGAACCTCAGAGGAAGAGGAAGCCCAGAATGGAAGGTGAAACTGGGCAGAGATCTCCTGCCATCTTGCTGCAACACTTGGCAGCTGACTTTGGTGAGAAAGCAACTCATATGATACCTTAAGTTGGACTTTCTGTGGCCTTGGGACTATAAGATTTTGCCACAAATAAGTACCCTTTATAAAAGGCAACAGATTTCTGGTACTTTGCATCTGCACCCCCTTTGACGGACTAATACAACAAAGAACAAAATGATACTGTAATAGACTAATGACCTCAGAAAATCTCACCACAAAGGTTACAAAGAAACTACCAACTGCAATTATATTCATGTAAAAATACATAGAAAAAAGAAAGGGGGAGTAGCCCTAAATATTATTTGTGTTTGTCTCTGAATGGAATAATTGTGAGTGATTTTAATAATCTTAATGGTGTAATTATGTACGATTTTGCTTTCTTTATAAACTGTTATATTTTCAGTTTTTGTATGCAGAACAAATGTTATATTTATGATCAGAAAAAAACTTTTTTTTTTTTTTTTTTTTTTTTTAACTCACTGGCATGGTGCTGAATAGAAACAGAAAGGGAAATGGATTTAGTTGTTTCTCCCACTCCTACTTCTACTCCCCTCTGAAGTGTGGCTATATTACTCGAATGACACTTCCATTATCTTTGACAAAGGATCTTCCTATCATCCCCTTGCTCCTAAAAGAGTGTGGTTCACAGGAATCATGCCTATTTGTCCTCTGTTCCACGTAAACACATGGTTTACTTCCACAAAGTCAAATGCAAGGTGCTCCAAGCGCCAGAGTCCTCATGAGTGGCAGGGAAAAGTTTTGCTTATTCAGGAAGTGAAAAACACAGGCCACAGATGAACACATTGTTCTCTTCTCGGAGGTCTATGCCCATAGGTACATCATCACTCACATCTTTGGAAAGGACAAGAGTAGTTCTATGGTCGTCAGTGTAAACTCCTTTGTTTCCATCTTCCTGAATGTGAGGTAAACCCTGAAAATGGCTAGCGAAGTTTATTGAAAGAAACAGTTACATAGGGGAACCACTGCTCTATTCTTTAGTAAGAAAAAGGAACAGCTGATTAGGTGACAAGCATTAATCCAGTGATTCTTTGGTTGTTTCCTTATCTATGAGATATCAGCATTTTTTAAAGAGCCAGTGTATTATTATCTTCAATCATACTAATCAATCACCTTATTTGGCATTCAGAGGATTGTCCATGAGGTTTCTGTGGGAAATTGTATGACTTAGGAGAGCTCAGTGTTTGTGGCAACTTGGAGAACTTTCTCCTAGTCTTTAGGGCTGATCTCACAGCAAACTATGGAACTGCTTGATCAGGCATTTTGAAAGAATAAGAGCCATTTGAATTTGGGAAGCTCAGTATATATTTAGGAACATTGGAAATTTGATGGAACCAGGGAAAAAAATTGGAAAATATAACTAAGGGGTTTCATCTTGTATACTATAAAGATGGGAACATTTCTGTTTTTAATTAGCTATTCATTTCTGTTGTAGCATATAGCTTTAGGCAATTGAAGAGATTATTTGTAACTGTCTGTGGTTTATTAGTTAATTTCATTAAAGCAACATGTTAATAAGTCCAAGTTTCAGATTCATCCTCTAGTGAGCCAATAAATTTACCTTGACTTGGAACCAACAATTCCACCCAGGTTCAGCCAGTCATCCTGCAAAACTATTCCTTGAGTCTGGTTGAGTGTGGGTGGATGGATCAGTACAAATCCATTCTTACCACCCCCTGGAAAGTCCACTCAGACCCAGTAATGTGTCAGGAGTAGGTCCTTCATAAAGGAGAGGCAGCTCTTTGTATGAACATTTGCACTCTAAATGCTGCAAATCCTAGTGGTTGAACATATGGGCTCTCCAGAAAAGCTGAGTTTATATCACTAGGCATGTGACTCTGAGAAAATTCCTTAACCCCTCTGCCTCAATTTCTCCATCTGGGAAGTAGGTTGGATAATAGTATCTAATTCATAGGGTAATTGTGTGGATTAACTTAGATGACATATTTAAAGTTCTTAGTGAACTGTCTGGCACATATTAGCTGCTCAGTAAATGTTAACTACAAAAGATTTCTTCTTCTGGAAAGCAGCTTCTTAGCTGGCAGGAAAGTTATGGAATTCACAGGATTGTACACATTTTATTTGTGACCGTTGACCCTGTTTGGGTTCAACACAAACGGAGATGATTATGGATTCAACGTGGACAATGTTCTCTAGCAGTCTTGGGATCCCCATTCTTTTGGAATGTCTTAGTTTTGATTTGACCTGCCACCAGCTAATTGCAATTTAAATGAATGCAAATGGAAGTTCAGACTTCTATCCCCCAGCTGAGTGAATGAGTCAGAGATTTCAACCCAGCAAACTGCCTGTTTATGGAATAAATAATTGAAAGCTCTCTATGTGGCATTTTCCAGTTTTACCTGAAATCTTTTACTAGGCCAGTGGTGCTCTGAAAGAGGGTATGTGTGAGGGTTTAACCATGAAAAATCTTATCTTAATCTTTTTAGCAAGTATCCTGTATTTTGACAATCTCAGGAATTTTATTGGCAACTTGTCATAAGCCTTCTGTTCCAGAGATTGGAATGCACCACTGGATGAGACAAACAGATGGTGTGGACCAGAGACTTTCCACTGAGAAATTTGAAAAGATGGAGGGGAAAACTAGAATCAAACTTCAAGGAGAGTAAACTTCCAGATTTCTTATCAGTTAAAATCATTACCTGAAGAAAGTAGTTCTTCAAATGCACAATTATGTTTTATTTAAAGTTTTTTTCCCTTTCTGTTGTGTTCAAATAATTCTCCTAACCATGAAAGTAGAAAATGATATGGCATACGGAACAGCTGCAATTTTGTGATGTGGACTATAGCATCGTCCTTACAGTACTCATTTTTCATCATTATAGCTATTTTGAAATAGTATGTCTCTGAGACATGTTCACATGTAAGAAATACAGAACTGAGATGTGGTATATTTATTTATTTTGCAAACCTCTCTAAATGGTGCTATTGACGTCAAAGGACTTGTGATGTCCATACAGCTTTCATCAACTCACTTGATTTGCAGAATTTTCACAGCATTTTTTTTTCATTCTGTATTATAGAAATGATGCATTTGGGGCAAAGGGACAATGCAATATAGTACTTATTATCTTATTTAAAGTTTTACTTGTTAGGAGTACAGTGTCATTATTCTTCAGGAAAGTATCTTTCAGGTCCTTTCTTTTTGGTGAGAGAATCTGAGCCAGAGGCTAGTGCATGGGGCTAGGTACATTAATGATTGGTCAAATGAGAGCCAATAAGTATAGTATGATGTGAAAGGCAGAAAAATGGTCCCCCAAAGATGCCAACGTCCTAATCCCTGGTATCTGTGAAAAGGTTACCTTATGAGGTGTCTTAGTTCCTTGGCTGCTAAAACAAATAATATACAATGGGCTGGCTTACACAGCAGGAATGTATTGGCTCACAGTATTGAGGCTAGGAGTTCAAAATCAGGGTGTCAGCAAAGCAATGCTTTCTCCTGGAGGACTGTGGCATTCTGGGCATGGCTACTGGTGATCTTTGGGCCTTTGGCTTTTCTGTCACATGGCATTGCACATGACATCCTCTCCTTTCTCTTATGGTTTCTCTTGACTTCCAGGATCTTGATCCTTGTGGCTTTTTCTCCTTATATAGCACTCCAGTAATCCAGACTAAAGCCCAACCTGATTCAGTTGGGCCACACATTAACTGAAGTAACATCTTTAAAAGATCTTATTTATAATGGGTCACCCTCATTGGAATGCAGACTAAGACCAAGAACACGTCCAAACTGGGGTACACAATTCATTTCCACCACATATGACAAAAGGGTCTTGGCAGATGTGAATACATTAAAGATTATGGAATCGGGAGATTATCTTGGATTATCTTGGTGGGCCCACTGTAATCACAAGGCTCCTTATAAACAAAAGACAGGAGATGGAAGAGTTATTGTCAGAGAAGGAGATATGACAATGGAAGCAGCTTGCTGTTGCTAGCTTGAAGATGGAAGGGAACTGTTTAGTTTCCTGGATGCTAAAACAATACTATTCATTGGGTTGACTTAACAATAGGAATTTATTGGTTTACAATTTCAGAGGATAGAAGGTTTACTTCCTTACACAGTCGGTATCTTCTGGCTGGCTAGCAATTTTTGGCATTCTTTTTAGTGTGGTGGTTTGAAGCTGTATGTACCTCCCAAAAATATGTTCTTAAACCTAATCCATTCCTGTGGGTGTGAACCCATTTTAAGGAGGGGTTTTTGATGAGGTTACCTTTAGTTAAAGTGTGGCCCACCTCAATCAGGATGTGTTTTAATCCTATTGCTAGAGTCTTTTATATCAATGGAAACTGAAGAGAAGGGAGAGGCCAAGAGACACAGCCATGTGCTTTGCCATGTGACAAGCTAAGGACCAAGGATTGCCAGGACCCAACCCCATAATGCCAGTCTTTGTGAAGAAGGCTTTGCCTTGATGATGCCTTGATTTGGACTTTCTTTTAGCCTCAAAACTGTGAGCAAATAAATCCCCATTGTTTAACCTGACCCATTACATGGTATTTGCTTGAACAGTCTAGGAAACTAAAACACTTACCTTTTCCATCACATGCCAAAGTACGTGGTGACATCTTCTGGGTTCCATTGGCTTCCAACTTCTGGCTATTCCTGTGGCTTCTCTTTCTGTGTCCAATTTCCTTTGCTTCTAAGGACTGCAGTCATATTGGATTAAGGCCCACCCTCATTCAGTTTGGGCACATCTTAACTAATAACATCTTCAAAGGTCCTGTTTACATATGGATTCATACCAGGAGTTGGAACTTGACCATGTCTTTTCTAGGAGACATTATTCAATCCCCAATAGGGACCACAAACCAAGAAATGTAGGTAGCCTCTAAAAGTTGGCAAAGGCAAAGAAACAGATTATCCCCTAAGACCTCCAGAAAGGATGCAACACTGCCAGCACCTTAAATTTAGCCCTGTTTTAAGACCCATCTTAGACATCTGATCTCTAGAACTATAGTAGTAAATTTGCGTTGTTTTAAACCACGAAGTTTGTGGTAATTTGCTATAGCAGCAAAAGGGAACTAATTCATATAGGAACCAGTTTACAAACTGTACTTTTGAAAATCCAGAGTAGAATTTGCTTGCTCTGGTGAATACAGAAGTGCCCAGCATCTAGTGCCTCTCCCAGCTAAATGGGTCAATTCCCCCATCTCCAAGTGCATCCTCCAAGGTCTCCTGCATATCCCCTGATTCTCTTATTGTTCCCTCCTCCTGAAGTGTCCTCTTGTTATTCTATTTAGATTTTTTTTGCCACACAGTACGCTCACTTGTCTCTTTGTCCTGCATTATAGTCATTTCGCTGAAAGAAAATTAGCTAGCTTGATTTAGCTGTGGAAAACTACAGACTCCTACTGTGAACAAAGATTTTAAGTGGAAATGAGCCACATATCTAATTAGTGCCTATAATTATGATTAGGAAGTTCAATTTGAACTCAATAAACATTTAGTGAACAGTTACTATGTTCAAGGCACAGAGATAGTATGAGAGGAAATATGAAGATTGAGGGCAGCTCCCAGGTGGGGGTGTGATAGGTGAGGCCATAAGTAAACCTACAAGGCAGAGCCTGGTAAGGATTGGAAGTGATGATAAATGAAAAGAAAATGGGCTTTGGTACCTGAGAGGCCTGAATTATGTATATCATTTATTAGCTTTCTGTTTTTCTTCATTTCCTCATGTTTTCTATAAGGAAGCCGAACTTAATATATATATGTATATGTATATATGTATATATGTATATAAATGCACATATAAATATGTATATAATATAACTATTATGAGATTTTTAAATAAGAATTGTCTCACGTGACTGTGGGGATTGGAAAGTCCAAATACCATAAGGTAGGCTGCAAGCTGGTAATGCTGATGAAGATTTTCAATGAATTCCCTGAGAGAAGCTGGCTGGTTGAAGCAGAGATGGAAATTCTCTTCTGACTGCTGAAACCCTCACTTCTCCTTTTAAGGCCTTCAAATGATTGGATGAGACTTCTCTCATTGTTGAAGGCAATCTCCTCAGTTGATTGTAGATGTAATCAGCCATGGAAGCAATCAACTTATTGATGATTTAAGTCACAGTAACAGGCCAGAACTTGCTTGACCAAACAACTGGACACTGTAACCTGGTCAAGTTGATACACTTAACTATCACACCTCATATTACTTTTTTATCTGAAAAATGTACAAATTAATATATACTTCATAAAATTGCTATGAAGATTAAAAGGAAATGATTGGTTGATTTGCTACTATATTCAACAAACATATGATGCATGCCTATGTGTTGGATAGTATTTGAAGTTCTGGGAATATATATGTGAAGGAAACAAAGTCGCAGTTTTCATGGCTCTTATACTGTGGTAGGAGGAGACGTACAATACACAAATAAAATATATAAATATAATAACAGCTAATGAAAAATGCTATGAAGTTATAAAATTAAGCAAATTATAGGGTCAGAGAATGGTGGGATAGAGAGGTGGTAGAGGAGGAGGAATACCCTTAGCCTGGTTGCAGAGTTCCTGACACAGAGTGCTTGCTAAATAGAGGCAAGTTCCTGTCATTTGAAGAGAGGAGTCTTGTTTGTTTACCAAATTTGATGGGGGAGGTAGCATGTGGGATTTAAGGTTGAGGAAGATTTCAGCAGGAAGGGATGGCAGGCAATGGTCTTGAAGTTGAGAGAAGAAACTCCACATAGGTGTGGAGATCCCAAAGTGTGTGCCTTTCCTGAGAAAGTCCATTATTTCCCACACTCATCAGTACTTTTGAGTAAGGGGCTTGTTAAAGTCACTTGAGCTTTAGTCTAGTGCAGGGAAGCATTCCTTACTGCCAGTGATTTAGCTGATTGCCTCCACAGCTTTTCAAGCTTCAGCCAGCTTTCCAAGTTTGGGTCAATTTGTTGACCCAGGAAATTGGACCACCAGGCAGGCTTTAAAGAATCATGTTTTATCTCCAGTCCCTCTGTAATTTTCCTTCTCTCTCATTTTTCTAATTTGGCTGACGTTTTCAGTAGAATGAATTCTCTTCTTGATTGCCAGGGATATTTGGCTAGCTTGTTTTAATAATCTTAATTTGCTAGGTTTGAACTTCCAAGACAAACTCAGCTTGAGGGGAAAAGGGGGAAGGGTGAGAGGTAGGGTGAGGATGAAGGGCACGGGAGGAAAGAAAGGGCAGGGTAGGGCGGGATGCCTTTGGTTTACCACAAGATGTACAGAATCTCTCAGCAAAGGAAAAGCAAACAAACAGTCTCACTGCCTGAATCGAGGGTTTACATCCATGGCTGCTTCAGAAGGGCAGGGAATTCCTGAATGCTGACTGGTGTGGCTAGCCTAGGAATGTGTTAGATAACAGCCCAACCTTAATTTTCAGTTCTTTAGAATTTTTATTTATTTATTTTTATTGGTGTCCTTGTTTCCTTGAGGATAAAGGACAGATTTACTGTCTTATTGTTATCCTTCCTCATCCCTGTTCAAACGTCAAATTCCTGCCCCTGGGCTTTCCCTTTTCAGGAGCAAGTAGCTGCCATCTAGCTTTCTCCTTACTCAAGTTTCTGTCCCTTCTTTCCTCCATCTGAATTTTGAAAGAATTATCTATTCATGCTTTCTCCATTGCCTCACCACTTACTCATTTGCAGTCTGATTCTTCTAGCCATCTGGCTTCTCCTTTCATTTATCTACTGAAATTGTTTTCTCAAATATTTTAATTTTAGTCATCACTTTTGATTACTTGCTCTGAGTTCTTTCCTTTTTTCATCTTTCCACATCATCTAAGACCTACCTCTCAACCTGTAGGTCTCTTATATGCTTTTAGCTTTTCTTTTTGATACACATTCAGTAAAATCATTTGTTTTCTTCTTTTTTCTTTCTCCAAATATAAGCATTTTGTTTTGAGGCATTATATTCAACCTTCTTACATTTTCCTTCCTTCAATGATTTTTACTCTTATTTGACAATTTTTACTCTATCAATAGATAGATCTTTCAAACTCTGGTCCCCAAACCTCAACCACCTGATAAACATTTCTATCTGTCTTCTCTTATCAGCCCCTCAAATTCAGCACATCCCATTGTCTGCCACAGTAGATATTGCCTCAAATAATGGGATTATGAGGGCTCTGGAGACAACCAGACACTATAGGCATGACTGAAAGCTCAGGAGTTTGGTGCCCTGCCAATGGGCCCTACTTTGGAATTTATGCTCCCCAGTTTGACAGAGTTGGACTCAGTCGTGATTTCCCTACGCATGGCTCTTCTGCCCCTTCTATTTGAGCCTGTAGTTAGTACTAGAGTTGATAGGTTTATGTCCTTATGGCCTTAAATCTTTGAGCTTTCCTTGTGCCAGTCTGCCCCTGAATCTCAACAGAGTTGCAACACCTACTCTCCAGTTCATTGGGCTCACCCAGGACAACTAACAAGAAGATGATGATGGACAATGACCATCCCAAGAAACAGAGAGAGTCTACAATTGCAAGCAAGATTGTCCCATCCATCTGCTCCATGGGATATAAGCCCCATATCAATTAGAGGCAGAGTGGGCATCCCAGAATCCTCAGGATTGGGAAATGAACTATGGAGTAGAGTAGACTTACTGTTATTCCACTATAGACTTATTGTTATTCTAGCAATGGAAGAACTTTTATCACTGAGGTGGAGGCAGTGGGCTTTGGAGGTTCTGAGGGGATGAAGAGGGAAAAATAGGTGTACTATGGGGGTATTTTCAGGACATTGGAATTGTCCTGAATGATATTGAAATGACAGATACAGGCCATTATATATCTTGTCATAACTTGCAAAATTGTGTGGAAGAGAGTTTAAACTATAATGCAAACTATATTCCATACTTAGTGGCAATGCTCCAATATGTGTTCATCAACTGTAACAAATGTACCACACTAATGAAGGGTGTTGTTAATGTGGGAAAGTGTGGGAGGGGTAGGGAGTGGGGCATATGATAATCCCTACATTTTTTTATGTAACATTTATGTAATCTAAGTATCTTTAAAAATAAACAAATAAAAAAAAAAGATGTAGTTTATAATCTTCCCCTGAAGCCACCAATCATGTGCCTAAACAAAAGTCTCCTAATTAGTGCATTTCTTTCAAGCAATATGTGTGAAAATGATACAAGAAAACAAGAAATACTGGGCTCTTCATTTGTTCATGTTTTTCATTGTAAGTGTTCTCCTGATAATGTTGGATACACATTTTCAAGAACAATTCTCAGAATGGGCTTCAACTCATACAGCTTATAGAAGCCATAATTGCATATAAAAATTCAGGAATTTGAAACCCATTTCTAACAGGTAGCCCACTGCAATGCATTTCTCATTCTATTATTGAGCCTTATCACAACTCTTTACCCACTAAGATTCTAAGTTCCAAGTTGTCTTAGTCTGAAGAATATTTTATTTTGTATTTCTTGTAGGTTCTTTTTATGAATTTCACAATTCTTTATAGAGTCTGGGGGAGACTGTGGTGATAATGAGTAATTTAAAAATCCCCCATTATCCTTCACCTTCCCACTGTATCACCACTTGATACTTTATTGCACAAACATCAGGTTTAGGAATTGTTTTTCTTCCCTGGTCTCCACTTGCTCGGCTGCCAAGTTGGGAGAGAGGCATGTGTGGCTCCATCACAGGCAGGGTTTCCTGTCAATAGGAGAAAGGAAGCAGTACTTTTGGATGAACCCTCATTGTCCAAGGCTGGAACAGCATTCACCAGGCAGTGATAAGGGCCTTTTTTAACCTAGGCCACCTGCATGAGTCTGACTAACCTTGTTAGGGAGAAGAGGAAAGAAGGGGGTGGTCACAAATAGTGCTGGGAACATTGTTTCTTTCCTTGGCCTCTTATATCCCAGCAACCAAAAGAATCTAAAACTCCGCGAGTAAGGTGATTCTTTTAAATAATCACAATGTTTACCTTGCCAAGGATTTGACTCTTATGGCTTTGCAAAGTGGATATAAAATTACATTATGACATCAATTTACAAAAAAAAAAGTTATAAATGGATTGTCTTAATGTTTAATGAAAGATCAAGTATCATAATATGTTTTAGATTGTGTTTGATTTCTTTTATTCTCATTTCAAACAGAATATCCCAGAAGTTAAATGATTTTGTGTGTGTGAGGGGAGGTTGGTAGGTAGGTGTAGAGTGTGTGAGGGAAAGAGAGAGGGACAGAAGGGGGGGGGAGGAGAGAGAGAGAGAGAGAGAGAGAGAGAGAGAGAAGTGAGAGCCAGACATGGTGAGCCAGGGACCTGGGGAGTGTTGACTTGTAGGTAACAAGTACATTAACAATAGCCTCTAACTTTGACTATGAGCCTAAAATAAAATTTAAAGGCTCCCTTTATTTTATAAAGAATATTAACTTAGTAATAAAGCTGAAGAAAAAATTGAAGGTACAGCTAAATGACAAATTTGGTTTCGCTTCCTTGCCCAGAGGTTGAGAGTAGCAAGTAGTATATCATATTTCCATTGTTCAAAAGTAATTAGATTGAACTAGGCATCTTGCAAAGGTGCATCTAAAATGCTCTCTACAACAGCTTCCATTTAGAAGTGTCTCCCAAATCCTGGTGAACTGGGATTGAGAAATATTTTACAGGCAAGTGGAGGGAAGTAATTTTTAAAAATTTATTTCTTATAAACACTGTATTTTACAATAAAATATTTTGAGCTCTTTTCATAGATAGCACAATGCATCTTCGAGGGCTTTGAATTTAGGTAATCTGGGTTTGAGTCCCAGGTACAATAACTTGAAAAGTTACTTACTTACTCTGAGCTAAAATGTCATCATTCATACAATGTCGAAATGTAAATTAGCAAGGTGCATAATAAAGTGTCAAGTTCAGCAGTAACAGTAGGTGTTCCAAAACAGTAGTAATTATAATTATTCATAATTAATATAATTGTTGCCATCATTATTAATTTAAATGTACTTATTCTTATTTGCAGTCACCAGTTTTACCTGTATTTATAAATGCACCAATTCAAGAACTCACCTTTTCGTGACCAATGAATGCCATACTTTCTAAATAAATATAATAGATGTCATTCATTTTGCTTATGTGTGAGAATAGTGTCTAGTTGCAAAAGGTCACTTTTGTGCTTGAGACATAAATTAAAGATATTTGATATTACTTATTTCTGCAATTGGCTGAGCATTCTTTACTTGAGTTTATACCATAAAACAGCAGAATACTTTAAAGAATTCGAGACTTACAGGGTGTATGTGTATGTGTGTGTATGCATGAGTGTTGCAGGTAAACTAAACAGATGTATGTCCTGGTCAGTAACATGACAGTGCTTGACTTGGTTAATTTTACTCTCAAAAGTTTCCAGAAATACACATATATGATCTAATATGACAAAAATGGTGTGATACCAACATGACAGATTTCTTTAAAGCAAAAAATCTTCTTAAAAGAAGTTAAACATAATAAGTATGCAAGGCAGAATTTTCGGGATACATCTGGAGAACGTTCTGAATATGTTCTGTAGATGTTCCATACTTCAGGGGAATGTATTTTCCTTGTATCATATGAACCTAAAAAAATTAAAATGTTAAAATAAAGTCCTTCATATTCAAATGGTTTTGTAACAATGCTAGGGAAAGTGGCACAAAATGGCAAGTCTGGTATTTGGAGGTATATGTTTGTGGGTGTAAAACTTGATGTAGTTCCAGATTAGGTGCTCAGGTCAGGGAAGCTGGACTGTGTGTCTCTCTTGGCCTCCCTCCCCTATAAACCATCATGGCTTCCCTCATAATTCCACCCCACCTCATTCCTTCCCCATCCCTTTAAACATAGAACAGAAATAGATAAGAAAATGAGAGTTTCTATGCTTTATTTCTTGCCATTATTTTGATTTATCAGTAAATATGGGATGCTTTTTATTTAGAAAGACTAAGACTTTTTAAAAGAATAATTTTGAGCATCTTGTTTTTCATTGCTGTATAAAACTGGAAGAGACTGACATGGGAGCATTGAGTTAGACCCCTTTCTAAAGAAACATTCAAACAGGTACTCAAGATACCTTCCAGAGAAGGGATCCATAAATGAGATAAGGGTTACTTTTAGAGTCAAGTCTATGATTCTATCCCTATGATTCTAAGCATGGTTTCACAATTCTATGAAATAATTGACCTAAAATCTTTATTTAGGATGTTATGAGAAAGTGACCCCTAGAGAAAATCTCATGAGAATTAGAACAGTGTTACTCATATTTTACAAAGGCTTGTTGACATCAGAATGATGGACAAGAATGAACGACCTGCAATCTGGCCTAAGTTGTAGAAGGCTTTATCTTATTGGTGAAATGGGTGATATCAATTCTCACAGATTTAATTTTAACTCATTGTGGCTATGGGAGAGGATTTTTATTTCCAAAGGAAGCCTTTTAGAGTTTCTTACTTTTTTCCTATTTGGCAAAATAATATGATTAACACTTAAATTTTTAAAAGAGAAGTTAATTTGGCAGGAGTTAGTATTAAGGCAGTTTATATTTGGAGTTGGGAAGGGATTTCAGAGATGGCAGCAACAGATGAATAGCTTCAATTTGCCAGAAGCTGAAACCATTTTAAACAAATGCTATGCTGTCCTTCCTGCCATGAGAAAATATGAAACTTTCATTTAGCAAAGCTGATTCACTGTGACCTTAGACAACCCATATGAAGTCAAGAAAAAAGTAAAACATTTATATAGACTGAACCAAAGCAGATAATTTATACAAAAAAGACAGTGGAGTAAGATCTTGTATTAGTTTTCAATGGCTGCATAGCAAATTACCACAAATTCAGTGGCTGAAAACAATACAAGTTTATTATCTCACAGTTTGAGTGAGTCTGTGGTCCAGCTATGGCTTAGCTGAGTCCTCTGCCCAGGGTCTCACAAGGCTGCAATAAAGGTGTTAGTTTGAGCTGAAATTTCATCTGGGGCTCAGCGTCCTCATCCAAACTCACTGATTGTTGGCAGAACTCAGTTCCTTGAGGACTGAGGCCCTCAGATCTCAGAGGCCATCCACCTATCCCTGCCAGGTAACATTTTCCACTACATGGTGGTTTTCTTATTCAAGGCCAATATGAGAGAATTTGCTGCTGGTTTTTTTTTTTCAATAATATTTTTTTTTATTTTTAAAAAGATATTTAGATTACATAAATGTTACACAAAAAATATAGGGATTCCCATATGCCCCATCCCCCACACCGCCCACACTCTCCCACATAAACAGCATCCTTCATTAGTGTGGCATATTCATTGCAATTGATAAAAGCAATGAGGTGGAGCCAGTGGCCACTTGACAGTTTTTGGGTAGGGAGGGGATGAGCAGTTGAAATACAGGGGCTTCTTTGGGAGTTGGAGGTTGTCCTGAGTACTGTTGTGGCAATGGATGTAGGCCATTTTAAATCAGCACACACCACTCAGAACTGAGTGGGAGAGAGTGTGGTCTACAGTGTGAATTGTGGTCTATGGTTGGTGGCAAGGCTCCAGGATGTGTAAGTTCATTGAGGTCGGTGGGCCACACTGTGGGAGATGTTTGTGTGGGATGTGGTGGGAGGTGTGGGAGGTGGGCAACATGGGAATCCCAGTGGGTTCCGTGTAATATTTTAGGTAATCTAAGCACCTCTTAAAATATATGTATATATATATATATAAATAACATTTTTGTAAGCAAATACACATATATGCATATATATTTATATATCATTTTACAAATGTTTGTATGTATTGTGAGAATTTTGATTTTTACCCATAATTAAAAAAAAAAAAAAAAGCATCCTGGGGCATTGCCATTGAGTATGGACCATAGTTCACATTGTAGTCTGCACTTTCTCCCACACAGTTCTGCATGTTATGGGACGATATAAAATGGCGTATATCTGTCGTTGCAATGTCATTCAGGATAATTCCCAAGTTCTGAAAAGGCCTCCATATTAAAATTGTTTTTCCCACTCCCTGCCCCCAGATCCTCCAGTGGTCACTGCCTCCACATCTATGTTGTAATTTCTTCCATTGTTAGAATCACAATATGTCTATAGTAGAATACCAGTAAGTCCACTCTAGTCCATCCCATAGTTCATTCCTCAATCCTGAGGATTCTGGGATGGTGATATCCACTTCACTTCTAATTCAGAGCAGGTTTTGATCCCATATAGCCAATGGATGGGACTCTCTTGCTTGCAGTTGTAGGCTTTCTCGTTTCCTTGGTATGGTGCTTGTCAATCCTCACTTCCTTTTTAGTTGTCCTGAGTGAGTGCAATGAACTGGAACTCTTCTGAGGCTCTGGGTCCAGCTGGCACATGGACAGCCCAAAGACTCCAGTCTCTTGGACGTACATCTATAAGCTCCAGCACCAAGTATAGGTTTAAATGGAAGGGACAGATGAGCCATGTGTAGGGAAGCTATAATAGAGTCCAACTCTGTCACTCTCAGGAGCACAAACTCCAAAGTAGAGCCCACTGGAAAGGCACCAAACTCTGGAGCTATCTTCCCTCAGCATAGGACCTGGGTGTCTCCAGAGCCCTCAGGAGCCCCACTAATTGGAGTAGTATCCACGTTGACAGTCTATGAGATCCTGCTGAAATGTGCATAAGCATTACCCTCTGGGATGACCTCCCGACTCACTTTGAAGTCTCTTAGCCATATAAACTCATTTGTCTTTACATTTCCCCCTTGTTATTCGAGGTCTTTTTCCAATTGCATTGCTAGTTGGTGCTTGGTAGTAATCCCTTGGTGCCAAGCAGGCTCATCCCTGGGAGTCATTTCTCATGCTGGGGGGAAGGTAATGCATTTATATGGTGAGTTAGGCTTACAGAGAGACCACATTTGAGAAGCAAGGAGGTTCTCAGGAGGCAACTCTTAAGCACCCCACAAAACTAGGCTAAGTTTCAGTTTCAAGAGCAAAGGCTCATAAGCATAGTCATCAATATCAAAGGCCCATCAATGGATCATCCTCCTTTGCCAGTCATTGCCCTTGCACCTGGGGGACTGTTGCTGTTCCATTAAAGAATGTGGCAGAACTCTCCTGGATGGGAACTCAATATTCTCTCGGTTGTTGTATGAGTCTCCACCCACTGTGACAATGCCCTGTGAAGAATATGAACATATTTATATACCTTATATGTATGCCCACGTGAATGTCCTCCCACATATCCCCCATCACTGACACCCCACACCAATGATCCTCCCCTGCCCCAGATGCAACCCTTCTTTTATCCAAAGCTTCTTCAAAAATGAAGGCAATAAAATAGCCAAATACAATTAATAGGAAAATGAAATAATAACGATAGGTTTAAATATAAGCAATAAAATACATAAAAAATTAAAAAAAACTAAAAATAAAATAAAATTAAAAGATTGGGATATTAAAAAACAATGAAAAATATTAAAATTTTTTTGACATTTTGCCTTTCATCACTGTAATATCTGGTGTACTGTATGTACAGTGACATTTTCTTCCATTTATTCCCCAGTGTCTTACTTTTTTTTCATTTTGTTTTCAAAGAACTTTTAGGTCACAGTAAAGTCACATACAGAACACAGGGGACTCCCATATACCCAACATCTTTCCCCTTTTCCCCCTTCCCATATTAATACCTTTTTATATGTGGATGGTACATTTGTTATAACTGATATAGTAATAGTGAAACATAGCTGCTAACCATGGTCAGTGGTTTACATTATGGTTTACATTTTAGACCGTACACTTCTATAAATTTTGATGATATTTAACATGGCCTGTGTCCATCATTGCCACATCATGTAGAACACTTTCATTGCCCACTAAATATCTCCTGTTCCATCTACTCTATTCCTCCCTCTCCCTCCCCTCGAGGCCCATGGTGACCACCCAGCTTCACTCCTTGGATGACAAGATTCTTAGTTATTTGCAACAACACTGATATCTTGACACACTGGTTTGTCCTCCCCTGAACCATCCATGCTCTTGAGAGACTCCCGCCCCTCTGTTTAGGAACATATCGGTCCTCCCCAGGATGGGAGTCCACCTTCTTCCCACTCATTATATGGGTCTCCACCCACTGATACACATTATGATGAAATGATCACTCACACAGTCCCTAGAAGACTGCCCCAGGTGTGCCTGTCCTGAATGCCACCCTCCCAACACCCTAAACCAGAAACCCTTCTTGTCATATTGCCATCAGAGCATTCCCAACTTTGTACTTTCAACCACACACCCGCCAAGCCCCAGTGTTCACCTGGTCCCTCCCCCAACCTTCCCCCCTGTTCCATGGACCATCCAATCCACCCTCCCCACTTTATCCACCTGTCAAACCTGCACTGCCCAACCCAATAGTATCACTACCCTCCTGTCATATCCTTTCATTGCCCAGCGACACATTTCCATCTTATCATAGATTATGCCCATATGAGCATTGGCTCACAAACTTCTTCTCCTTTTCTATTAACTCTAAACTTATCTTCCAGACAATAGCTTTCTGAGTCTGCTCAATTTGCTTAATTCATATCAGTGAGGTCATGTAATATTCATCCTTCAATGTCTGGCTTGCTTCACTCAACATAAGGTCCTAAAGATTCATCCATGTTATCCCATGTGTTAACAGCGTATACCTTCTTACAGCTGAGTAATATTCCATTGTATGTATGTACCATATTTTGTTTATCCATTCATCTGTTGATGAGCATTTGGGTTAATTCCAACTTTTGGCAATAGTGAATAATACCGCTATGAACATTGGTGTGCATGTATCTGTTCGTGTCTTTGCATTCAATCATTCTGGGTATATATCCAGCAGTGGAATTGCTGGATCATTTGACAGTTCTACAGTTAGTTTTGTGAGGAACTGCCAAACTGACCTCCAAAATGACTGGACCATTTTACATTTCCACCAGCAGTGGATGAGGGTTCCCATTCCTCCACATCCTCTCCAACACTTATAGTCCTCTGTTTTTTTAATAGCCGCCAGTCTAATGGGTGTAAGATGATATCTCACTGTAGTTTTGATTTGCATTTCCCTAATAGCTAGTGATGTTGAGCATCTTTTCATGTGCTTTTTAGCCATTTGTATTTCTTCCTTGGAGAAGTGTCTTTTCAAGTTGCTCGCCCATTTTTTAAATGTGTTGTTTGTCTTTTTATTTTCGAGATGTAGGATTTCTTTATATATGCTGGATATTAGGCTCCTATCAGATATATGGTTGCCAAATATTTTCTCCCATTGGGTAGGCTGCCTTTTTACTTTCTTGATAAACTCCTTTGAGGTGCAAAAGTCTTTAATTTTGAGGAGATCCCATTTATCTATTTTTTTCTTTTGCTGTTAGTGCTCTGGGTGTGAAGTTCATGAAACCATTTCCTGTTACAAGGTCCTATAGATGCTTCCCTACATTATCTTCCAAGGTCTTTACGGTCTTGGCTCTTATATTTAGATCTTTGATCCATCTTGAGTTGATTTTTGTATATGGTGTAAGACGGTGTTCTTTTCTCATTCTTTTGGATATGGATATCCAGTTCTCCGAGCACCATTTGTTGAAGAGGCCATTCTCTCCCTGTTGAGTGGCTTGGTGGCCTTGTTGAATATCAGAAGACTGTATATGTGAGGATCTATATCAGAACACTCAGTTCAGTTCCATTGGTCAGTATGTTTATCCTTGTGCCGATACCATGCAGTTTTGACCACTGTAGCTTTGTAGTATGTTTTAAAGCCAGGTAGTGTGATTCCTCCAATTTCATTTTTCTTTCTCAATATGTCTTTGGCTGTTCAGGGCCTCTTACCCTTCCAAATAAATTTTGTATTTAGTTTTTCCAATTCAGTAAAAAATGCTACGTTGATTTTTATTGGGATTGCTTTAAATCTGTAGATTAGTTTGGGTAGGATCGACATCTTAATGATATTCAGTCTTCCTATCCATGAACAAGGAATTTTCTTCCATTGATTAAAGTCTTCTTTGATTTCTTTGAACAGGGTTTGTAGTTTTCTGTGTATAAGTCATTTACATGTTTAGTTAAATTTATTCCTAGGTATTTGATTCTTTTAGTTACTATTGTAAATGGTATTTTTTCCTTGATTTCCTCCATAGATTACTTGTTATTGGTGTACAGAAATGCTACTGATTTTTGAGCATTGATCTCATAGCCTGCGATTTTACTGAACTCATTTATAAGTTCTGGAAGCTTTTCTGTAGATTTCTCAGGGCTTTCTATGTATAGGATCATATTGTCTGCAAATAGTGAAATTTTTACTTCTTCCTTTCAATTTGGATGCCTTTTATATCTTTTTCTTGCCTCCGTGTTCAAGCAAGTACTTATAAGACAATGTTAATTAGGAGTAGTGATAGTGGGCATCCTTGTCTTGTACCTGATCTTAGAGGGAAAGCTTTTAGGATTTCACCATTGTATATGATGTTAGCTGTGGGTTTTTCATATATAACCTTTATCATGTTCAGAAAGTTTCCTTCTATTCCTATCTTTTGCAGTGTTTTTATCAGGAAAGCATGCTGTATTTTGTCAAATGCTTTTTCTGCATCTATAGAGATGACCATGTGATTTTTTTCTTTCAATCTGTTTATGTGGTGTATTACATTGATTGATTTTCTAATGTTGAACCATCCTTGCATACTTGGGATGAAAGCCACTTGGTCATGGTGTAAAATTCATTTGATGTGTTTTTTAATGTGATTAGCAAGTATTTTGTTGAGGATTTTAGCATCTAGTTTCATTAGAGATTGGTCTGTAATTTTCCTTTCTTGTGGCATCTTTGTTTGGCTTTGGTATTAGGGTAATGTTGGCATCATTGAGTTAGGCAATATTCCTTCTACTTCTATTTTTTGGAAGAGTTTAAGCAGGATTGGTGTTAGTTCTTTCCAGAATGTTTGGTAGAGTTCACATGTGAAGCTGTCTGGTCCTGGGCTCTTCTTAGTTGGGAGTTTTTTGATGACTGATTCTATCTCTTTACTTGTGATTCATCTGTTGAGTTCATCAATTTCTTCTTTTGTCAATATAGGCTGCTTGTGAGTTTCTAGGAATTTGTCCATTTCCTCTAAATCACCATTATTGCTGGCATATAATTTTTCAAAATATCCTCTTATGATACTCTTTATTTCTGTGAGGTCAGTGGTGGTATCCCCTCCCTGATTTCTTATTTTGTGTTTTGCAATTTCTTTATTTTTTTCTTTGTTAGTCTAGCTAACAGTTTGTCAATTTTATTGATCTTCTCGAAGAACTAGTTTTTGGTTTTGTTAATTTTTTTCTAGTGCTTTCTTATTTTCTATTTCATTTAGTTCTGTGCTAATCTTTGTAATTTCCTTCTTTCTACTTCCTTTGGGGTTAGTTTTTTTTTTTTTTTTTCTTTTTCTAATTCCTCCAGGTGTGCAGTTAGGTTTTCAATTTTAGCTCTTTCTTCTTTTTTGATATATGCATTTATGGCTATGAATTTCCCCCTCTGTATAGCTTTTGCTGCATCCCATAGGTTTTGATATGTTGTGTTGTCATTTTCATTCGTTTCAAGGTAGTTACTGATTTCTTTTGAGATTTCCTCCTTGACCCACTGTTTGTCTAAGAATGTGTTTTTTAACTTCCATATCTTTGTGCCTAATCTGGTTCTCTGGCCCTTACTGATATCCAACTTCATTCCATTGTGGTCAGAGAAATTACTTTGTATAATATCAATCTTTCTGAATTCATTGAAAATTTTTCTGTGGCCTAGCATGTGGTCTATACTCATACTTGGAGTATGATCCATGTGCACTCAAGAAGAATGTATATCCTGCTGTATTTGGGTGTAGTGTTCTGTATATGTCTATTAGATCCAGATGCTCTAATGTATTATTCAGAGTCTTTGTTTCTTTATGGATTCTCTGTAGAGATGTTCTGCCTAATGGTGATAATGGTGTATTAAATTCCCCCATTATAATTGTAGAGGCATCAATTTATCCACTTAATTTTTCCAGTGTTTGCCTCATGTATTTTGAGGCACCCCTGTTAGGTGTATAAATGTTTATGATTGTTCTTTCTTCTTGAAAGATTATCTCTTTTACTAATAAAGTGTCTGTCTTTGTCTCTTACAATAGTTTTGCATTTAAAGTCTATTTTGTCTGATATTAGTATAGCTACTCCCACCTTTTTTTTGGTTATTGTTTGCTTGCCAGATTGTTTTCCAGCTCTTCACTTTCAGCCCCTGAATACCTGGGAGTAAGGTGGGTTTCTTGTAGACAACATGTAGATGGGTCATATTTCCTTATCCAGTCTGCCAATCTGTGCCTCTTGACTGGTGAGTTTAACCCATTAACATTCAATGTTATTGCTCTCAAGGAATTACTTATATTAGCCATATTTTCTTTGGGTTTATGTATGTCAATATGCTGTTTTTATTTCTCTTTTTTAGTTTTTCAGTTGATTTTACACTCTCCTCCAACTCTTTTTCTCCTGTTTTTTCCTTTCAATCTGCAGAACTCCCTTTAGTATTTCTTAAAGGGCAGGCTTCTTATTGGCTTACTCACTTAATTTCTGTTTATCTGTGAATATTTTGAACTCTCCATCATTTTTGAATGCCAGCTATGCTGGATAGAGAATTCTTGGCTGGAAGTTTTTTCTTTTAGTACCTTAACTGCCTTCTTGCTTCCATGGTTTCAGATGAGAAATCAGCACTTAATCTTATTGATCTTCCCTTGTATGTGATGGTTCTCTTTTCTCTTGCTGCTTTCAGTATTTTCTCTTTGTCCTGAGCATTGGACAGTTTGACGAGTATATGTCTTGGAGTAGGCTTGTTGGGATTTATACTCTTTGGGGTGCGCTCTACATCCTGGACATATACTTCCATTTCTCTCAATAGGTTTGGGAAGTTTTCAGCCATTATTTTCTCCAGCACTCCTTCTGTCCCCTTTCCCTTCTCTTCTCCCTCTGGGATGCCTATATGTTTATGTGTTTTGTGTTGTCATTCAAATCCCTAAGTCCCTGCTGGATTTTTTCTATCTTTTTATATATCTATTCTACTATCTGTTTGATTTCAGATGTACTGTCTTCCACATCACTAATTTTTCCTCTGCCTGTTCAAATCTGCTGTTGTGTGCTTCCAGTGTCTTTCTGATTTCTTGGATTGTGTCATTCATCACCATTATGTCGTTATCTTTTGATGTATGTTTACAATTTCTTCAGTATGTTTTCCAAGTGTCTTCTTAATATCCTTAATCTCTTCCTTCACTTCATTAAACTGGTCCATGATATTTGTTCGGACAGCTTTGATTAGTTGTTCAATTTTCTGCATCTCTTCCTGGTTTTCAGTTTGTTCATTGGACTAGGCCATGTCTTCATGTTTCTTAGTATGGTTTGTAATTTTCTGTTGCTGTCTGATCATCTTTTTATCTTGATGGGTTTATTCAGTTGATTACCTTCTCTCTTTACTCTAGGGTTTTATTAATTGCTGTTTGTGTGTGTGTGTGTTAAGTTTTCTCTTTAACATCTTGTTGTTCTTATTCTAATTCATTGCTGTTGTCCATGTTCCCTTGAAGGAAAAAATTAGGGCCAGAGAAAGTGAAAGAGGTAAGAAGAGTAAAAGGATAATAGTAATAGTAATAGTAATAATAATCATTAGAATAGGAACCATATAAGACCTTGGAAAATGAATATTTAACTCATGTAAGCAGTGTATAGTAATAGGAATAAAAAAGTGGAGTACCAACAATGAAATGGAAAACCAAATAGAGAAAAAATATATAGAATGAATTAAAAGGCCAGCATGATGAGGATAGAGGGAAAGAGAAAAGAAAACACAAAAAGAAAAAAGTTAATAAAAGAAGGAAAATAAGATAGACGAGATAGAAATAAAAACCAGAAAAATTGAGGAGTAAACAAAGAGAGGTGGAATGTAAGAACAGCAACAGAAAGTGGAAGAAAGAAATATGAAGGAAGGAAAAGTGATTGCATTGGTAGACAAAATTGGTACACACAGAAAAGGGGAAATCAAGGAAGAGGAAACACAGCAACCAAGAATCAAGCCAGCAGCACCTTAAGGAATTTATCTCTTCGTCCAGCTCCCTCCAGATTGATGCCCTGAAGCCTCCCACTCTGTAGGTACCCAAAACAGCTCACCTGTGCAGGATCTTGCCCCCATTCAGCCCTTTTTTTGTGAGAGAGATCTGTCTATGTTCCTTTGAACAACAAAATAAAGTTAGGACCAGAGAAAAGGAAAGAGATAGAAATACAAAAAGAATAATAGTAATGATAATAGTACAAGGTAGGAGAGCAACCATATAAGACCTAGGAAATTGAAAAATTAACTTGAGTAAGAAGCACAGAGGAATAAGATTAGGAAAGTGGAATAGGAGCAATGAAACAAGAAACAGAATAGAGAAAAAATAATAAAATGAATTAAAAGGTTGGAATGGCAAGAAGAGTGGAAGAGAAAAGAGAAAAGAGAGAAAGAAAAAAGTGAAAAAGAAAGTAAACAGAGAAAAAAGGAGGGAGAAACACAAACAAGAAAAATTGGAGACCAAATAAAAGAGGTGGAATGAAAGAACAACAATGGAAAACAAAAGGTGTAAAGATGAAGGAGTGAAAGAAATAGCATGGGTAGAATAGATCAGTAGCCAAAAGAGAAAAAGGAAAAAAAGGGAAAGAAAGAAAAATAAGCAGAGAAACAAAGGAAGAGGATACAAAACAAGTAAGAAACAAGACAGCGGCAACTCATTTTTTTTAAAAAAGGAGACAGAAGGGAAAAAAATAAACATAGAAAACAGCCTTCTGTCTTAGACCCCTAAGGATCTTCTCAGACTGCTGGTATTCCTCAATCACTCAACCAGGCAGTCTGCACTCTGCAGGTGTTGAACTGGGTTATAGTGAGTAAAGTAAGGGAAACAAAAGGAATCCCCCTTTTTTTTAAATAAAAATAAGAGATCCAAGAAAAGCTAATAATACAAAGAAAATGCCTGTATGTTTCCTGTCATAAAGTTTCAGCTGGATGCCTCATAACCTGGTAAATCAGCTTACAAGGAATAGCAAGGAATCAACCAGGGGCCTCATATATGCTAGGCAGAAATTCCTCCACTGAGCTATTCTGCCTCATAGGGTTTCTTAGCCTTTCAGAAAGCTATCTGCCCTTTTTCCCTCGGGCAGGTTAGCTCCCCTGCAGTCAGCTGGAGTGGTGCTGATCACTGCCTGTTTCTGCCTCCTCACTGATGTAATTCTTCTCTTTACCTAGGTGGCTGGGCTTGACCGCCTGCCTGAGGCGATCCCCCTCCCCTTTCCCTGTAGAGTCGGGGTCCCTTCCAATATTCAAGGAGGGCCCAGCTGGCTAAACTTGCCACAAAAAAATCACTCACCACCCTCCCAGACTCCTCTTCCTTGCAGGGAATCTGCTGCCACACTCCAGTTTGGAGCAGGGGACTAGGGTCTCCACCCAGTCTGTCCGCCCTGAGGGCCATGTATGTGTGCCCCTTCCAGCCACTGAAGTAAGCAATCCATGATTATTCCTGGCTTCCCCATCAGTTCAGTACCCTCCAAAATGACTCAGAGCACCTTCCTGTGAAGGTAGACGTTTGCTCTACTCTCAGATACAATTTGCCAGAAGTTTTACCCTTGCTTAATATCTCGGGGGTGGGGGAGGGGAGGCCTTCCCGGCAGCTGGGAGGTTTAATAACTCACGGTTACTTGCTTTGGTTTCTTCATGTCTCTGACCCTCACTCTTCTGGGAATTGGTAAGCAGTGTCCTGCTTTTCTGTGCCCCAAAGCAGGTCCCCATGGCAGCCTCTGGATTTTTCTTTGCTGTTTTAGTGAGAGCTAAGCCTTATCTGCCTAACCCTGCGACCATGTTCCCACAATCCTCTTGCTGCTGTTTTGAGTCTCTAACTTCTTCTGACTCTGACCTCTATATCTTCTTTTAAAAGGATCACCTGATTAAGTCAGGCCCACTCCTCAAATAATCTCCTTTTCATTTAACTTAAATTCAGTTGATTAGGGGTTTTAATTACATCTTCATATCCCTTCACCTTTGTCATATAATTAGATTGTCATAGAATGTAACCTAATAACAAAGAGAAATCCATTATATTCACAAGTCCCAACCAAGCTCAAGAGGTGGGGATTATATAAGGACTGTACACTAGAAGACAGGAACATTGGGGGCCATCTCAGAATTCTACCTACCATATATTCTTCCCAGGAGTGAATGAGTGGGAGAGACTGCCTCAGATCCTAGCTCAAAAGAAGCAAGAGTCTCAGTAATTTCATATAGAAGGGTTGAAAGTCATATTAATACTTAATACTTAAATATCTCATGAACAGTCTTCTAGTTAAGAATAGTCTTCTAGTGAAGAACTTTCCTAATTGTTCTCAACTGGCTTCCTCACACAAAAGGAAGAACTGGGCCAGTAACGACAATTTCGTTTCATCCTTAGAATAAATTCAACTGGTAAAGACTAAGAAGAACCACTGTGATGAGAATGATTTCAAGGCCACATCCTTAGCAGGAAGCAACATTGTGATTGATGAGTAATGTCTACTATGGGCCAGGGAAGTGGTGTAGTAATATAAGTATTTGTCATTTCTCATATATATTTTGAGTCACTTTCTCCTTGGAATTTCTAAACTTATTTCAGAGCTGTAAAAGCAATATGGGTTTAATTGCTGTGAATTTTCATGCTTTTGTTAATGACATGAAAGCAAGGTTTTAGAGATTCAATTCAGGTAAATTCAAAGTTAAGCTGTTGTAAAGGCAAATATTTAGGAAATGGGTGTTTTTTATTGAAAAAAGTATTTGCAGGGCACCTATTTTGTGTCAGACACTGTTCTAAGTGCTTTATAAGTATAAACTGATTTAGTTTATATAAGCAATCCTATTAGGAGACATCATTATTGCCATTTTACAGATGAGAAACCTGAGACACAGTGAAGTTAAGTAATTTACCCATGGTCACACAGCCTTTAAGTGGAGGAGCTGGAATTCAAACCTAGTTTGACTCTAGAGATTATGAGATTAACCATTGTGATGTACTGGATAAATCTGAGCCCTTCAGTAAGAGTATATGGTTTCATATGTTTTCCATTGATATTACTAATATCACTGATTCCACAATTGCTTTTGAGTTCCAGATGAATTGATTCACTCATTTATTGATTAATGGCTAACATGTATCAAATGCTGTACTTGGTTATATCTTTTTTTTTTTTTTTTAACCGGGAGGTCCCAGGGATCGAACCCAGGTCCCTCCATACGGGAGATGGACACCCAACCATTTGAGCCACATCCATTCTCCCAAGTACTTGGTTATATCTTGGGAAAGATTTTGGAGGTGAGGAGAGTAGGGAGATAAATGAGATGTTTACTCTGTTAATAAGTGTGCCACTTAGCATGTATGATAAAATAAGGAAATAAATATGTACAACAAAAGGCAATTGATAATGAGTGTCATAAGATAGGTATAGACAAAGTTCTAAGGGAATTCATGTACAGATAGGGATAAATAGAAAATTCACCCTTTTGCTTTAAAGAGGTTGAGGGTATCTTGGAAGGAATCAGTGCTGATGGTTATACTAAAAGCAGGAGAGTGATCAATGTGCCTGGGGATAGAAAAGCATGATGGGAATATCTTGGGAATCATTGAGACTAAGCAAATCGAGGAATAGACAAAAGGGTAAAGGTAGGTGTACAGAGTATCACTGAAAAAGCGTGATGGCGTAGGTGGGTCAAAAGCACTGAAGGCTACAGAGAGCAGAAGCTGATGCTGATAGTCATTGAGTATGATAACTAGGAAATTATCAGTGATCTTTGAGGTAGCTGTTTACAATCACAATAATAAGCTAATGGGTTAAGAGAGTAAATCTAGAATACAGAAGTGTTTCTTTTCCAAGGCAATCGGATGTGCTAACAAATTGCAGCTACTTTGCACAAATATTAAATGTGCTGACTCTATAACCTTCAGATTAGAAGACACGTGCATATTCACAAGTCATTTCCACAAAAAATTATTTTTATTTAAATGGAACTTATTTGTATTGTAAGTCCCTTTTCAGCCCGACAGCAGAAACTCAGTTATTTCCAAGTAAATTCAGTCCATGTGGTGGCTTCCTTCATTTCAGGGCTTTAAGTTGGTCAAAGCAGGGTTCTTTCCTTGACCCCCCAGCAATGCCATCTAAATTCTGGGGTGCAGTGCACACATGGCCTCCAAGCTTCTGTCGGGAGGGTACTTTTGGTCCTTAGCTGTCCTCAGACATGTGCTAGCATCAACTGAGATGGAAATTAGCTGGTCCGGCTGTTTGTCTGTTTCTACTGCTTTCACTGAAATGTTCATGGTCCCACGAACCCCATTGCCAGGTCCATGCGGGGCTGTTTTTACCCGGCTTTCTCTGCCTTTTTTCCCCTGGTCTCCTGGAATCATCTGGATGAATGGTTCACTCTCAGCCCCTTCCCTTCCTCCCCTAGGGAGGCCAGAAAACTGTCAGAGGCTAATCTGCAGTGTTCAGGGCCAGGGTGAGGTGGGTGTGGATAGTGCTTTCCTGTCTCAGGTCCTCACTGCCCAGACCCACCCTGCGGTCCTTTCTACCCTATTGCTGTCATGCATGCTGGAGCAGATGGCAGCCCTAAGAGATTAGTTAGCTCCTTGACCTTCACCTCTGCTCTCTCATAGTCTCAAGCATATCTGTCTGGAGCATCCAAAATAGTCCCCCACCTCCGACCCACTGTACGCAGCCCAAGGGTTCAGGGTATCAGCCTCTTCTTAGGAGCTCAGAGATTTCAGAGA
Organism: Tolypeutes matacus; assembly: GCA_026826555.1. Classification (NCBI taxonomy): domain Eukaryota; kingdom Metazoa; phylum Chordata; class Mammalia; order Cingulata; family Chlamyphoridae; genus Tolypeutes; species Tolypeutes matacus. The sequence goes on from JAKSZT010053770.1 coordinate 13,558,736, forward strand.
TGTCTTCCCCCATCACTACATCTCACCCGCCACCCGAAATCCAGACAACTGTTACCTTGTCTGCCAGGGTAGGGTAAAATAGCTTTCCATAGTTTTTTTCTTTCCAGTCAATTTAAAAAATGGTACAAAATTCATGTTAGACTTAGCCTCATCTAAGGATTAACCTTCTGAGTTTCAGATCTTGTGAGTTAGAATCCTTGGCTTCTACAACTATGACCCTTGCTATGAGTTTCAAGAGCTTATTTAGAGCTAAAGCCAACAACTTGCCGCTGATTCTGCATGCAATTGTGTGAGTCGTGCCTTGAGGCAATGTGTGCTGCTCATTTAATAGGATGATGGTCACAAGGAAAAATGTGTGCGTAGGGAAGTGGGGGGAGAGTCAGGGTGGCAGTGCTGGTCATGAAACAGAATGGGGATGCCAAGGAGGGGAGAACATAAGTTAATATGTCAAATTCTTGTCCTTTAACACGTTTATGCAACATATGAAATGGAAATGTCTGTTAGCGTTTAAGAAAGTTTTTCCTTGACTCCCTTTAAGAGGAATTGTTAAGGGATCCAGGGCCTCTTAGTCTAGAAAAAATTAGTCTCTGGGAGTTGTTGCCTGGTGTTTCTAAATACCTATGAGCTGTTGTTTGGTAAAGGAGCCCCCAAAAAGGAGGAGGAAAGGAAATTCATATATTAAGTGTCTATTTTGTGCCAATGCTTTTAGGCATTTTACTTCTGTTACTAGATTTATTCTTTAGAACAACCACATAAAGGTAGATAGGTATTATCACACTATTTTTACAGTAGGAAAACAGAGGCTCAGAAAAGTTTAACAACTTACCTTTAAAGAAGCAGTAAAGCAAAATGGTCACAAGCACAGGCTCTGGAGCTGACTCTTTGGTATTATATCTTGGCTTTGCCAGTTACTAGCTGTATGACTTTGGACAATTTACTTAACCTCTCTGTGCCTTGGTTTTCTTACCTGTAGAATGGGGGAAATGATAGTACGTATTCAAAGGGTTGTTGTGAGGATTAAATGTGCTAATATGTTTAAAGTGCTTGGCACTTAGTAAATGCTGTAGAAAGGTTTTATGTTATTATTATTAGTAGTATTAACCTAGCCATAAAGCTACAGAAAACAGTACATGAATTTGAACCTAGATCAGACTGTCTTTAAACATATATTGATGTATATAATGCAATACTATATATTCATATGTGTTAAATTTTATAATTTCTTCAAGAATTTAGAGAAGAGGAAATCAAAAGGGATGGAATTGTCTATACTTTTTAATGGCGTTAGTGAGATTTGGGGTGGGACTTAAAGATGGGTAGAATTTTAATTTAATAAGCATGACTTATTTTTATAAATAGAAAACATAAAAGAAAAAAAGACAAGTGAGAAGATTCAGTAAAGGCTTTCCATATATGAGGAACAGTTTAAAAACATGCACTGAAAAAATAATAAAAGATATGTAAAGGAGACAGTGTGATAAGCACCACGGAGTGGCCAACTGAACTCCCATTCCCACCCCCTATATCCATTGCCCTTCCACCATAATGATTGGTAGATTATATACATTTGCAGCCTCTCTCACAGCTAACGTAGCCAAGTGACCACAGACCTGAAGGAAGGCTAAGCATCTTCTAGGGAAGTTTCAGTTTTCCTGATTTAAAAGAAAATCAGCTGAAATCATCTTTCCCCTTTAATTCCTGGTTTGAACATAGAAATGATGCCAGAATGGTGACAGCCTTCTTGAAGATAAAAAGACAAAAATCTGAAGTCAAAAAGCAGAAAGACAGAAAGAGCCTGAGTTCTTGAGACTATCATGGAACTGCTGAACCACCTCTGCTACCTTTTAACTTTCACCTTCTTGTTACGTGGGAAATAAAATTCCCACTTTGGCTGTTTCTGTTACTTGAACCTAATACATTCTCATATAGGCAGCTCCTTATATCTGCTATTCCTACATTCTTTAGATTATCCTTTATTCATTAATAGTCAACTCCTCATTACTCCAGTCCCATTAAAGTTAATAATCCTATATATTAAAACTTTTAATTCAAATTACTGTTGAGTATCTCTCTCCTGATTGGACTAAGACAGATACAACTGGCTGGAGCAAAGTCTTCAAACTAGTGAGTTAATGTTGGATAAAAAGGGGAAAGGTCAAATTGTGGTGGGTAGAGGGGGCATGAACTTGAAAGTCAGGATGGATTTTTTTTAAAGTTTAGTTTTTTTTTTATCTTTTGAACCACCCTTTTTTCATTCTTTTTTTTCTTCCCCCTCCTTCTCTCTTTCCTCCCACTTTTTCTTCTTTTCCTTCCGTTTTTTCCCTTCTTTATTTCCATCCACATTTATTAAGCTTTTCCTATATGCCAGGTACTGTGCGATCTAGTATTGTGAAAATAATCTATGTACATAAAAATACATGTTGAGTACTACCACTTTAAGAAAAATGGTTACATGGATTGTTGCAAATTTGAAGGTTATGGTTTAGATGGTCTGTCCTCATACATGGGCTCTATCAGGGGTCTTGGGAGGATATCTCAGTCTTCCTCCCAAGAAGCTTGGACTGTCAAGAGGGAGAACCAATCCAAACACATTTAGAATGACCCTAAATCAAAAATCACATGGGTTCAGCCTTCACAGTGCAGGGGTTGATTTATAATCAAGTTACCTATTAAATGGGCAGCGCCTATAGTAGTATGGTCTGATTTATTTATTAATGGGGCCCTCGGGTCAAATACTCATGCAGTAAAAGTCAGAGGTACAAAAAGAACTGTTATTTCTAGTCTGGAACCTGAGGTAACGTTGCCCTCAAGCCCTCGTCTGTCCAGATAATTGTGGTGCGGTGGGAAAAGGGCAAAGAGGGACAGGGGGTTTAAACTTGCCAATTTATAGAACCTCTGTCTATTCTAGTTTATAATGATCTTACTTAGGGTTAACACAGCCACCTTTGGGTAAATACTTCATCTTTCAAGGTACATCATTCCTCTTTCCTATAGTAGCATCATGTTTTGGGAGGAAGCTTATGTGTCTTTGCCATGAAGGAAAAGATTTCTGGTCCATATGCTGTCCCCTGGGAAAACAAATCCAGTTTCCAAGTTATCCAAAAAGGGAAGATAATGCTGGGTGCAATTAAGTGAACTTTTAAGGCCACATGCTCACAAAAGCTTTGAAAAATATTAGAACCTTGTTCTGACACTCCTGAGATTTCATATTGTGGCTGCTTTTTCATTTACAAGGCCCTAAGTATAACCAAAAATATCCTCTGCTCTATTATAATATTGGTTGTGGCATTGTGACCACATGTATATATTTAGGTTCACAAGTCTTATTACTTTAAACAGATCATTAAACCTAAATGCCTTTGGAATAGTGAAGAAAATGGTTTAAGTATTTTGTGAGGACTAAGAAAATGTCAAGCCAATTCTTGTAGCTGTATTCTGCTGATTTTTGGGAGGTGTTTAGGATAATTAAATGTGAAACACAATAGAATAGGCAGAATTTTTCAATCACTGTTTTTTAATTTGAGTTTATAGATGCCAAAATTGATGAGCCATTCCATTTATAAATTGCCTAATCTTATGTTGAATGGTGGAGGAAGACATATTAACTCGTAACATCTAGAAAAAGACTTAGAAAATGCTGCCAAATTTACTTAGTTATCTGCAAGAATTAATTCCCTCAAAAAGTCATATATATATATGTGACTATTTAAACAACATTTTGTGTTTAAATCAACAGTTAAAATGTTTCATATGTGGTAACATTAAAATATATTCCAACTCAGCATGAAGGTAAAAAATTTATATCTGAAGGTTAGATATTTTAACTAGAGTTTTTCATTAAACACACACAACTTTTTTGGTCTCTCTTTCTCTCTCTTCGTTTTTGTTCCTTTTATTGTTCCTCTCTCAAAGAGTCTTTGCAACACACACACAAAATCTTCCTCTCTGGTAGAATTTTCCTTATTATTTTATATTTGAAGGTGGAATGTACATCTTTCAGGTTCTCATCAAAATGCTTCAACTATTTAAAAAGTCTATTTAGAAATATTTTCCTCTGTTTTCTGAATTTAAATGACTTTTATAAATTAGAATAACAACTAATGCCTTTTTGTGTTGAAAAGGGTTAACACAGCAGGGCTGGGACTGCTATCCTTGGAAAGACCTGTTTACAAGGATAGCAGGAGTGTTCCACCACTTCCTAGCTGATAAGGGTGACTCACTGTGCCTTGACTGTTTGTGCAAACAATATGGTTTATGCTGAACACCTGCTTTCCTTCTGGGAGTCTGGAATTTGGTACATGCCAGGCAGAGGCTGCCTGTATGACCAGCACCCAGCTGGATCTCTGATGGGCTTCCCTGGGCAGAAACATCACACACATGTTGCTGGATTTTGCTACTGGGGGGAAGAGTACATTCCGTGTGATGCTTTGTGGGATGGAGAGAATAGAAGGAAGCCTTCACGTGGATTCCTCCAGACTCTGCCTGTACCTTTTCTGGCTGTGTATCCTTATTATGTCATTGTAATAATTCTTAAGTGTGAGTACAATTGTACGATGAGTCCTATGAGTCCCCAAACTACTTTTGCAATATTTTTCATTTTTTTTAAAAAAAAACAAACAACAAATGACATGAAGATCGAAAGGTGCAAGTATGCCATGATGGCTGATTCATAGGTCTTTCTTCGCAAAGATTGACTACGTTTTTTCTCATCATTCTGATAAGCAAAGAGGTCAAATTTTATTTCTTTTTCCAGTGTTACAAAGGTAACATTCCATAGTTGCTAAAATAACACAGGACAGCAGAGATATCTGGTTTCAATATAAATACCACCTAAAGAAAATCAACATGCAAAATTTAAAAAGAAGTCCTGTTGTTTGAATGGTATACATTTTAATCCAAATAAGGGTAAGAGTGGCCCTTTATAACTTCTCTGCTCAGGGAGGAGGGGTTGGGGAACGCAGCTGGGCTGGTAAATGTGCAACAGCTGGAAAGTCTCTGTTGCCAACTCTTATTTTAGATTAGTCAGAGTCCTGGCTCTACAAAATGTAGCTCTGAATCCCAAAGAACAGTTAGAGAGAATTTTTGGAACTTCATTTCTTTTTCATTTTCCTGTGCTCGTTACATTAGTAAATGGGAGTAGAAATGTGACTTTAAAGAATCTATGGTGGGAATGATAATGGATAGCAAGTCGGGAAAGCAGACGCGCATAGCTCTTGGCATCGTAAGTTTTAAGCTGATGCCTCAGAGTTGCCAGTGAAACGATTATGAAAACTTGCGATTGACTAATTGCATGCTGGCTTATTTAGAAGGGAAAGTCTGAAAGCCAGTTAAATAAATCTGAAGTAGTTATATTCTTTGCTGTCTCAAAGGACCTATTTATAAGGATGCTGGGGCTAGGGAAATGATTTTAAAATATCAGTAACAGATTTCAGAATCCTGTGAATTTCATTATTATCTCATTGAAGGCAATAAAATGCACCACAGATTTTACTATAATAGAAAATAGATATTAAAAATAAAAGTGGTTTAGTAACATTTCCGTAATCTAAAAAGTCTTTAAAAATAAAGATAAACAAAAATAAATAAAAATAAATGAAAAGTTTGTAATAATGTAAAGGGTTGTTTCTAATTGCATGCTGCTTGCTATCCTGAGCCTTATGCCTTTTATCTCTATTCCACCCCCATATTAATGTTAATTATTACAGTATCAAAGGACTCGCATGGCAATGTTAGACTAATTTAATCTAACTTGGTTGTAAATGGGAAAGGTATTCTTATTTGAGTATAAAGTATTGTCATAGTACCTTTTTATTGGTGTTTTGAAATATGTATAATTATAGAACATACTTTATCATCCTTGTTGCACAGTTAATTCTATCAATTTCAATGTGCTCATTAATAAATACAAATTTAAGAAGGCATCATGACTCTTTCATGTTATACTAGACAAGATACACATCTCCTATTTCTGAACTATGAAGTTTACTGTTCATTGAAGAGAGCAACAGAACATTTCTCAAGGAAGAAGTCTTCCACTATAATTTCTAAGTGTCCACTCCAATCTTGCTGTTTCTCCCTCTGGACTTTTTCGCTCCTGTAGCTAAATTAAGACTTCACAAGTTGAAACCTCCATTTCCTCCTATTCTCTTTCTTCCCTCATCTTCTTGTTAAAACATTTATGAAATTCAAGGTTTAACTATAAAGTCACGTGATTGCTTTCTAGAACATTCTTGAGAAAATTAGTTATTCAGTATATACATAGTTTGCACACATCGCTCAGAAGATGGAGACCATCAGTGTAACTATTCTGCTACCTTTTTCTATTCTCTCATCTTGCCCAGAATTCTCAGAAGAGGAAGTTGGCCTACTTATTTATGATTAATAACTTCTGCACCAATGCAAAGGATTCCACACATTTTTTTTTTCCTGACCAATAAGAAATCTCTTTTATTTTCATGCCTCCCTGAATTAAAACTTTTTCTTTCTTTTCTGACTATTTCTCCTTTAAACATATAAATATCTCTTTGATCTCTACCTATCTCATCTTTTCTCCAGTGGTCGACAGAGGGAAGGACGTGCTTTATTGAAGATCTATATTTTATTGTAACCAAACTATTGTAACCATAGTTTTCTCTTTAATGTTTCCCCCCCACTAATTTCCTGGCTATTTTAAATGGCAGCACCGTAATGTGACCCTTGGCCACTATTCTGATTTACGAGTGTTTTGTGAGTCACCCTCCACATCCAATTCTCTCCTTTGTGCTCCTTTGCAGGACAGTGTACTTTATGCCTCCAGCGACTTCATGGGTGAAGCATGAATGAGCACCCATGGGGAGATGGGAAAAGGAGGTTCGTATAGAGGAAATAAAACATGGGAAGACCGAAAGTTGGAAATTGTCTTCCCTTTGCCCAGCTTCTTTCTCCTCAGCTGATTGCATATACCTTGCTGTCAGAATGGTTTCATATAAAAATATACTCTGCTTTTTTTCCTGCTCAGAAACTAAGAAAACCAAATAACATACTTATGTATGTCCCCCAATAATCGTCCTTCTTTATCATCCACAGTTCTTAGACAAGACTAAAGGCTCTGTCTAGTCCAGTGTGACCCATGTTCGTGATTTGATTGTTGCTTTGTCTGTATTCCACCTGTACTGTTATTTCCTTAATGAATTCTTTAAATCAACACACTATCTGGTATGGCTTCTTTCTAATTTAAATCAGCTCACTATATGTTGTAACCTTTGTCTAATAATATCTGTGCAATTATGAAGCGAATGTCTTGTTATAATTTTCTAATTATACATGCAACTAAATAACATGTGAAATATCAAGCCACCATATATAATATATTTAGGGAAACACAGCTCTAGGAATACTAGAGCTTATTGTCCCCTTTATATAAATTTATATAAATTTCCTGCCTTCCCATGTTTTATTTCCTCTAATAGAACTCTCCTTTCCCATCTCCCAATCACAGTTGCTCATTTATGTCACTTCATTCCTTCACAATCTGGCTTAAGTTACCTCCTCTGACCATATTCTGTATACCCTTTCAGTCTTTTTCCTTCTGCACTCCATATTTGTACATCATAATATTTTAAATTTCATTCACTGTATTTTTCAGTATATGTAAAAGTTTAACACAAATATTCTTAGATCCTCCCCCAACTATATGATATTTTTTCTCAAACATATGAACTGTCTGAGGACCAAGACGATATCTTTAAGTTGTATGATATCTCTCCCCTACCTAATACAAGAGCGGTACACTGTGGACTTCCAACTATATGTATAGGCTAATATCTGTGTAATTAATAGGTAGACAAGGTCATAATAGTTAAAATTTATGCTTTCGTAGCCTTAGACAGGGAAATAGTATCATTTCTGTAGCATACAAATTAGAACCTAATGATTTTTCAGGCCAGAGTAATAGTGCATGTAAATGCCTAAAGGTAAGGGAAAAACCATGGAGTGCTGGGGAAATGTAAGGAAGCTGGAGTATCCGGAGCAAAGAATGAGAGAGGGAAGTGGGGAAAGATGTCACTGGGAAGTAAACAAGGGGTCATTCAAGTATATACTTGGAAGCTGTGTTAGAGTCTGAATCTAATTTTTAAGAGTCAGTGGTGAGCAGCTGAAGGGTGAGATGATCAGATTTTTATTTTAGAAAAAATGAGTTTAACTCTTTTATAAGGAATGGATTGAAAGTGGTCACATAGAAGAGAGAGAATGAGAAACTGGTTATGAGCCTTTACAATAATCCAAGCAAGAGATGATGCTGACCTGTTAGGGTAATGGATCTGGGGAGCAACAATGTGCACAGATTTGAGAACTGTGTAGGAGGTGGAATCAACAGGAATTAGTGAACAGCTAGATGTGGCAGATGAGGGAGATGGAAGAGTCTAGGCAAACTGCCATATTTCTGGTTTTGGCCATACGTAGTTTGTTGTACCACTCATTGAGCAGGGAACACAGGAAGAACTGCAGACTTGGGGAGGAAAACAATGAGTTCAGTGTTGGACATGTCAAATTTGATTTGCCTGTGGTACGTAGAGTGAGTTATCCAAGAAGGAGTTGGATGTATGAGCCTGAAGCTCAGAAGAGCGATCTGGGCTTGAGATTCAGGAATTATCATCATAAAGAAGTCATCAAAGCTCAAGTTCAGGAATAAATTTCCCAGAGATATGTAGGAGACATGTGGGGAGGACCTTGCACTGAACACTGAGGAACTCACCACTGAGAAACAGACCAAAAAAGGAGATTACAAAGAAGACTGAGGAACCACAGCCAGAGGTATGAGGAGAATACAGAGAGTACAGAGTCATGGAGAAGAAGGAATTGTTTCAAGGAGGGAATCATCAACAGTGACAAGAGCAGCAGAGAGGTTAAGTGAGACAGTGATTTATATCCTGGACTTGGCCACATTCCAGTGGTCATTATCCATGGCAAGGGCAAATTATGTGGAGATTCAGCACAAGGCATGGGGAAAGCTTCACCCCCAGGGAGCCTTCCTCACTTTTATGTTGACTCCTTCTAGTGCACACTTAAGTGATCATTTGAAGCAGCTGGGAGACCTTTCAAAAATGAAAATTGTGAGCCACACCCCCAAATTCTGAAAGAATAAATTTCTTTGCTTTAAGCCACCAGGATTTTGGTACTTTATTCCATAGCTCTATGAAACAGGCACCAAAACATCTCTAACAAATACTCCAGTAGATTCTGATGCAGATGGTACATAGATCACACTTGGAGAAACACCGAGCCTATATGGACTACTTTTATGCAAAGGGAGTTTGGTGCTCAGGTAGGTGGATGGAGGGATTTCCTGGAAGCTTAAGCACCAGAATTACTGATCAAAGGGTCAGGCACTAGTAGAGGTGCTATTTATCTGGGTTTTTATACAACATTGGCTCTCTAATATCAAGGAATCATAAGTGAAAGAAGATTTTAATCTGATTTAGAGCTCAACATTGTTGCCAGAATTGAAAATTAACAGGAACATACAGACCTTCATTGTCCTGAGCACTGAGAAGTCACCTAGGCTATGACTCAAAGGAACAAGTACATACGACTACTTTGGCAAGCAACTGAGAGAAAGGTTATTAGAAAATGATATTATGCATTATGAATTGTATCCTCCCATCTCATTCTAGTCAGGGACCTCTGATAATCAGGGAGATACATCTTTATTGGAACTTTTGTCATATTTGGAAGAAATATTATATCTCAAATTATCTCAGAGAAATCATCATTACAAAAAAAGACAAAAGACTGTTTTTATTAACTTTTTTGTTGCAATAATGTGCAACTAGTTCTTTAATAGTGAATATGATATCAAAGAGCAAAGTGCTATGCATATCCATCTGGAAACTGAATTATTAAAAAAGAACACAAGAAGATTATCTACAAAAGATGAATGAAGAGAGACTGGGTAAAAATAGCCCCTTGTATAGCTGGAACAGTGTTTCATAGAACGTCTTTATTTGGAAAGCATAATGAAGACTCATCCATTAAGACTCTTGTGATGAATTGATAGTTTATACACAACTAACACTATTTTTGTACTTGTAAAAATCTCTCCACGTAAATTGTTTTTTTAAAACTACATACCACTGTATATGATTTTTATGATATGTAATTAAAGGATAGGTCAGATACTATTTTACGCTCTTTCCTAGTCCAAGAATTTTATGATATTGACAAAAATAATTATTTTACCAATCTAGAACAAAGATAAGATGACAGAAAAGAGGGAAGGAAGGTAAGACAGAGAAAGGAAGGCTGGAGGAAGGCAGCCTTTAGAGGTAAGGCCATTATTTGCTTTCACAACATCCTATCCTTGGCCATGCGCTACCGCACCACCAGCAAGAATGCCAAGGCTGAAGTCAAGGATGAGGGAAGCCTTCCCCTACCAATCGGCACATGGCTGAAGATAGCTGTGACCTTTCCGACCACAGAATCAAGACAGCGTTCCCAACGCACCTGCCTTGTGCTTGATGCGTGACTGTTAATTGTTAGCCTTGCATTCACAGCAGCCAAGGATAGCACTGTTTTGTTCATAGTTTAAAAATATCTCACTCAGAATTAGGTTTGAAATGATCAGATACAGAAATAGTTGAATTGCTTCAAAATACAAAGTAAGGCCTTATTGAATGAACGCTTTAAAAAAAATACTAGCCAGAAACGAAAAAACCATTGAACTACTCATTTATGGTTTAATTTAGCTGGAGTTATCCAGTAGTCCATATAGGAGATACCTAACGATACAACAGAATAGACCAGTCTTAAAAGGGTATAATGAAAACCTAGAGTTTAAGAATCTACTTTATATCTTGTTCATAAATTTCTTCATATGGCTTGTTTTCAATATGTCACAGAAAGATTTTTAAAGAACTTTTTGTTTGCCAATTTAAGAAGATTTCAAGGTCAGACTTTGCAAAATATATAGAGGGTAATACAACTGTTTTAAATGCTATTAAAATTATTTACATGGTGTTCTCTTGAATTCAGACTAATGAGGGCATAATGCCTCCTTGCAACTGAGTCTCCTACATGTCTGGGTGTTGCTCATAAAACATCTGCCTGCGCTGTCCACAGGTTGAGACCACCCAGCTATGGGGAACCGATGCCTACAAGAGAAGCTGATCTTGCTCTGTCTCTTATGTGAGTAAAATGTCTTTCCATCAGTGCCTGTGTGAGTCGAACTTTTGCTGGCTACCAAGACACCTGTACTGGAGTGGGCTGACATCTCTTTAGATGTCTCTCCTTCTATTGGACAAGTTTTGTCTTGAAGTTAGGAGAGAAGTTCACCAGGTCTTGAAGGGAGGAAAGGCCATACAACCCCAGTACAAATGATCTCCCAAATGAACAGGAAATATTAATGCAATTATTTTAAGTAATGCCATACTATCATTCTTGTCAATGCTCAGACGATTCTCATTAGTAGAGCGCTATCCTCAACATGAGGCATTTTTAGCTTTTCAAGCTTCGATAGAAGTTCCTAAAGAAAAGCAGCCTTGGATTTTGAGATGTCACTGCATTGAAGCCAAATATAACAACATCTGCAGGATTTTATATAATGCCAGTTCAATTTGATTATCTTCAAAGAGCCATCTTCAACTAAATATCCCTGTCCCAGAAGGCAGTTCCTTGGCCAGAATGACTGTGAGATGCTGAATGCATTTTACTCATCCATAAATCCCACTAGTAAGATAAATATAGGAACAATTTTATTCCTCATAAATGTATGCAATTTACTATAGTGAAGTGGTATTTAAAACTCAGGTTAAAATTGACAGTGCTGAAGTTCAACCTGGTGTTTTCAAATTCTAAAACTCAAGAAGTACCAACAGCAAAGATATGATCCCTTGGATCTTTGTCAAGGAAATAAAATGACAACGTAGATTCAACAAAGATGCAAATGGAAAAGGTTACAGGCAAAAAAGAGGAAAAAGAATAGGAAAAAAGCCCACTCCTATTCCCACTCTCTTAAGTGCTTATAGGGGGAAAACTTTAACATTGTTATATATGGCTTTCCTAATTTTGCAAGTGAGCCCTTTTTCACTTTGCATTGTGGCCCACACAAATCATTCAGAATCTCTGTGCAATAAAATGTTTGAAAAATTGATAGAGGCAATGAGCTATGTAAGATACTTAGCATTTCATCAAAGGTGACCTAATGTTTTTCATCTACCATTGATGAAATGAAGCCTATCATTCAATTTAATCACCAAGCACTGTTATTTCAGAAAGAAAAATGTCGAACCTTACAACTAGGCTGTGGTTTGGTATAGTTAAATAGAGAATACTTGGACAGTGTATTTAGGGGCCTGGTTTCTTGTTGGGATTCTGTAATGTCCTATTTTTGCTCACTACTTGGAATCCTAGAATACTCAAGTGTAAAATCCGGGAGGTCTCTTTCATTTTTAAAATTCTATGATATCATTGTGTACTGTAGGCTATGACAAGTATGGAGCTAATGGTATTGTTACTGGGCCTTTGAGCTGGATTATTTTGCCTCATAATATCATTCCTTTTGCAACTGTAATAAAATAATAATAGCTAATGTTTCATATATGATGTCATTTAAGATAAATGACATACATGATTGCCTCAAGTCTTTACAATCTTTATAGTATAACTAGCTTTATCTCCAGGCCCAATTAATTACCTAAAGATAATCACAGAATATATCATGTTAAAAAAGAAACACTACATCTGATAAAGAAAATCTTAAAGCCCATACGTTTTATACATTATTCAAGAAACTATTACAGGGGCAAAAAATGTCTTTGATAGCAGTCCATTTGTCATCCCAGCCTGTTTCTGTTAACCAGTTCTCATGAGATCAATCTTGTGATAAATGAAGAGACATTGAAATTTGCATCGGCGTCTGGAGTATCATGCAAGACATTGCTAAACAAAGGCTAGACAAATCAAAGACTGGATGGGCATTCTCAACACTACAATTCTGATTATTGCTTCTCTGGTTTTAGAAAATAAATCCTATTGCTTTATTATAAATTCCTGTCCTAATACAACTGCCTGTTCCTCCACCTCTCTGGCATCAGATTTTCCTCCCAGTTCTTAAATGACACACTGTGTGCTTGGCACTGCTTCACATGTGCTTACTCGTTTAATTCTTACACAACCTTCTGAGGTAGACACCAGTATTAACTTCATTTTATATGTGAAGAAACTCAGAACAGACATGTTTAAGTAACGTGCCATGGGTCATACAGCTAGAAAGTTGTCAAAATGAGATTCAAGTCTATGGAGGCTGGTGGAAGACTGCATAGACTTTGCCAGCAGGCTACATGGTTATGAGGAAGAAGAGATGCTTAAATGTATTTCTGTTTTTCAGGATCACATGTATAAATATAGAACTGTCATCGGTTTCCTATATATCTCATAACTTTTGTTTCTGATTTTCTTAGTCTTCTGGTAGTTTTGAAAATAAAAATTGTAGCAAAATGAAACCAAGCAGTTTCTTTAAGCCTAAAGTCTTTAAATTCTATGATAAAGTTTTATAAAACATGCTAGTTTATCATCTGCAACAGAACTTAGAGGAAGTATTTATTTTCTAGTTACTCCAAAGACATTATCTCCAATTAAATTTAAATTGTACATTCATGCTATTGTATGACTAAATAAATTTCAATACATTTTCTATATTTCTGCATTTCAATATATATCAAGGACCTAGTAAAAAAAAGATAGATATGACCAAGCATATAACCATCCTAATAAAATATTGCAAGACTTTCAACCTTTTATAAATGTCATTTGACAATATTGTGGAAAAGTATTTCTCATCAGTTTTTTTATTTATTTGTTAATCTGAACAGAAATCTCTCTTTATATTTATTGGCTTGGGTACTTGGGGGTGTGAACCTTAATGAGTTATTGGACAATGGTAAGCAAGTCACAGAGCCTAAAACTCATTTCTTTTCTTTTTTTTTTTTTTTAAATCCAAGTGTGTTTACCAAGGCTATGTTGCTAAGTATTTAGTGGGAAACAAGGATAGGGATATGACCACTAGAAGGAGGTAGCATTAAATTACATGGAAACACATTTTCTGACAGGTTGTTCTACATAGTTTAACAGTTGCAAAAATTAAAAAATGGTATTAATAAATGTTTGTTTGGGACTGAAACTCAGTGTGAACTTCTTTGGGGGATATCTTAACATGTGCCATATTGTGGTTTGTGGAAATAGATTCATAAGATAATTGTTAATTTCCCAATTGAATTCCCCTTCCTTTCTCTGCTTATAAAATATTTCTAATACAATAGGCATGTTGAGTCATAGCAGAGAGTGGTTAGAAGGAAAGATTTCTGGCTTGAGAAAAAAGTTAAAACATTAGAAATATGTGGCTATGGAAAAATAATGATTTGAGTTCCTATGACATTGTTTTAGTTTCCTAGGATCCTCAAAGCAAAGACCAAGAGGGAGGAAGGGCAAGATGGTGGCAGAGTAAGGAGCTCCATGATTTAGCTCATCCTACAGGGCAGTTAGTAATCACCCAGAACTATCTAAAGCACCTGTTTGGGGGGCCCAGGAGGCCAGAAGAGCATCTTGAAATATCCTTGAAAGAATTGAAAGAGGAGACTGCCCTGCTGCCATGAAGATTCATGAGTAGAACACGTAAGGCTGTGGAGGCTGGTGATCATCCTACTCTGGTGGCACAAGCTGCCTCAGGAGCTATTCCATGGCTGGAGCTGTAAGTTCCATCTCCCAAAAACGGGGGTGGGGAAGAGACGGTTGGCCACTGACTTCAGCTACTGATTAGTAAACTTTGCTGGCTAAAGTATAATCCTAAGCATAGCTAAAGTTTGAACATGTCCAAGTCGGAAAGTGGCCAGTAGCCACAATTTTAACTCTACCCCTGGCTTGAGGGGAAGAGGGGTTGATTGAAAATCACAGTGAGAGTAGGGGCTGGCTTCTTTACACCCAGATTGGATTTCAGCCCTAGCCTAAGCTCCAGCCCCACCTCTGACAGGGAAGAAGCTGGGAGGACGTGCACCAGCCTCTCCAAGTAGCTGCAGACACTTTCGGCCAGCACAGACTGGATAGTCAGACACATGAGGCTCCATCCCTGTCCTACCCGCCCCCTAATAGGATAGGAGGGGAGCTGTGTTTCCTCGGCCTTTCTGGGCAACTTTCAGCCAAAACGGGCTGGTTTGTTAAGCGCCTTCGATTCCATCCCTCCCCTTCCCCCCGCCCCCTCATAGGGTAAGAAGGAGCTGGTATTTCCTCTACCTCTCTGGGCAACTGCAGGTACTTTTGGCCTGCAAGAACAGGAATGTTAGGTGCCTGTGGATTCACCCCCACTCCCCAATAAGATAGGAGGGGGCTGGTGTTTCCTCAGCCTCTCCAGGCAACTGCAGGTGCTTTCAGTCTGCAGGGACTGGACTGTTGGACACCTATGGTTCCACCCCCACCCCTTAAAGGGAGGAAAGGACAGTGCTCCCTCAACCTCTCAGGGCAACTGCAGGTGTTTTCAGCCCACAAGAATTAGATTGTTGGGCACCCCAGGGGGTCCATCCCCACTCCTAGCAAGGGAGGAGGGAGGCCGGAGATATGTCAGTCAACTTGGTCAATGGTGTGGTCAGTTTTAACCCCCACAGCTTATTTTTCTCTTCATACCTACAGCTCCATCCCTGTCCCAGGCAAGGGAGGAAGGGGCATGAAGCTTCCTCAGCCTCTTTGGGAAACTACAGATGGTCTTGGCCTATACACATGACTGTGGCTCCGTCCCTATCCCTGGCAGAGGAGAAAGGTGAGAGAAGCTTCATTGGTTCCTGGGGTAATGTGGGCAGCTTCAGCCTCCATAGCTTACATCGCCATCTACATCCTCAGCCCCTACTACATAACTAGGAAGGGAGAAAGGGCAGGAAGCCCTAAACTAGAGAGAGAAACTGTGCCCAGAATAAATACATCTAGTAAACCAGCTGTCAAGACACCAACAAAAAATTATATTCCTTACCAAGAAGCAGGAAGATATGGCCCAGTCAAAGGAAGATGATAAGTTTAAAGATATTAAGAAGACCCTGGGTGAACACAAAAAAGAATTTGAAAGTATACATAGAAAAATAGCAAATTTATGGGAATGAAAGTCACAATAAATGAAATTTTAAAAAATACACTGGAGGCATATAACAGCAGATTTGAGGAAGCAGAAGAAAGGATCAGTGAGCTTGAAAACATGGTGTTCTAAACCAAACATACAAAAGGACAGACAAAGAAAAGAATGGAAAAAAATTGAACAGGGTCTCAGGGAAATAAATGATGGCAAGAAACATGCAAACATATGTGTCATGGGTGTCTCAGAAGGAGCAGAGAAGGGAAAAGGGGCAGAAGGAATATTTGAAGAAATAATGGTAGAAAATTTCCCAACCCTATTGAAGGACATAGACATCCATGTCCAAGAAGCACAACGTACTCCCATCCAAATAAATCTGAATACACCTACTCTGAGACACATACTAATCAGTATGTCAAATGCCAAAGACAAAGAATTCTGAGAGCAGCAAGAGAAGAGCAATGCATCACGTACAAGGGATACTTAATAAGATTAAGTGCTGACTTCTCATCAGAAACCATGGAGGCAAGAAGGCAGTGGTATGATGTATTTAAGATGCTGCAAGAGAAAACCTGCCAGCCAAGAATCTTAAATCCAGCAAAACTGTCTTTCAAAAATGAGGGTGAGTTTAGAATATTCACAGATAAATAGAAATTGAGAGAATGTGTAACCAAGAAACCAGCTTTGCAGAAAATACTAAAGGGACTTCTACAGCCTGAAAAGAAAAGACAGGAGAGAGAGACATGGAAGGGTCTCTAGAAATTAAGATTATATCAGGAAAAGTAATTAAAAGTGTAAAAATGGTGGTGAAAACAAGATGTGACAGGTAAAACTCAAAGATCAAAATGGGTGAAGCAATAACAGTAATAATATTGAAGTTAATGGATTACACCCCCCTTCAAAAGACACAGACTGGCAGAATGGATAAGAAAATATGAGCCATCTATATGCTGTCTACAAGACACTCACCTTAGACCCAAGGATACCAATAAATTGAAAGTGAAAGTCTGGAAAAAGATATTCAATGCATGCAGGAGCCAAAGAAAAGCTGGAGTAGCTATACTTTTACCAGATGAAATAGACTTTAAAAGCAAAACTGTTAGAGACGAGGAAGGACATTATATGTTAATAAAAGAGGCAGGTCACCAAGAAGAAATAACAATCATATATGTATACGAACCTAACCAGAATGCCCCAAATTACATGAGGCAAACACTGGCAAACCTGAAAGGAGAAATAGATGTTTCTACAAAAAAGAGTTGGAGGCTTCAATACAAAACTCTCAGAATTGGATAGAACATCTGGGCAGAGCATCAAAAAGAAACAGAGAGCTTGGAAAATAAGATAAATGGATTAAACCTAACAGACATATGCAGAACATTGCACCCCAAAACAGCAAGATATACATTCTCCTTAAGAGCTCATGTATCTTTCTCCAGGATAGGCCATATGTTGGGTCACAAAGCAGACCTTGATAAATTCAATAAGATTGAAATTAAAGAAGGCATTTTCTCTGATCCTAATGGAATAAGGTTGGAAATCAACAAGAGGCAGAAGAGTGAAAATTCACAAACATATGGAGATTAAACAACACACTCTTAAATAATCAGTGAGAAATTATGAAATAAATAAATATCTCAAGAAGTGAAAAACAACATATCAGAACCTGTGGGACACAGTGAAGATAGCACTGAAAGGGAAATTTATAGCCCTCAATGCTTACATTAAAAAAGAAGAAAGAGCTAAGATCAATAAACTAACTACACAGCTGGAGGAAATAGAAAAACAACAGCAAACTAATCCCAAAGCAAGTAGAAGAAATGAAATAATAATAAAGATCAGAGAAGAAATAAATGAAACTGAGAACAAAAAAGCAATAGAGAGAATTAACAAAGCCAAAAATTGGTTCTTTGAGAAGATTAACAGAGTGAACAAACCTTTAGCTAGACAGATTAAGAAAAAAAGAGAGAAAATACAAACAAATGAAATAAAAAATGAAAATGGGGTCACAGAAATAAAAGAGATCATAAGAGGATACTATGAACAGCTGTATACCAAAAAACTAGACAATGTAGATGAAATGGAAAAATTCCCAAGAATGTGTGAACAACCTATACTGACCTTAGAAGAAATAGAAGACCTCAACAAAAAGTAGAGATTGAAACAGTCATCAAACAACTCCTCAAAATGAAAAGCCCAGGACCAGGTGGTTTCACAGGTAAGTTCTACCAAGCATTCAAAGATTTAACACAAATCTTACTCAAGCTCTTCCAAAAACTTGCACAAGAAGGAACACTACCAAACTCATTCTATGAGGCCAATATCATCCTAATACCAAAACAAGATAAGGATATTACAAAAAAAGAAAATTACAGACCCATTTCCCTAATGCATATGGATGCAAAAATCCTCAACAAAATACTTGCTAATTGAATCAACACATCATTAAAAGAATTATGCATTTTGATCAAGTGAGTTTTATCCCAGGTATGCAAGTGTGGTTCAACACAAGGAAATTAATTAGCCTAATACACCACATTAATAAATCAAAGAAGAAAAATCACATGATCCTATTGACAGAAAAGGCATTTGACAAAATACAGCATACTTTCTTGATAAAAATACTACAAAAGTTAACAATTGAAGGAAACTTTTTCAACATGATAAAGGCTATATATGAAAAACCCACAGCTAACATTGTACTCAACAGTGAAAGACTGAAAGCTAAAAGAAACAAATACTTAGGAATAAACTTAACCAAGGACGTAAAGCACTTGTATTAAGAAAACTGCAACAAAGTGCTAAAAGAACTAGAAAAGACCAAAATAAAAGGAAGAACATTCTGTGCTCATGGATTGGAAGACTAAATATCATTAAGATGTCAGTTCTACCCAAATTGATATACAGATTCAATGCAATCCCGATAAAAATTCCACCAGCATTTTTTAAAGAAATGGAAAAGACAATCATCAAATTTATTTGGAAGGGTAAGGGGCCCCAAATAACCAGAAACATCTTAAAATGGAAGAGTGAAGTTGGAGGACTCTCACTTCCAGACTTTAGATCATATTACGTACCTAGAGTGTTAAAAACAGCTTGGTACTGGCATAAAGATAGACACATAGACCAATGGAACCAAACTGATGGTTCAGAAACAGAACTTCACATCTATGGAAAAGTGATTTTTGACAAGGCTGTCAAACCCACCCAGCTGAGGCACAACAGTCTATTCAACAAATGGTGCTGTGAGAACTGGATATCTATATCCAAAATAAAGAAAAAGGACCCCTATCTCATACCTTATACAAAAATTAACTCAAAAATGGATCAAAGACCTAAATATGAAAGCTAGAAGCATAAAGCTCCTAGAAGAAAATGTAGAAAAACACCTTCAAGACGTGGTGGTAGGTGGTGGATTCTTAAACCTTACACCAAAAGCATGAGCAATGAAAGAAAATATGGATAAATGGGACTTCCTCAAACTTATACACTTTTGTGATTCAAAGGACTTTGTCAAGAAGGTGAAAAGGCAGCCCACTCAATGGGAGAAAATATTTGGAAACCATATGTATATGACAAGGGTTTGATTTCCACTCTATATAAGGAGATCTACAACTCAACAATAAAAGAGCAAGCAATTCAATTAAAAAATGGGCAAAAGACTTAAATAGACATTTTCCAAAGAGGAAATAAAAATGGCCAAAAAGCACATGAAGAAATGTTCAATATCATTAGCTATTAGGGAAATGTGAAACAAAACGACAATGAGATATCATCTCATACCACGTAGAATGACCATTATTAAAAAAACAGAAAACAGTAAGTGCTGAAGAGGATGTGGAGAAATAGGAAAACTTCTTCACTGTTGGTGGGAATTTAAAATGGTGCTGCCTCTGTGGAAGACAGTTTGGTGGTTCCTCGGGAAGCTAAATATAGAACTGCATATGATCCATCAATTCCGCTACTAGGGATATATCCAGAAGAACTGAAAACTGTGATGCAGACATTTGCCCACTGATGTTCATAGTGGCATTATTCACAATTTTCAAAAGATGAAACAACTCAAGTGTCCATCAACTTATGAATGGATAAACAAAATGTGGTATATACATACAATGGAATATTATGCTGTTGTAAGAAGAAATGAAATTGAGACACATATGATAACATGGATGAACCTCAAAGACATTATGCTAAGTAACACAAAAGGGCAAATATTGTATGGTCTTACTAATACAAAGAATAGATGCATGGAGTTAAAATCTAGAATATAGGTTATCAGGAGATAGGAGGGCTGAGAAGGGGTGCTGATGCTTAATGTATGTAGAAGTTTTAATTAACGTGACTGTAAAACTGTGGAAATGGGTAGTGTTGATTGAAACACATTATAGTCAGTAGAACTAACACAACTGGTTTATAAATGGGATTCTAGCTGAAAAGGGTATTCTAGATTTGTAAATATCAATTGAAAGAAAACTAGAGAATTATCTGGGGACTGAGTAACATAGTGAACCCAGAGGTGAATGAGAATTGTGGCTAATAGTACAAATGCAAGAATGTCCTTCTATGAACTAGAACAAATGTACATCACTATTGCAAGGTGATTAAGAATGTGGAGACACATAGGAAAAACACAATTAATGTAACCTATGAAGTATAGTTAACAGCAATATTTTAATATTCCTGCATCAATGCCAAAGATGTACTGTGTTAATAATAGGGGGTATGAAAAAATATATACCAAATGTACGTTATAGACCATAGTTAGTGGTAATAGTCTGATAATATTCTCTCACAAAATGTAACAAATATTCCACAACAATGTCAAGTGTTAGTGGAGGGGTATTGTATGGGAATTCTGCACATGTGCATTATTGTTTTGTAAGTTCATAACTTCTCTAATAAAAAATATATTTTAAAAAAGTAATACCATGAAATGGGTCAGGATTTAACAATGGGAATTATGTGCTCAGGATTTTGAGGCTGTAAAAATGTCCAAATCAAGGCATGATGAAGATGTCATCAAGACAATGTTTCCTTTTTCTGCCAGTGGCCCTTGGCTCCTCTGTCACATGGTGTAACCATTGGGGAATTTGATGTAATTATGAATTCCAAAAATATAATTGGATCATGCTTGTAAAGTGATCTGTTAATCTGGGCATGATTAGGTTAGGATTAGGGCATTGAGCCCCACCCCTTGGTGGGTGGGGAATTGAATATAAAAGACAAGGCAAAGGACAGTTGAAGCAGTCTTTTGAGAAGAAGTTTTGATGTTGGAATGAAGGCCCCAGGAGAAGAGAAGCAAGCCATTTGCCTGATCGTCTATAGCTGACCTTGTGGAGGAAACAGGAGCTAAGTCAGGAGAGAAATGCAGCCCCGGGAAGAGAGGAACCCCAGAAGCCTGAATCCTGGCAAACGCCAGCAGCTGTCTTGCTCTAACACGTGGCAATAGACTGTGGTGAGAAAAGAAACTTAATGCTTTATGGCCTGGTATTTGTGGACTTCTACCCCAAATAAATACCCTTTATAAAGACCAACCCATTTTTGGTATTTCACATTAGCACCCCTTTGGCTGACTAATACACATGGTAAGGCACATGGCAGCACTTGCAGGTCTCTCCCTTCTCTTCCAGGTTTTGTTGATTTCTGCTTCTTGCTTCTGTGTCTTTCTGTCTCTCTCTGTATTCATTCATTCACAAAGGACTCCTGTAAGAGGATCAAGACCCATCCTGAATGAGTTGGGTCACAACTTAATAAGTAGCCTCATCAGAAGGTCCTGTGTACAATGGGTTCACACCCACAGGAATGGATTAGATTTAATAACATGTTTTTCTGGGGGTGCATACAGCTTCAAACCACTACAGACATAATATCCCAAACTATGGCTGAATATCTTCTTTGTATTTACAAACTTTAGTAACCACCAGGTTTTCTAGATAACCCCACACAGAAGGACACACTTCTAAGCCTCCAATTCTTAGCGCTGCACATCATCATTTTCTTGCATGTTTCACAGATTTTTTGCAAAGTCCAACTTTTGATTGTTCTACTTACTCAATTACACAAAACACAAAATTGATCTTTGATAATACACAACAACATTCACATTATTTACTCAGCCCTTAGTCTCCTGGCATTTGTGAATTGTAAAAAGTGAAGTGTTGGGGGTGGATGTGGCTCAAATGGCGTCCATCTCCCATATGGAAGGACCTGGGTTCGATCCCCGGGACCTCCTGGTAAGAAAAAAAAAAAAAAAAAGAAAAGAAAAGTGAAGTGTTCTATTTTGTTCTTACCCCATATGTGAACTAAGACAATATCTGGCTCAGACTTTATTAATATTTGATATGTGACCTAATATTATACCAAGTTGGATTTTGAAAATTATTATTAATACTATCATTAATGATGAGAAAAATTGCAATTGTAATAGTAGGTTTAGAAAGCATGGAATATAGTATTTTGAGTTAAACTTTTCCTAAAGATACAAATTTTTATGCTCCATGTTTAGCATTGACAGTCTAGATTTAAGAGCACTTAGGTATTTAGGCCTCCAACTTGAGCCAAGTTAAAAAAAAATAAAACAAGAATTTCTTTTGTGAGTGTGGTAACTACAAATGAACAAAACTTCTAAGGTTAAATAACCAAGCTCAGAAATAAAAAGCCAGTTATATTCAAAGATGGGCCTCCCACCACTTTCACTCCCATGCTCATGGCAGATATTCCTTATTGATCATGGCTGGAGGCAGCCTCAGGCCCCTCCTCCAAACAGTGCTCTAGGAAGCTACTGTCAATTAGTCAGGAATGACTAAGGGAGGAAACCAACCCTTCAGGAATATAGCTAGAAAGAGTGACATCTTATTATCTGTAAATCCCTCAGATCTATAACTAAACCAAATTGGATCCACTCTACATACAAATTAAGTTAAAGGAAATGAGCCCTTGACTGGTTAGAAAGAAAATGGAGGAGCTGATGGGGCTCAAGCAGTTGAGTGCCTGCTTCCCACATGGGAGGTCCCAGGTTTGGTCTCCAGTGCCTCCTAAAAAACAAAAAGCAAACAAACAGAAAAACCAACTCAGGAGAGCCAATGTGGCTCAGTGGTTGAGCACCGACTTCCCACATACAAGGTCAGGGTTCAGTCCTTGGCCCTGGTACCTAAAAAAAAGGAGACATAAGAGCACCAAAAAATGTGTTTATCTTAAATTTTCTATAGTGTTTTGGACCTATACAACCAAAGAAATTATGTTCCTAAATGAAGCAGTTAGGTTTGAAAAGGAAAGCTAGCAAGGATCCCAACTTCAGGAATTTTCTCCCACAGGAAATGTGGCGTTGCAAGTTGAATGAGGGCCAGGCTACCCAAAGGAAATCTGCTGTAGTGTTTCCCTATGTTAGGGAAGCAAACCCTGACCCAGAGGGTGATCGTTTATGGGAAGCCCAGACGTTCTAAGAATAGAAATGGACTGTGTGGGCAGTGAAGCTGAAAATGATTTCCCCTTGTCTTTATTTATTTGGTTTTAGGGAGGCCTTTTCTTTGTGATTTATATATTCTTGACTGTTTCACTGGTGGCTTATTGACAAGCAATAGAAAAGAATAGAAACAACTAGAGAATTCTTGTGTGTGTGTGTGTGTATGTGTGTGTATGTGAAGTTGGATATAACCTACTAAAGAGTATAGCACTTGACATGTAACAAAAAATCCAAAACCAACCAACCAACCATAATGTCAAAGTATTGAGCATATAAGTTTCCCAAGTAAAAGTTGCATGTTTTCTCGTTAGGGTCCCAGTAATATCCTGGCTATGCCTACCATAATGTAAGCTCTGAAAGGATGGCTGTTGATTAGCTGATCTTAAACACCTTTAGAATTGAAGCTTTACTAAAATCTGCACAATTTATTTGAGAAAAACATAAGGATTTCTGCCAAGAAAACCAGAGGGTGATGAGAAAAATGATTAGAATTTATGAACTTACTTTAAGAATACAGTAAAGTAGTCAGATATAAAAGTCAATATACAGATTCACACAACAACTGAAAGATTATTGAATTCCCATCCTGGGGAGCTCTGCCACATTCTCTAATGGAGCAGCAGTAGTCCCCCAGGTGCAGGGGCAGTGGCTGGTGGGGAAGGGTAGTCCAGTGATGGGCCCTTGATGTTGATGACTATGCTTGTGAACCTTTAGCTCTTGAATTTGCAACTTAGCCTAGTCTTGGAGAGTGCCTGAGAGTTGCCTCCTGAGAGCCTCCTTGTTCCTTAATGTGGCCTCAAGCCAAACTCAGCATATAAATGCATTACCTTCCCCCCAGCATTGGGCATGACTCTCAGGGATGAGCCTCCCTGGCACTGAGGGATTACTACCAAGCACTGGCTTGTGATACAACTGGAAAAAGACCTTGAATAAAAGGGGGAAAAGGTAAAGGCAAATGACTGTATATGGCTAGGAGACTTCAAGGTGAGTTGGAAGGTCATCAGAGAGGTAACGCTTATGCATGTCTCAGCAGGGTCTCATGGATGGCCAGGATGGATACTACCCCAAATGGTGGGGATCCTGAGGACTTTGGAGACACCCAGGTCCTATGCTCAGGGCAGATAGTTTTGGAGTTGGTGGGCGTATGTCCGGGAGACTTTAATCTCCGGACTGTCCCTGTGCCAGCTGGGCCCTGAATTTCAACGGAGTTGAAATACCTGCTCTCCAGTTCATTTGACTTGCCCAGGACAACTAACAAGGAGTGCTAGTTGGAATGGCTCTTTTAACTGTGAGAGCATGTTCATATGTTCCTTGTTTAACTAAAGAATCAAAGAGAGTAGTATTCAAAGAAGGCCAGACATGATGGCTTGTATTAGTCAGCCAAAGGGGTGCTGATGCAAAATACCAGAACTCTATTGGCTTTTAAAAAGGGCATTTATTTGGGGGTTGAAGCGTACAGTCACAAGGCCCTAAAGAGCCTCAAGGTTACTTAAGAGGTACTTTCTTTCCCAAAGTCTGTTGTCACATGTTGATGCAAGATGGTGGGCAATGTCTGTGAGGTTCAGCCTTCTTCTTTCCTCTTAAGGCTCTGTGGTCCCAGCTTCTTCCAATCTCAGCTTGTAAGCTGGCATAAGGCTTGTTCTCTCTTCCTGAGGCTCATTTCTTTCTGGGCTCAGCTGCTCTGGTCGCTTCACAAGGTCAGCTGTAGACAATCAGGCTCATCTCTCTCCCCAGGGCTGCAGGATCCTTTCTAATGAGCTGTCGCTCTTCCTCTGTGTTCTCCTTCTCTGTGCATTTACTTCTGTTTGAGCATTTGTTTTATTCCCAAGGGGGCTGGGACTTGACCCTGAGTTGCACTCTAATGACATGGTTGGATCAGAGCCCTAATCTTAACATAATTTAATCAGATGTCTCAGCTGATTCTAATTCAATCAAAGGGTTATCACACCAGAGGAACCGATCAGTTTACAAGTATAATCTATATTTCTTTTTGGAATTCATAAATAATATCAAACTTCTATGTGGCTTATGCTCAACTTCATTCTCCCTCCATGATAGAGAACTGTTTTAAGGAGGCTGTGAGTATCATGGCTCGCCCCCCTGCCTTACCGGGTCAGTGAAAAAACGATAACTTGGTATGGGCTGGTCTGTACTTACATTTTCTCTTGACCTTGGGCTTTGCTTCCAATAGGTTTTCTTTTCTAGAGGGTGTTTAAAATGGACATAAAAGGAAATTCCTTAAGAATATTCAAATCCTTGTTAAGCAAAAGTTGCATTATTGGAAGGGGTCTTAGCTACAATCTAATGCAACTCCCAAAACTTTTGTGGAACTCTGATTCATGAGATGACTAGGAAATATTAATGGAGATTCAATATTTCTCATTCTTAAGTCACAACCTCTTTTCCAGAAACTTGGGAAAACTTTACCACCGAAAACTCAAATACAGTAGTATAATTCCCGAACTTTTAAGCCTACTGGTAACCACATAACAAAAGGAAAGTTCATTCAAAGGAATAAAAAATAATAAATACTTAACATTTTCCAAAAAACTAAATACTGTGATGACATTTGATAACCCACAGAAAGCATATCACAGTGTTACTTCAATTCTCTTTATTAGGACCTTTCTTTCCACCATTTTTGCCTCAGGACCTTCCATCAACACTGCTCAGCGCTAACTTGGTTGGTTTACCTCCAGTGTTCAAATCACTATAGAGAAGTAGTCAGCCATGATGACGTTTTTAGCCATGTTGTCTTCTATCAGTCATGTCCTGTGTGCCCCTAGAACCCTTCAAGAAACTCATTGATTTCCCTAGATATTGGCAAAGAAAGACCAGACATTTCTCATTGCAATTTGCTGATTGTAGTTCTTACAGAGTCCACTGCTTTGGCAACAGTTTGCCAAAAACCTCTGCCCAGGGCCTCTCTGATTTGCATCCAGGTAAACTGCCTCAATATTCAGAGGTGTATCACTACAAAGAGACCACTTTTAGAAACTCCACTGTCTCTTAGCCTACTCTGGTATGAACTAAAGCACTGATTTCAAGTTCCAATAGGCTAAAGTGAAACTTGCTGGGGTTTTGACTTACTCCCCTTTGGCTCTAGACTGACATATTTGTATTGGACAACAGTCATTGGCTAGCCTTGACTGTTCTTTCTGGACCTCCAAGCTGGCTTCTGCTGGCTTCCATTCTCCTAAGTGGGCTTAGCAAGCTACAAGTTACTGCTTAAAATCCAGACTCCTTGAGACATGTGGAGAATGGAATGACTGATCCAAGAGCTCCCATTACCTAGATATTTGCAGAGCCTGTGCAAGAACCCTGGCCCCTGGATCCAAGGCCAGTGTGACTTTATACTTTTTTCAATTTTTAAAAATTCATGAAAAATTGAAAGCCATTGTGTTGGAAATGGTTCTTCCCTTTTTAAGTTCTTTAATATTACATTATCTTTAGGTATTTACAATGGAAGGAAATTATCCTACTGGCTGCCAGTGAATGAAGGAACAGAAAACAGCTGAAGAAATCAGAACTAATATTCAGCACCAGTTTCTATATTATTGTTTGTTTGATATGGTGGCTGTTGGGTCTATGGAAACACACCTTCTGTTTATGCTTCCAAGTATTTCTTTTATCTCCAGATAAAAGTGTACAGGGGAAGTTGCCAAAATTAGTCCACTTTTGGGCTCAGGCCACAGTTAAACTTAGATGTAAATGAGATCAAAGAGTTTCCATTCTGGTCCAAAGAGCTGCAGCCCAGCACTATAGCTGGTGACAGTATGAAATGGCCGAACACTTTCTGATTTGGAACATCTTAGCAACACTTCCCAGGCTGAAAGTCACAAAAAAGAGGTAGCATGCATGTCTGATTTTGAAATGACTGCCTGGCTTCCAGGATTGGACAAAGAAACCCTTGTCCAGGCTTTGGTATATAATCTTGTGGGACACTGCAAGGTACTCCTAAAGTACTCCTGAAGTACCGCCTCAGGGGGTTTCGACTGATGGACAATTTCTCTCATCTCCCCAGTACAAGTAGAGTTGATTTTGTCCATGGTGCTTCCATGCTTCTCTCATTTGAAACGAAAATGTTGAGGATTCTTCCTTTCAAAATGGCAGCAACTGCCCTCCCCCCTCTTTGTTACACTGCTTTCAGGGGCTGAGCATGGCAGAGCTTCAGACTGGTGGCCCTGGTGTACATGGGGGTAGACAGAAGACCCTGGGGCTCTGTGCATGAGTAGGGTCACCAAATTGTTTGTTATCCAAATGAGAACACTTTTGTGAGTGAAAGGGGCACTAGTAGTAATAAAACTGGGACAACTGGAATAATCTGAGACTGTCGGCAAATGGGGATGTATGTACCGTGTGCACAGGGAAATGGGTGATTCTTGTGCCTAGAGACTCAAGTCTAATGCTTTTCTTCTTGTGCACAACTGGACATTTTTCTAGTCACTCCCCTAGATTCTTACAGAGATAGTTTTCTGCTCTTGACAGCAAAACATAACAATAAGAAAAAAAAACTGGTAATAAATTTCTGTAAGACTCAGAACACTGGCCCCTTGTTAAATCATATAGCTCCAGAATAGATTTTGTTTCAAAGAAAATGTTCTGTACAAATTCTTTAAAGAAGTCTTTCGAATGGATTTTTTTAGGATGCCACCACCCACTGTTAACAAAGGCAGGCTTCAAGGGGAGCAGCAGACCCTTCAGGCCATTTTGAACTAAGAGATGTACATTCAGTACCAGCAACACAGAAACGCTATTGTAATTACATCCGAATTATTTTTTGTGTCTAACACACTTTTGCCTTTGAACTCCAGTCATACTGCTGTGTTTCCTTTCTGTTTGTTTTACCATTTCCCTTCTAAACATTTTGCATCATCCTGGAGATTTTCCCAATTTGTGGTCTGCTCACTGGGGAGCTCACATTCCTTTGATTTGTGGCATTAAGTTGCGTTGCCATGGCAAGAGTTGTTTCTCGTGGGGGAATACTCTACAGGACAGGCACCTCCCCATTGCAATTCCAGCCTCCTTCCTCCTCTTCTCCATGCGCTCAGAAATCTGAGACAGCAGTCCAGATATGGCTTTCTTTAATCATAAACTACATTACTGGAGCGTGAACTTTACTTTGCTCTGCTTTCAAGATAGGGAAATATTTGGCTGTGTTTATTTCTTTCAAACTGGGCAGTGCCCCCTTGACTGTTATGACTCATCTGCTAGCCAGGGCTGGAATCTCCTAACAGTTCTTCCTCTTGCTCCCTGCTGCCCCCAGGTGAATCACATCACTCAAACCGTTGAAGCAAAATTGCCGTTGAGGTTAAGGGGTGACCTCGTGGTGGTCGAGGCCATCTACGTGACAGAGGCCTCTGTTGACCTTGGGGTTTTTTCCCAAGTGAAGGAAAGCTTAGCAGAACCTGGCAGTTCTTGCTACCCTCACATTCCTGCAGAGGAACCAGCTTGGGGAGAGATAAGAGATGTGGGTGGTTGACACCCTGATTATGCCTACCTTTTTTATTTTTTAAATGTGGAAATTGACTTCATCCGATTAATAAGTGCAGGAAGCAGTTTTTGTTTTCTCTTTGTAGGAAAACATGAAGTAACGGTTTTATCTTAATTTGTCAGGCATTGCCCAAGAGACTACAGCCATGCAGGCCAGTGGCCAAAAAATTGCTCTAGGGTCCAAGTATTAACACCCCGATATAAAAAGAATGCTAATTGGTTTTCCTGCTGAAAAATAATAAGATGCCTGCTGCCAAAAATGCTGTATGGCATGGAAACCCCAAGTTTATACAATAGCTCCTGATTGCAATCTTGGGGATCCATTTGTACTTTCATGGAGAGCTAAACAAAGGGAGGTGTTTCACTCCTCTGTCTCTGTAGAAAGTCTCTGCTCCAGATCTCAGCCTGGTGTTGCACCAGGCTTCCCACAGTCTTCCTGCCAAATCTGCGAGTTTTTTCCTGGCTGTCATTCAGGAAAGTACAGCTCCGACCGTAGGATGGAAAGTTAAAGAGGCCTTGCTTGGATACGCTGAAATACATACAAACACTGCTTGACGTATGGGGCAGGCTGGCTTTGCTCAGGCTGTTCCTGCCTGCATCCTAAGGAAGAGGAATGCAGGCCTTTTTAAAGGCATTGCAGTTACGTGGTTGAGATAGTAGCTAGAAGAGCAAACTGAACTTTTAAATTAATGTCAGCATTCCCCTAGTCCCAAAAATTATCCACCTTAGTTTCCTCATTGGGAAAATGTTGGCCAACCTCCAAGATCCCATCCAGCTTGGGCCTTCTCTGACTTAATGATTGGTATGGTCTATACAGGGATGCTGAATATAATTACTCCAGCAAAAAGGACCCTGGAAGTGAGCAGGGCTGAGAGTCCAACTCGGGCCATATTGGCACAGCACAGGCCCTGGACTTGTCCACTGATACATACCTGCTGATTGCAGCCCTGAGTGTGGCTTCACATAGTGAGGCTGGGTTGCCATCGCTAATGGGCAAGTGCTTTAATGGAAAGGGTTTTGTAATACTTAGAACCCTATTCTCATTATTTCTAGTTGATGGTAATTATACTGCAGAATTTACAGCATTTAACTAATATTGATTAAATGTTGATTAATATTGATTAATTTAAAATGTAATGCTTTTTAATTACAGTTAATACTAAAATACCCTAGTAATTTCCTGTAAGCAATAATGGTCATAGACTATGGCCATTATTGTAGTCATTATGGAAAGATGCAGCTAAGATGTTTTTAAAAAGAAAGAAAAGAATTAATTTAATAACAGAAATAAAACAGTCTCAAAACAACCAATTCTTGCCAAAGTGTGCAGAGAATAAAACACACCATAAACATCCACTGATGTGTACAAAAATAAATTATTTTTTGATTGTTTGTTACTATCAATGCTATTTTTTGTTACTTTTTATTGTTTGTTTGTTAATAGTGTATTTTGCCTTAGAGTAGTGAGGCAAAATAAGACGTATTTAAGAGTTTAGAAAGCATTTGTTTAAATGGCTAGGCAATGGCAATTTTTACTTGCAGGAGAAACCAAGGATTAGAAGAACTAATGAGCTAGTATTGCTGGCCTTTCATCTGGTTCACCCCCACCTACCAATTAATTTTCCAGTGTCCCCCATTCTTCCATCGGCTCCAGTCTAGTCTCCTGGGGCATTTTCCTCCCTCTGTGACTCTGAGCTTGCTTCCCGTTTCCCTCACCTGGAGTGAGATCCCTTCTCTTTTTCATCTTCTAGGTGCAAGTTCAATTCCCACCGGGTTGCGATCCTACCCTCACCATTCCCGAGCCCTTTAGTTTCCTATTTTTCCGAAGGCTCATAACTCTTGTCATTTGCATGAAACATGGTAAGAATGTGGAGGATTCTGTTCATGGCTTTTTTTTTCATTGCAAGGAGCAGAGATTCACTCAGCTAGCTTAAAATAAGGAGAAAGTATTGTAAATCTACAGAGTTCAAGAAACAGATCTCATGCTATGAACTGGAAATCAGTCAGAAGCCCCAGGTTGAATAGTGCCCTCCCCCTCCCCGCAATTCCCATTCACCCTGAACCTGTGAATGTGACTTTATTTAGAAATAGGGTCTTTGCAGATGTAACTATGTTAAGATGTGATCGTACTAGATTTGGGAGGGCTCTGAATCCACTTATGACTGGTGTCCTTATAAGAAGAGGGAAATGTGGACCCAGAGACACACACAAGTGAGGAGAAGGTCATGTGAAGACAGAAACAGAGATTGGAGTGATGGGTCAGCAAGATAATAAGCTCCAAGGTTTGCTGGCAGCCACCAGAAGCTAGGAAAGAGGCAGGGAACGGGTTCTCCCTCAGAGCCTCCAGAAGGAGCCAGCACTGCTGATACCTGGATTTCAGACCTCTATTCTCCAGAGAATATATTTTTGTTACTCGAAGCCACACTGTTTGTGGCCATTTGTTACCACAGGCCTAGGTAACCAAGAAAGAAGCCTAGGTAGCTCTCTCCCACTCTGAGAAACATACAGAACCCCTCTGACCCTTTCCCAGGAATATCTACTTTCACACTCTTCCCTCTTCTTCCTACCAAATTTTCCTACTTTGTCATTTTAGCTCTCTTTCAGGTCAACTACTCCCAAGTTACTTGATTAGACTTTTAGGATCTTAATTCCAAATGTCAAGGGATTTGACCATCCCATCTCATGCTGGATATACAACTCTCGATTCAGTCAGTGCAGTTGAAGGAGGCAGGAGTTTGCCTCACACACAGCTGCCTTAGGCCCACTGCACTGGCAGCTTGTAGGTGGAGAAATTTCCAGAGAAGGGGATCCAAGGTAAATTTCCTTACGGGCAAGGAAGAGGTTACACTTTGCTTCCTTCCTTCACTGTGTTTAGCACAGTGCTGGTCACCTGACACAGTGATTCGTAACCTTGGCTGCACATTAAAATGATCCGGGAAACTTTTAAGAGCATCCCAGTGTCCAGTCTTTCCTCTTGCCAGCCACACCAGAGACCATGATTTCATTGGTTGGGAGTGTGGCCCAGACACCAGATATCCAGAGCTACTACTGGGCTTTCCAGGAAGCAGCCATATTCTGACTACAGTGAGGATAACAGAAAACTTTACTCCTATAGGTGAATACTTGATTGCCTTTATGACTGAAGACTTGGTGGAAATTGAGTAACTGTTAAACAGCTTACAATTCTCACTTGACCTATAGAGTAGGGTAACTAAATTATGTTCATGTTGGCTTAGGTGGGGTAAATACCAATAATATTGGTAACTTTAGAAGGAAACATCAAAATTTTCAGTATCGCATTTTTCTCTGTTCCTGTAACTGATTCGTTAAATGTGGCAGTCAATGATTATTTCTGCAAGGTTTTTTAAAAAAATTGTTACCCCCCCACCCCTAGATGGCTCTCTCATCTGTTTACTCATTGTTTTTGCTCGTTGTCTGCTCATTGTTTGTTCTTTAGGAGGAATGGGGAACCGAACCTGGGGCTGCCCGTGTGGGAGGCAGGTGCCCAACTGCCTGAGCCACATCTACTCCCTCTGCAAGGTTTTTTGAGCACATGATCAATCAATGTATATTCAGAATGTTGTCTGTTCCTGGACTCTGAAAACAGCATCTCATAGAGCTTAGGAAAACTAAAGATTTAATGGCAAATTCTAAACTGATGACAATTTGGAGTATCACTTGGATGATAATTATTTTAGTTTTGTATTGGTAACGCTAAAATCTGCATTTAATAAATCTTAACTGAGTGAAGTTCCCCTCTAGAATAACAAGGAGCTGATTGTTGGAGGCACTGTAATAGAGATGTTCTCTTAGTGTGATCTTTACAGTATCCTTGTCTCGAAGATTTGCCTTAGGCTTTAGAACCATCAGCTGTGATTGAATAGTTTGAGAATTTCTTGTTAGGGCAATTTCTTGAGTTCTTCAATATGGTCAATGAAACCAAGGGGACATTCTAAGCTTTGAAGTGAATTGGCTCAAATGCTAGTTCCTGAAGGAATAATACTGCCTTACCTGCCAAGTGCTGATACCACATTTGTTAAAAACTTCCCGAAATCAGGCCATCCTCATGTTATGAACACATTAGGTATTGATTGCAAACCATGGGCTTTTTCATTTCCTATCCCATCACTCCTCCAATTGCCCTCTCTGAGAAGGAGCTATATTGCACAGTTCACCCACAGCACCCCTGAGAACACCTTTTTGGCAAAGGGTCTTGAGAAAGAATACTGTGGAAGAGGGATCTTTACCAATTTTTGATACAGCAGGTCCAGACTCCATTTCCTTCTTGTGCTACAGCATGAACCAATGCAGTACTAATGCTTATTTATCGAAGAGCATCTTGCCTTTAACACTCTTGGTATTAATGTCCCTTCTTGGATTTACCATCATGTGCCCAATCAACACCTGATATTCAATAATGTGAACTGTCATGCCAGTTCCTAAGCATCCTTAGGGGGTAATGTGAATGGCTCACCATTTCTCTAGTAAGATAATGGCTTTACCTGGGCAGGAAGAGCAGAGATGTCACCCTTGTAGGCTAAGCAAAGGCCCGTGTATCTGAACTGACTAGCACATTCTTTGAAGTACGAATTCCTGTGCAACAGGCCCCGGTGTCCAGCTTAGCAAGATAGCTATGCTTGTTTCATGCACACAGCAGTTAAACTAAAAGCTGTGTCCTTACTTGTTATGGCATCCTCAATTTTGTTGCATTCAGCATGGCTGATTCTAGGAACTTTGCATATGTCAGATTTGATCCCAAAATGACCCAAAGAGGTGTCATAATAAGTTTCATTGTGAACTCATGATATAACAATATTCTGCTGCACATCATGGAAGAAGCCTCTTGAGTTGTAAAGAACACAGATTACACAACTCAGCACTATAAGTACTTAGCTGTTTCTGTGCTGAAAATCTAAACCTGAAAAAAACTGACCATCATTGACGAGAAGTATACTTACATTTTCCCACAAGACTGTCAGATATGCTAGGGAAGGAGGAGCAAGAGAGCTATTTGAATGTGAGATATTTTGGGTTCCACAAATTTTCAGAATAACATGCCTTTTTTCTTTAAAGACTTTTGATTTCTTTGCCTCAAGATATAAAATCTTGTCCTCATATGAATCCCAGGAAGCAAAGTTCCTGGCAGAAAGCCGCCAAAGTGCACTTTAAATGCAGGACCTACTTGGGCTTTATGGTGAAGATTATGCTCAGTAGCTTTCCAGAATTTCCTATTGTTGTCCACTTTAATTTTGAGGAGTGGTTCCTCATTATTTCCTTTTTCTTCCTTCCTTTCCTTTCTCCTTTATTTTCTTCTTTCCTTCAACAACTATTTTTGAGTTATTTACTTCTGCTTATAGATAGAAATATGAAAATATGATTTTGTCCTTTAGAAAGCTTTGTTTGGGGGCAGGGGGCTGAGAAGTAAACCTATAACAACCATGTAATCTGGCAAGAATTATACCCAGGGTGTTGTGGGAAAATGTTAATAGCACACCTAATCCACCCTTGATGGGACAGTTGGGGTGGGAAGGAATGGTGTTAGGGAGAGTGTCCTGGAGAAGATGCCAAGTCTCTAAGGGTAAGTGGAAGAGAGCCTGTTTAATATATATGGGGAAAATAGGGAGACAAACAATGGGCATAAAGCCAAGACAGTACGGGGAATTGAGGAAGTTACAAGTAGTTCCGTGTTATTGGGATATAAAAACTTGCCATATGGGATGGGGGGCAAAATGTGACTCTAGAGAGATAGGTAGAGACTAAATCAAGAATAGTCTTAGACTTCTATTAAGGATTTTGGAATTTTCCTGAAGAAATATGGAGACATGAAAGAATTTGAATGATAACAGATTTTCCTGTTACTCAGACCATTCTAGTGATGTGTGGAGGGTAGCCTGGATGGCAAGACTAAAGGTGAGGAGATCTATTAGAAGGCTATTGAATAATCCAAGTGAGAAATGAGAGTCTAGTCTAAATGATGACAGCGCAAATGGACAGGAAGGGATTGACTAGAGAGGATTTGAAAAGGTATAATTGACAGGGATTTTGATTAAATAGATTTGGTGAACAAAAGGACAAATAGGACTTTGTCAATGCGGTCTTCTTTTCTGTGAAGACCATCTATTCTAAACATACCCAAAGTCACTAGAGATACAACTGAAGGCATTCAAACTGAGCAACTACAAACAACGTGACTATTGAACAGACATATCTCATAGTTCTACTAAGCCATAGGCTTGTTGAAGTCCATGTTTGAGGTCTCCTTAAGTTAACTTTTAGTTTTCTCATGAAAAATTCCTCTCTAAACAACTGTTGGAGATACTACAATCCATCTAGCATAGAACTCTAAGATGATATTTTATACACTTTTCCTTCTATAGGTAATTTGTTCTTTTTACAACTCTATCATAGGGTATGCCTTTTTAATGATTATTTTCATAGCAAAATTTCTTGTTTAATAAGTCATAGTCAGCTAGTATAATTTGACCTACTCTCAAAATTATTCTTTTCACTCTTTTTGCTCTTCAGCCAATTAAAAGGCTACTACTAAAATTCTGTTTCTAAATTGTCATGTTACCTGTAAGTGATTTATTTTCTTCACATCTGTAAGAGAAGTCTGTGTGTGGGGGAGAAGGCTGCCACCGACCTGTTAGCTATTCTTGTTGAGCCCTGGGGAGTTTCATGCTATTGTGAGCAGGAGGGAAGAGGGGCAGGGAAATTGGCGATTGATTGATGGATGGTCCTTGGAGCAGATAAGCCAAATGCAAGTCTTCCTGAGTGTAGAATGAATTGGGATAGTGGCTTTTACCCCCACTCTAAAACCCCTGTCATAGGTGTCTAAAGAAATGGATCAGCCTGAGGAGAACCATGACTCCTTGCTCATTTATAGATGATTCAGACTTTGCACAACTTCAGCCTAGTCCTGAATGTGGGTGTCTGAGAGAAAGGCTACTGCTCACCAGAATGGCTGTCGAGAAGCGCAGAGGCTAACGCCAGGCTCTAATTCTACCGCTAAATTTTGCTGCCACTAATCTAATATATAACTCTAAACTAAATTATCCACCCTCTACACCCACAAAAGATTAGAACTAGAAGTGGGTTTTCTGGCAGCTGCAGAAAGATTTGAAAGCTGACAACCTGATAGTGAGGGAAGGCATAAAATGGGAAGAGTCATGCTCTGCGTTATAGCACAGTGCAAGAAAATAGATAAAATGATCATCCCTAGTTATCAAGGAAGATTAAATTATGATGGGATTTTTATTTGAAACATGGTTTTATGTTGTTTTTTCCCAAGAAAGATTGCCATTAAAATTTATCAAAATAGAGTATAGGAATTCAGAGGTTTTTTTTTGCTTGGAAAATTAGTACTATAAGAAATGTTTCATTCTCCTGAAGTTTCTGCTATTAAGCCTTGGAGAGAAGTCAGGAGGAGTCAGGACCATGGCAGTGAGTGTCTCTCTTTCCTAAGTACTCTCAGATCTGCCCATCCTACTTTGTAGTCACCACCTTAACTTCTTTCGTCTACAATCCTAATTTCTTTTTACTGCCGTTTTCTACAGTTCAACATTCCTTGCAGTTTCTTAACTCCTGTGTTGATAATTGAGAATCTAATAGTTTTACAGATGGGCAAAAATGGCAAAGGAATTTTATAACTAGTTTTCACCTCTTGGTGATCTTTAATTGGTATAGAATGAACATTTGCCACAAAGGCCATAGAATGAAAAAACAAAACAAAACAAAAAATTCCCAGACATTTACAATGTTGTATAAAAGATTAAAATGCTGAGAAGAAAGTCAAGAGGCCTGAATTAAAAATATTACACAATTAATAATAACTTGGTAATCTAACCCAGTTGGAATGGATAAAATTAGTGGTAATACTCAGCTATATTAAAAAACAACCTTCCCCAAATCCCAATAAATCATATCACCCTCTTGTTGTAATAGATAGTTCTACTAAAGATTTTGTGGTTTAATTGTGAGTTCAAATTAATATGTCATTTTACTCAGAAGTCATAATTCTATAGAAACAAAGGAGCCACTGACTAAAGTTGCAAATGTGCTCTCAGGTATGACTTCATTATCATACAAGGAATAATTGTATGTGTAACTCTTTTGTTGGAGTTGCCTAGGGCAGAAGAGATAAGATTCATTTATATAGGTTTTATATATATCATGCTTTTATGGAGTTCAGTTCCCACTTAAAAGTCAGGGAAAATTTCTCCACTGGACAGTCCAGGAAATTGCCATCAGCTTCCATACTAGAGATTTTACCTAATGTATTAAAGTATCAGAAGGTAGCCATATAAAAGAAAGTAAAACTAACAAGAACTACAGTTAGTTGCTGGTTACTTCCAAGGAACATGTTTAATGCCTTATTTTGAAGTCTCTGTCTAGGTTGTTTAATAAACCTAATTGAGGGTTTCTCAACAACCATTCACATTTGGGCCAAATTTTTCCTTGTTGTGGGAGACAGTCCTTTGCATTGTAGCCTCTAGCCACTAGATGCCTATAGTACCCCTCAGTGATGACAGCCAAAAATGTTTCCAGGCATTGCCAAATCCCCTCAGAGGCAAGGAAAATGGTGGCAAACTAACCCCAGTTGAGAACCACTTCCTTAATTCTTTCCCTAAACCATGGGATTAGCATGATATTATTACTCTTTAAAACACAATGTGCCAAAGTAGCCTCTTCTATCACACTGAACTAGCAAAACAAGGGAACTCCTGTTCTACTTGGTTGAAGCTCCAATACCTATAAATTACCCTGTTTGGGCCCAAAGTGCCCAGGTGGGTATTTTATGTCTACTCACAGAACAAAACACTCCTCTTGTCTTGTTTTCTTTTCTCTTCATTGGACTGAAGTCTTTTTGCCACTGATTCTGCACCTAGTTAGGCTTATCTACATATGGTGACCATGCATCCTGGTTTGTCCAGAACATTCCTGGTATATGCTTTTCAAACATAACTATCAATAGCAACCCCTGTTGGTCTCAACAGTGTCCTGGTTTGGATGATAAATTATCTTCATCCTTCCATGCCACTTTGGAAAAAAAGAAAATATAAATTCCTTTGAATTTTTCTGAAAAAGTGAGTGGGATGAAATTCTGTTTAAAATGGAATACATGAAGAACTACATTTACCTCATGCTGCTTCCATTTCCCCATTCCATTAACCTGAAGACAAAATCACTTAGGATGGAAAGGTGATCATGAATAGACAGGAAACTTTAACACATTTTTGGAAGAAAAAAAGCAACTGGGTGCTTTTTTTGATAGGTAAATGAGAGTGGAGCTAGCAGCAGCCATAACTTGCAGGAGAGAAGATTGCCTCAAGGCTGTTGGCCCTTCTTTCTGACAGAGTTCTGTAGCGTTTCCATGCCCAATCCGCAGTATGTCTGCCCAGAAGAATTGGAAAGAGAAATCAATTGAAGAACTGTCTATGGAAAACTATTTGAGTTGCAAGTCTTGCCAATGTAGAGTGAATTTTAGCTTTATCCCTTGGCCCTTCCAACTCCCTATCTAAGTCAGAGGACTGATCTCTAAGCAAATTGAATAATCTTCTCATGGGGTACTACTAGTATGAGATTTGACACTCCAGAATATAAATGACAGGTGATAGGGAACCCAACTTACATCACTTTCCCCTCCGTTCCTACCTACTGAAGGCTACCACACAATGGAGAAACATAATTTCAGAAGAAACCATATCAGCTTGTGGCAGTTTGAGATTATTTTGTGAATCCCCAAAAGAGAAAGATTATGTTTATAAACTGATCTATTCCTTTGGGTGTGATACCCTTTGATTACATTAAATTCATCTGAGGTTCCTTGATTGGATTACCTGTTATGACTGATTTAGGGCTTTTATAACTTGACCGTCAGTAGGCATGACTCAGGTTGCGTCCCTGCCCCTTGCTGGGTCTTATATAAACAGACACTCACAAGGACAAACAGACACAGGAAGACACACAAAGGAGACAATTTTGTCATTTTTTATCCTGCATGTGACAGAAAGGAAGAGGCTCAAACAGCTAAAGCCCCTAGGAGAGATGGACCACTTGCCTGATAGCTTACAGCTGATCTTGGGAAGAGAGCCAAGCCTGATATAAGAAGCCCTGAGAAACAAGCCCTATGCCAGCCTGTAGCTGAGATAGGGAAGAAGCTGGGCCCAAGGAACCTCAAGAGGTAGAGGGAGCCCAGAGGGGAAGGCTGAAACTTGGCAGAGATCACCTGCCATCTTGGTTCAACACATGGCAGCTAACTTTGGTGAGAAAGTACCCCTTATGGTACCTTGAATTGGATTTCCCATGGCCTTGGGACTGTAAGATTTTACCCCAAATAAATGTCCTTTATAAAAGCCAACAGATTTCTGGTACTTTGCATTGGTATCCCTTTGGCAGGCTGAAACACAGCTACATACACTAATCAAGTCAGTCCTTCATTTGTCAATATGAATGGCAAACCAAAGACCATCATTCATTAAGGAAAATCAATCATGCAATAATGATTATCAGAACGAACAAACAGAACTAATGGTTTCAAATGAAACAGGAAACATCAGCAAAAAGCTTAAAATGTCATTAGTATCCGCAGAAAGACCTGACTAAAAGTTGCATCCTTAAAATAAGGGTAGGCTGCTATAGAAAACGAGCCATTGGAGAACAAGCAAGGATTATTGGAAACTGTAAAATATTTGCCCAATTTATAAGGTGAGGGAAAATAGTAGAAGATAAAATAGTAAAATATCTTAGAATATAGAGCAAAGAGATAATAAACTAAATATGGATAATCAATTCAGGAATATGGATAATCAATTCAGGACAGCAAGAGTCTAGCTATTATCTGTTCTAGAAAGTGAGAAGATGGAAAATGGAAAGATAAACTGATTAAAGACATTTCTCAGAAATTTCCCAAAGTTGAAAAAAGACATTAAGCCTCTAATTTGAAAAAGCCTACCAAGTGCTGAATGGGATGGATTTTAAAAAGTCCCACATGGAATTATCTTAATGTAATTCCAGAAATTTAAAGATGTTAAAAGAGTATGCAGAAAAAAAGTATGCTATTCAGTTCTATAGTGAATAATATTGCTGTGGCAGTTTGAAATTATTTATGAACTCCCCAAAATAAGGATTATGTTTGTAAACTGGTCTGTTCCTCTGATACCCTTTGTATTAAATTCAGCAGAGATGTCTTTGATTAAATTATGTTAAGATGAGGGCTTTGATTCTACCATGTCAGTAGGGTGTAAGTCAAGTTAACTCGCCACCCCCTTGGTGGGCTGATATAAACGGGCACTCACTCAGGAAGACACAGAAAAAGATACACAAGAAGAGAGAGCTCCAGAAACACAGCAGAGGAGAAAACTTTGAGCCTTCGGTCCCGGGAAAAGAGATGAGCCATTCGCGTGATAGTTTGCAGTTGAGCCCAGAAAGAAACAAGCTCTATGCCAGCCTGTAGCTGAGAGAGAGGAAGTCTGAACCCTCCATTAGCCACCATCTTGCTTTAATACCTGGCAACTGACTTGGGTGAGAAGGTACCTCTTATAGTACCTTGAGTGGGACTCTTTAGGACCTTGTAACTGTAGGCTTTTTTTTTTTTTTCAGATTTATTTAATTTATTCCCCCCACCCCCACTGTTTGCACTTGCTGTCTGCTCTCTGTGTCTGTTCATTGTGTGCTCATCTTCTTTTTAGGAGGCACCAGGAGCCAAACCTGGGACCTCCCATGTGGGAAGGAGGCGCCTAATTGCTTGAGC
Organism: Tolypeutes matacus; assembly: GCA_026826555.1. Lineage (NCBI taxonomy): Eukaryota > Metazoa > Chordata > Mammalia > Cingulata > Chlamyphoridae > Tolypeutes > Tolypeutes matacus. Next base: position 13,599,527 of record JAKSZT010053770.1, read on the forward strand.
TACCTCCTTGCCAACTGTAAGCTTTTATCCCCCAATAAATACCCTTTATAAAAGCCAACAGATTTCTGTTACTTTGCATCAGCATGCCTTTTGCTGACTAATACAATTGCCAAAATAACAACATTGTAAATGTTGTTTATTGTTTCCCAGCTTTACTGAATCACCTATACACAAGGTTTTAAAGATTAACTATAAATATATATATACAACAATAAAATGTAAATATGATCAGGGCTACTACAAAAACCCACATAGGCTGTGTACTGCCCAACTGTAGGAGGCACTGTTCTCAAAAGATGCATCAGTGCAGCAGTCCTGCCTGCTAAAGACCTTGCTAATGGAAAAGTAAGGATGTTACAGAAGAAGGGTGATGGAGGGAGAAATGAAGCTTGAGGGTAGTGTTCAGACAACATGTAGTTCTAAAGTTAAAACTATGAAGATATGAAGATTTAGTATAATTTTAATGGTTATTTAGCTAACCTATACAAGAATTAACAGACTGTGTGTGCATGTGTGTATGTGCATGTGTGTGTAAAACAAAGTCAGGAGAAAGAAGTGGTGGGGAGCAGGATGTGTGCTGAATTCCTTGTGTTGGAATTCAAAGATACCACCTAAATTTAATTAGTGGGAAAATGGAAGTATAAACATATGAGTAGAGAGCAAAGAGGATCCACTAGAACTAAAAACAGAAGCTTTGGGAAGTGGGATAAGTGGGAGAGAGTAGAATAGGAAAGGCAAATTTTCTTTTTAATACCTTTGAATTTTATTACATGCATGTGTTATTTTGTAATCATTGTCATCATAATCAAAGTAGGTAATTCTACATGTGATAAAATAAAGTACGTTATTCTACATACCCAGTGATTTTCATGAGGTCCCAGAAGGGGATCATGCAAATTATACAAAGGGCAAATAGGATTACTTATGTCTCATGCTTTCTTAAACCCTAAAAAGTTGAGGCTTGGGATGCTATTTTATATTTTAATTCTTTGGATACATTATCAACGACCCATTTTTTCCATATGGTATAGAGCTTTATTTTTTTCCTTTGGGTATTGGTGAATTTATCTCAGTTATATTTGCTACCAACACTTCAGGATTTTTATTATATATTGATTTCTTAAATATAAAATATAAATATTTTATTTGAGCTACACAATAATTCTGTGTCAATTCAGGACAGGCGTCACTATCTCCATTACATAGAAAAATTAAGTGAGGTTATGAGCTTATCCCAGGTCATTGACAAAGGGAAAGAGCCAACACGAAAACTAAGTTCCTTCTCCTACCTCCCAGGACCTCTCAAGAGCAGGGAAATTGAAGTAATATTAAAACACAGGCAGCTTTTTAAAATGTAGAAAACACATTACCAAGGAGGAAAAACAAGCCACCAAAAAACAGGAAATCCTTGTGAATGCCTCAGCTATAATCTTCCTCACACTGAACTCTTTTTTCAAATTGAACAATATAATAGTTTAAAATGTATCTTACAGAAAAATCTATTGAAGGGCACTGTAAAAGCAAAGAGAAACAAGTTAGAGGAAGAAAAACAAAAGCATTCCATTACAATGTGTAATTCCATTAAATTTCCATGCCAATCTGAGTACCTTTGACTTAAAATTAAAAATTGTTTGCAATGGAGATTTTTAAATACAGTGTATGATTATCTCCCCTCCTCCTCACTTATTAGCCTCTTCTTTCTATGCTCAGTATCTCTGCAGAAGTGGTGGTGGTGGTAGATGGGGGTAGTAGGGTAAGTGAGGAAGGGTAGAACTGAGAATGTACCTTATCCTTTAATGCCATTTGAATTTAATACATGCATGTATGAAAGGGGCTGATTAAACACAGGTAGGAAAGTCCAGGCCAATGGGTCCTTTTTCCATCTTTTTCCACAATGCTATCTGATTCCTTCAAAATTAAAATTTTATTAGAGTACCACAATTCTAACTGGGAGTTTCAGGATATATTCTGTTTCTGTTTTTCTATCAGAGTGTGAAAGCTCAGCCTTCACAATGCAGAACTCTTGACTTAAACTGAACATTAAAAAAATGTTAACAACTCCAAACACAGGCCAGTCCCTTTCTTCTGGCTCACCTGGCATTAGCATGAATGGTTGATGAGCCTTGCTTAAATTCTGGCACTTCCTACCTTGACGCAGTTTCTAGTCACTAGAACAAGGTGGCCCGCCAGGCTGTTGTGGATAAATGTGGTGAGTCACAGAATTTTACCCCTTTTATTTCTAAACAAGTAAAGTGCAAAAGACCACTGATAAGAGCTATCTTAACAAGCTCATTATGAGTCTATAGTTAGGCAGTCCCTCTTCCTTCCTTCCCCCTCACCCCCAATCACAAACCCTCACCCAAGACTGTAGAAACAATCTACAACACTTTTAAAGATATACTTGCTGGTTTGTGTATTGATGTTTAATCTTGGACGTTATGGTTTTGGATTTGGGGTGGTTAGTCAAATTGTTACTGATACAGACAGTTTTCCTTGACAATTACCAATGCATTCAATATAAAGTGTTTCCTTCATGGGAAAGTGTTTCCTTCAAAATCAAAATCAAATGAATTTTAACTTAAAGCCTTCACTGATTGTTTTAATCTCAATGACAAAGAAATGTGTTTGGATCAGGAAATAATTTATATTACTGGCATTTAATTTACATAATAAGATAGGTATAATAAAGAATTATATAAATTTCATCCACATTTATTAAATATAAAAGAAAAATAATGAAGCTTGTCTCTTCCATGGTTGTTAGTGTCTTTGAAAAAAAATGGACAATCAATAACTGCTGTAATAGAACAGCATGATTTTATTATTTTCAAAGCTCCAGAGTGAGATTAATAATACCATTTTAAAAATCTTGATTGGCCTTAATTAAAGCTCAGAAGAGTGTAAATTTAAGGAAAGGGGGAGAGAAAAAATAGCCCAATATTTTTCTGTATTGAATATATCATATGAATGTTACTCTCTTTCTTCCTCCCTGGATTAGTATATCTCAGTAATTTTGAAATATGAGTTTGAAACTCATGTACCTGACTCTACTCATGAGTCCAGCCAACTTCTATCCCAATTTATATTTCTAAGCGGTGTTTTTCAAAAAAAACAAAAGTTTCATTATTTGTCATGTACTTATGGCAGAGATAGTTAACAAATTACTGCTATCCTTTTTCACAGAAGATTATGCTTTGTGCCTGGCCAGTCAAGGATAACTTTTCCACATCTCCTGGTTGCTAGAAAAGGTCATATAACAAGTTTTCACCAACAGAATGTGAGAGGAAAAGTTTCTGTCATTTTTGGGCCAAGATAAATATCTGTTATAGTTTTTGCATCTTCTCTTTTACCTCTTTCACCAGGTGGAAGTGATTGATGCCCATGGCAAACTTTAAAGCCCATGTTGGAAATGACAGCACTGCTATGAACCTAGGTCTCTGTATGACTGCCTGAGACAGGTCTACCCCCTCCTCCAACAGCAGACTGTGAAAGTCTGCAATGGCCTGTTATATAAGCAAGAAATAAAATTTCACTGTATTAAGCCACTGAAATGTTAGGGTTTATTTATTTCAGTGGCTAATATTACACTAACTGTTTTAGTTTGCTAAGCTGCTCAAAGCAGATACCATAGAATGGTTTGGCTTTTAACAATGGGAATTTATTAGCTTACAGTTGAGGCTGTGAGAATGTCCACATTAAGGCAACATCAAGACAACACTTGCTTCCCAAAGACTGGCTGCTGACAATCCTGGACTCCTCTGTCACATGGCAAGGCACATGGTGGCATCTGCTGGTCTCTCCCTTCTCTTCTGGGCTTTGTTTTCAGTTTCTTGCTTCCATGGCTCTCTCTCATTGTTCACAACTGCCTCAAGAGAACAAACACATAAAATCACATCAAAGTTCTGTTAAGGGGTTATACATGTTTGCTTATTAATGGAATGCTATGAAACATATCCTTGGAATAGATTTATGCCCAGGGTTCTAAATTAATCCTCTCTCATCACCAGATTTATCACAAACAATTAGCGTGACTAAAATCTTGGCTGAATATTCTAGGCAATACAATTTACTTGTCAAGTTAATGACAGAGACTCCAATTTCCATTACTTTAAAAGGCTTTTTATAGTCAATTATAGACCTTTATTTCATTTTCTAAAAAGTGTAAAAGATACTAACAAATTGTATTGTTATGACCATTCTTCATCTTTTAATAGCTATTCTCTCAGGAATATATTAGTCAAATGATGCTGAAACCTCCCACTGGGAAGAATTTTAAGCACTACAGATAGAGACATTTCACAATAAGGTGCATGTTCCTTTTACCTAGAAAAAGCTGTTTGCCAGGATCTGTGAAGAGTCTGAGAATGTACCCTCTTTACAAGCTAGCAAAGCTTGCCAGAGTTTCATAGAGGCTGGCAGAAGATACAAGACTCCTGGGTCAGAGACAAAGGATGTTATTACTTACAACACAGTAAACAACGTGAACAGCATGTTTGCACTGATTCCCCCTTGCTCTGCAAGTCCCACAGGGGTGGTACAGAGAAACCCAAGTGGATGTTGTACAAGTGGTTTTCTGTCACAGCTGAGAAACCTGAAATTATTAATGGGTCATAAGCAGACCTGCCTAATCTTTGCTCCAGAGGGAGACATTATCTTTATTATAAGGGACAGTAAACAAAGGTGACCTCTGACCCAGAGGAAATCACTGTTTCTATCTTCCAGGCTGTTCACTATACAAGCATTCCTGAAAAGACAGTCAGTTAGTGCCTATGCTCACAAGACATGCAGAAATCTGCGAGATCTGTGTAGAATTGTCTCCCCAAAGTGGTGACCACCAGTGTGGTATGATTTCAGGGGTCTAGCTGATGCATGAACATCTATCCATTATAATTTCATCCTCTTAGCAGGTAACTTTTAAATTATTTTTATTTTTAAAGAAGCTTTTAGATTAGATAAATGTTCTATAAAAATATAAGAGATTCCCATATGCCCCACTCCTTCCCCCTCCCATACTTTCCCACATTAACAACAGCCTTTATTAGTGTGGTACATTTGTTACAATTGATAAACACATATTGAAGAATTGCTACTAACCATGGACTACAGTTTACATTATAGTATATACTCTGTCCTGCACAATTTTGTGGGTTATGACAAAATATACAATGGCCTACATCCGTAATTACAATGTTGTGCAGGACAAAGCCAATGTCCCCAAAATGTCCCCATGTCTATTCTTCCCTCTTCCATCCCTCAGAAACTCTGTTGGCCACTGCCTTTATATTAATGATAAGGGTTCTAATTGCTAGAATAATAATAAATCTATAGTAGAATAATAATAAGTCTACTTTAGTCCATTGTTCATTCCCAAATCTTGAGGATTTGGGGATGGTAATGCTGTTTTTTTTTAATAGCCACCAGTCTAATGGTTGTAAGATGATATCTCACTGTAGTTTTGATTTGCATTTCCTTAATAGCTAGTAATGTTGAGAATCTTTTCATGTGTTTTTAGCCTTCTGTATTTCTTTTTTGGAGAAATGTCTATTCAAATCACTTGCTTATTTTATAAATGGATTGTTTGTCTTTTTATTTTCAAGATGTAGGATTTCTTTATATATGCTGGATATTAGGCCCCTATTGGATAGATAGTTCCCAAATATTTTCTCCCATTGAGTAGGTTGTCTTTTTACTTTCTTGACAAACTCCTTTGAAGCACAAAAGCTTTTAATTTTGAGGAGGTCCCATTTATCTATTTTTTTTCTTTCATTGTTCGTGCTTTGGGTGTAAAGTTTATGAAACAATTTCCTACTACAAGATCTTATAGATGCTTCCCTACATTATCTTTCAGGAGTTTTTTGATCTTGGCTCTTATATTTAGTTCTTTGATCCATCTTGAGTTAATTTTTGTATAGCGCACGAGATAGTGAGCCTCTCTCATTCTTTTGGATATGGATATCCAGTTCTCCAAGGACCATTTGTTGAATAGGCTGTTCTCTCCCAGTTGAGTGGGCTTAGAGGACTTGTCGAATACCAGTTGACTGTATATGCAAGGATCTATGTCAGCACTCTCAGTTATGTTCCATAGTCAGTTTGTTTATCCTTGTGCCAATACCAAACAGTTTTAACCACTGTAGCTTTGTAGTATGTTTTAAAGTCAGGTAATGTGATTCCTCTGATTTCATTTTTCTTTTTCAATATGTCTTTAGCTATTCAGGGCCCCTTGCCTTTCCCAATAAATTTCATAGTTAGCTTTTCCAATTCAGTAAAAAATGCTGTGGTAATTTTTATTGGGATTGCTTTAAATCTGTAAATCAGTTTGGGTAGGAGAGACATCTTAATGATGTTTAGTCTTCCTATCCATGAACAAGGAATACTCTTCTATTTATTAAGATCTTCTTTGATTTTTCTTAAACAATGATATGTAGTTTTCTGTGTACAAGTCCTTTACATCTTTAGTTAAGTTTATTCCTAATCATTTGATTCTTTTAGTTGCTATTGTAAATGGAATTTTTTTTTCTTGATTTCCTCCTCAGAGCACATTAGAGTTGTACAGAAATGCTACTGATTTTTCTGTAGATCTTATATCCTGTCATTTTACTGAACTCATTTATCAGCTCTAGAAGCTTTGTTGTAGACATCTCAGGGCTTTCCATGTATAGGATCATGTCATTTGCAAATAGTGAAGTTTTTATTTCTTCCTTTCCAATTTGGATGCCTTTTATAGCTTTTTTATTGCCTGAGTGTTTGAGCAAGTACTTCAAACACAATGTTAAATAAGAGCCGTGATAGTGGGCATCCTTATCTTGTTCCAGATCTTAGACGGAAAGCTTTTAGCATTTCACCATTGAATATGATGTTAGCTGTGGGTTTTTCGTATATACACTTTATCATGTTGAGGAAGTTTTCTTCTATTCCTATCTTTTGAAGTGTTTTTATCAGGAAAGGGTGCTGTATTTTGTCAAATGATTTTTCTGCATCAATAGAGAGGATCATGAGATTTTTTTCTTTCGATCCGTTAATGTGGTGTATAACATTGATTATTTTATGTTGAACCATACTTGCATACCAGGGTTGAAACCCACTTGATCATGATGTATAATTCATTTGATGTGTTGTTGAATATGATAAGCAAGTATCTTTTTGAGGATTTTAGAATTTAGCCTCATTAGAGAGATTGGTCTGTCGGTTTCCTTTCTTGTGGTGTCTTTATGAGGCTTTGGTAATTAGGGTGATGTTGGCATCATAGAATGAGTTAGGAAATGTTCCCTCCACTTCTATTTTTTGGAAGAGTTTAAGCAGGGTTGGTATTAGTTCTTTCAGGAATGATTGATAAATTCACCTGTGAAGCCATCCTGTCCTGGGCTGTTCTTAGTTGGGAGGTTTGTGATGAGTGATTCAATCTTGTTACTTCTGATTTGTCTGTTGAGTTCATCAATTCTTTCATCAATGTAGACTGCTTGTGTGTTTCTAGGAATTTGTCCATTTCATCTAAGTTATCCATCTTGTTGGCATATAATTTTTCAAAATAGCCTCTTATGAAACTCTTTATTTCTGTGGGGTCAGTGGTGATATCGCCTCACTCATTTCTTATTTTATGTATTTGCACCTTCTCTCTTTTTTCCTTGTTAGTCTAGCTATGGGTTTGTCAATTTTATTAATCTTTTCAAAGAACTAGCTTTTGGTTTTGTTAATGTTTTCTAGTGTTTTCTTATTTTCATTTTCATTTAGCTCTGCTCTAATCTTTGTTATTTCCTTCTTCCTATTTGCTTTGGGATTAGTTTATTCTTCTTTTTCTAATTCCTCCAGGTGTGCAGTAAGGTCAGTACAGCTTTTGCTGAATCCCATTGGTTTTGATATCTTGTGTTGTCATTTTCATTCGTTTCAAGGTAGTTACTGATTTCTTTTGCAATTTCCTCCTTGATCCACTGATTGTCTAAAAGTGTATTGTTTAGCTTCCATATCTTAGTGCCTAATATGGTTCTCTGCCCCTTACTGATTTCCAGCTTCATTCCATTGTGGTCAGAGAAATTACTTTGTATGATTTCAATCCTTCTGAATTCATCAAGAGTTGTTCTGTGGCCTAACATGTGGTCTATCCTAGAAAATGATCCGTGTGTGCTTGAAAAGTATGTATATCCCAATGTATTTGGGTGTAATGTTCTGTATATGTCTATTAGGTCTAGATCTTGCTAACATATTATTCAAGGTCTCTGTTTCTTTACTGGTCCTCTGTTGAGATGTTCTGTCTAATGGTGATAATGGTTTATTAAAGTCACTCACTATTTGTAGAGGCATCTATTTCTCCACTTAGTTTTTCTAATGTTTGCCACATGTATTTTAAGGTGCCCTGGTTAGGTGCATAGATGTTTACAATTGTTCTTTCTTCTTGATAGTTTACTCCTTTTATTAATATATAGCGTCCTTCTTTGTCTCTTATAATAGTTTTGCATTTAAAGACTATTTTGTCTGATATTAGTATAAATACCACCCTTTTTTGATTGTTGTTTGCATGTAAAATTGTTTTCCAACCTTTCACTTGCAACTTCCTTGCATCCCTGGATCTAAGGTAAGTTTCCTGTAGACATCATATAGATGGGTCATATTTACTTATCCATTCTGCCAATCTATGTGTCTTAACTGGAAAGTTTAACCCATTAACATTCAATGTTATTACTGCCAAGGAATTACTTATATTAGCCATATTTTCTTTAGGTTTATGTATGCCATATGTTGTTTTTATTTCTCTTTTTATCTTTTTAGTTGTTTTTACACTCTCCTCCAACTCTCTCTTTCCTGTTTTTTCCTTTCAACTTGCAGAACTCCCTTTAGTATTTCTTCAAGGGCAGGTTTCTTGTTGACTAACTCTCTTAATTTCTGTTTATCTGTGAATATTTTGAACTCTCCCTCATTTTTGAATGCCAGCTTTGCTGGGTACAGAATTCTTGTCTGGAATTTTTTTCTTTTAGCACTTTAACTATGTCATAACACTGCCTTCTTGCCTCCATAGTTTCAGATGAGAAATCAGTACTTAATCTTATGAAGTTTCCCTTGTATGTGATGGACCTCTTTTCACTTGCTGCTTTCAGTATTCTTTCTTTGTCTTGAGCATTGGACAATTTGATATATGTCTTGGGGTAGGCCTGTTAGGATTTATACTGTTTGGGGTGCACTGCGCTTCCTGGACATGTATGTCCATGCCCCTCAAAAGAGCTGGGAAATTTTCAGCCATTATTTCCTCCAACACTCCTTCTGCACCCTTTCCCTTTTCTTCTCCCTCTGGGATGCCTATAATGTATATGTTTGTGTGTTTCATGTTGTCATTCAAATTCCTAAGTTCCTGCTGGATTTTTTTCTGTCTTTTTATCTATCTGTTCTACTATCTGTCTGATTTCAGATGTCCTGTCTTTGATATCGGATTCTTTCCTCTGCCTGTTCAAATCTGCTGTTATGTGCTTCCAGTGTATTTTTGGTTTCTTGCATTGTGCCATTCATCACCATCAGATCTGTTACCTTTTTATGTACGTTTACAGTTTCTTCAGTATGTTCCCCCAGTGTCTTCTTAATATCCTTTATCTCTTCCTTCACTTCATGATATTTGTTTGGACATCCCTGATTAATTTTTCCATTGTTCTGCATCTCCTCCTGTTTTTCAGATTGTTCCTTAGACTGGGCCATGTCTCCCTGCTCCTTAGTATGGCTTGTAATTTTTTGTTGGTATCTAGGCATCTGTTTATCTTGATGAACTTTTAGGTTCATTAGCTTCTCTTTCTATCTAGGGTTTTATTTTGTTGTTTTTTTTGTGTGTGTGATAAGGTTCCTTTTTGACACTTGATTCCTCTTATTCTATATCTTTGCAGGTCCCTTGAAAAAAAAAATTAGGACCAGAAAAAAAGAAAGAGATAAGAAGAGAAAAAGAATAATAGTTATAATAATAATAAAAGGTAGAAGAACCATACAAGAACTAGGAAAATAAATAATATGAGTAAAAATCATAAAAATACAAAAGAATAAGAATAAAAAAAATGTGGACTGAAGAAAAATGAAACAAGAAACCAAATAGAGAAAAAAATAGAATGAATTAAAAGGCCAGAAACATGAGAAAGAGAAAAGTAAAAAAAATTAAAAAGAGCGAGAAAAATTAAAAATGAAGACCAAACAAGAAGAGGTAGAATGAAAGAAAAGCAACAGAAGACAAAATAGAAAAAAAAGAAGGAAAGAAAAGAAATAAAGTAGGTAGAAGAAATAAGTAATAAGGAAACAAAGAAAGGGGAAAGGCAACAAAAAATCAAAACAACAACAACAAAAATAACCCAAGAAAAACAGCCTTCCCTCTTAAGCCCCTAAGGAACTTCTCAGGTTGCTGGTACATATCAATCAATCACCCTCCAACTTGCCCTCCACAGATGATATACCGGGTTTTAGTGAATAAAATAAAGAAAAAAAAAAGAAAAAAAAAAAAAAAGGAACCAATAAAATATAAAAAAATAACAGATCAAAGAAGACCTAAAACAACAAAATATTCTGTCTATATATTCGATATATATATATTCCACTCGGTAACATCCGAGTGGAATCTCTTCTCTTAGGAGGTACTACAAATTGAACCAGGGACCTACACAAGGCAGGAATTCCTCCACTGAGCTAGACCAGTTCCACAGGTTAAGTAGGCTTCTGAAAGCTTATCTGGGATTCTAACAGTTTGCTGGAGCCAGGCTGGTTAGGCGCTTGTCTCTACCCCCTTACTGACCTAGTTTCTCTCTCTCCCAGAATGGCTGGGTGTTTGAAAGCCTGCCTGATCAGATACCCCTCCCCTCTCCCTGGGGCCACCTCAGTGCTGGTTGGGATCTTCTTTGAGATTCAAAGGGAGCCCAGTTGGTTAAACTCACTGAAAACAAACCACTCTCCACCCTCTAAAAGACATCTCTTCCTCCTATGGAACGCTTCCTCCCACTCAGTTGGCTGCAGTGAGCCAGGGGTTTTATGGAGGATATTTGACTTGAGGGTGAGGTATATGTACCATTCCCAGGCACAGGGGTGAGTAAGTCATGGTTTTCCTTTGCCTTCTTTGTCTTGCCTCCGTCCTGGATGATGTGCAGCACTTTGCTGTTGTATAGATCCCCAAAGCTGCCCTTTCGGGCAGGTTTTTGCCCTTGCTCCATTGTTTTTTGTGAGAGAGTTGAGCTCTGCCTATCTGCTTAGAGGCCATCTTCCCGGAAGTCCCTAGCAGATAATTTTTGAATACATATTACTTTTCCTTTGCAAGGAACACATTACCCAAAGTTGACTATTGGTGTTTCGATGTCATTGTTCTCAGCAAACATGCTGACCTGGCATCCTACACATGTTTGTTATTGCCCTCCTTTTACTCCTATTTTCTTCATTTTCCAGAATATGCTGGACAATGAGCTTTACAAACCTTTTGATTCTTTCCTCAATTTCCTATTTTAGTTTTCTCCTCTCTGAACATATGGCTTGAAAGAGCTGAAGACATTAGGCATATTAATACCCTTGTTTCTTTTCCTCACTTTAAGTAATGAAATCTAGACCCATTTTCTTTTCCTCTACATCTGTATCAGAGTGAGTTATAATAGAAGAAACAAAATCTGAAAGCAGATAGAGAGGAGAAATGTTAGGATGCAGGAACAAAAATTAACTTTGGAAATAGGAAATACCTGACTATACCTTTAGGCTCTTTTTATATATTGGCTTTTCAATCTCTGTCCACATGCATGCACATGCACACACACACACACACACATACACATCTGTCTGTCTATTGCATTGCTGAGTATACATGATTAACAATATAGCAAGAATGAAATATATTCTCTATAAGTTGCTTCAAGTTTTGAGGTTTCTATACTCTGTGGTCTCCATTTCTCAACCCAGAGTCCCTGCTAGGTCCCTGTAGCATCTCCATATTTCCCTATTAGGCCACACAGGAGCTCCTAGGTCTCTGGTATACCATTCATAAGCTTTGGGAGGATTGGGACATTTTCTTGGGCACATCATCAGATTCCTCCCTCTGCAATGTTTGCTGTAGGCTCTTTGGCTTGTTGACATAGAAGCAGAGCACCAGACTTTCATTTAACCTATTTCAGTTTTCTAACTACTTTGTTCTGTCTCTTTGGCTGAGGCACAAGGAACGGCAATGTGGTTGGTTAGTTCTAAGAAGGGAAAAAGACACCTCATCAACTTAACTGAATCCCCTATGACACTTGTGCCTACCCTTCACAGCAAAAGACTTTCTTTCTCTTCTTTCCTATTGAGCATGCCTCTTACATCATATCTTTCATCATCTGTAAATAGTGATTTTGGGTAAAGCTCTAGAGGCAAAGTTCATCAGACCTAGGTCTTTATATAGGAATTGGATTTTAGGGAATTTAGAGAAAACCTATCTCTTAAAAGCCTCCGTTTCAAGAATAATTTTCTCACTGGGGAATAAAAATCCTATTTGGGGAAGTAAAAGTTGAACATGGACACTTTTTCTCTTGCATTCTTGTTTTGATTTTTTAAACCTCTCTAAGATAATGGCCAAGGCTCCATTAGCTGAAGGGATGAGAGGCATCATATACAACAAAATGTGGGAAGCAGAAGTACATATTAATATATGTGAAAATATTCCCATAACAGAAAGAACAGAAACAGTCTCTGTCTAACTTTTTTTTTTTTTTTTAAAGATTTTATTTATTTATTCATTTATCCCCCCCTTGCTGCTTGTGCTCGCTGGGTCAGCTAACCACGCCACACGGGCAGGCTTGCCTTCACCAGGAGGCCCCAGGAACCGAACCCGGGGCCTCCCATATGGTAAACGGGAGCCCTACTGATTGAGCCACAGCCGCTTCCCTCTGTCTAACTTAATCAAAGAAAACATTGCAAAGATATCAAGGTCTCAAGAACCAATGGGAGACTGAGGAATATGTATAGGAATGGGCAGGAACTTAGGGCAAACCAGAGGACCAAGATGTGGAAAACACAACAGCGTGGATAGAATCCCACTATGTAAGATTCAAATACCAGGCAGAGAACATCTAACTGGCTAAAATTAGGTGTGACTCTACCTTCTGGCTTTACCAGGAGACATAGTATCTGTCTACTTTAGCTTCCAACATGGGTTGCAGGCACCCAGAATTACCCTTTCATCAAATCAACAAATATTGGATAAAAGTTAACTTTTGAAAAGGAAATTAGGATGCTATTAGGAAGCCATTCTCAGGAAGCCCTAAATGAGAAATATATACAACATCTGAAAACAAAGAAAAGGTGGGGAGGAAGGACTCAGAATGCAGAATCTAGAAAAATGAACTTCTTCTTTGAAGTTCTGTCAAGGATTGGTGCAATTTTGTGGTTTGACGTGTGGCCTTGACCCTAGTCCAGTCTGTATGTGGGGTCTCTAGTTAAAAAAGATCCCAAGAGCCTTGGCCATCACATGTAGGAATGACCATCACACCTTACTCTGCCAGTGTATGCAGTATCCTTCACCTGGGAGGAGGCATAATGCCTTTGTTATTTTGTAGATGCATTATTCAGACACTGATAACCAGCCATTGCTGTCTCCCCTAAAGTAAATCCATCAAAGGGTAGGCAAGATAAGGCATTCACCTTCCTAGAGAATGTATTAGCGATTAGCGGACATTTATTTGCAGAATGAAGACTTTTGTTCACTCACCTTCTATACGTAGCTGTTATGTATCTTTATATGGTTTTATTCATGTTCAGTGTCAAGAAGTATTTATTAATAAAGACAAAGATTTTCCACTAAAACTTTATTGCCTTTATCTAAAACTTCATAACAGTGGATTTGGTGGAACATGTCGTACATTTTATGATATATTTTAACGTCTCATGCCTGTTGATATGTTATGATATCTCCTGTGCCAGTCACTGCATGTAACCCAAGAGGTAGACATTGAATGACACTCACTTACATACTTTCTTATGACCTCAGTCATTTCTCTTAATTATCAAGTCACCAAATGGTCAGTAAATGAAATTCTGTAAAAATAAGAGATACTTTTCAGCCTACTGGACCAAATTTATTTCTCAAAGCTGCTTTTTTAAACTTAAGAAAATATTAAAGTGTATTCTTCAGGGAAAGGTTTTATATCCATTTCAAAAGTACAATAGTCTCTTATTAAATTGACAATTGTGACCAAAATATTCTTTAAGTAAATGAGTGAAGATATGCCATACTAAACATATGTAGATAAAGAAATCTTCTTGTGGGAAGATTTCAGAAATACTAGGTATCCCTAGTATTTGCATCCCTAACCTGACCTTCCTTCTCCTTCTATAGAATTGTAGCTCTCTGAGATTAGACCATGATTATTTGTAATGGCCACCTTCTTTTCAGAGGCTATGGTGTATCCTTGAGCCCAGACTCACTGTAAGTGTTTTAATACTATGCTTTAAAAGGGTGACCAGGTTGTATTCCTTGAGGAGGTTCTCCCAAATGCCTTGTCTTCCAGTCATCACTCACCTCAAATATCTCATCCCAAGACCTCGCTAAACAGCTGAGGCTAGAGTTGATGTCCATTTTCTTGCCTCAAGACTGAGGTCTGAGGATCCCAGAGGGGACCAAGGGGACAAATCCATTATAAGTCCTTCAGTGGAGATGATGGTCCAAATTTAGACCCCAAAATCAGATAACCAGAGGGATAGTATTGCCAGATTTATCAAAAAATAAATGTAAAAACATACAAGGAACAAACAAGATGTCCAGTAAATTTGAATTTCAGAATAATATATTTTTTTAGACTAAGTATATTCCATGTAGTATTTGGGGCAGACAGCCTAAAAAAGTACTCATTGTTTATTTGAAATTGACATTTAACTAGAGATCCTATTTTTTATCTAACAACCTTACTATGATAGATTGAATTATGTACCCCAATTTAAACATATTTTTAATCTTGAACCCCATTCCTGTGGGTATGAACCTATTATAAATAGAACCTCTTGAAGGTGTTATTTTTAGTAATGGTGTCATCCAACTTAATAAGTTTGGTTCTTAATCTATATTACAGGGGTCCTTTATATGCAGAAGGACTTCAGATGTAGTTGGATAAAGCCACAGGGCGGAGGCAGAAGCTGGAAGTCAATGGAATGCCGAAGAGAAAGGAGAGGACATTTCCATGTGAAGCGAAAGCCAAGGAAGTCAAAGATTGCTGAGCAGGCAGAATTCTACAGTATCCTGAGAGAAAACAAATTTTATAGTCTCTGAAACTGTGAGACAATAAATTCCCATTGTTTAAGCCAACCTATTATGTGGTATTTGTCATAGGAACCTGGGAAACTAAGACCACCTCAGAGGAGGGTGCTAAGTTAAGATGTGGATCCAAAAGTTCAGATTCACATGAAAATTAATTCAGAGAGAAAGCTGACAAAGAGTATATGAAGTACGAGGGGTGGGGAGATCTATAGCATCTTCAGATTGATTTTTATTAACCCTGTGAAATAGTTAATTTTATGTGTCAACTTGGCTAGATTATGGTATCAAATTGTTTGGTCAAAAACTAGCTTAATTGTTACTCTAGTGGAGTTTCATAGATGGGATTTGTATCTACAAGCAATTGATTTTCTGTTAAGATTACCCTCAGCAGCGGGGGTGGTCCTCATTCAAATATTTCAGGGTCTTAAAAGGGAAAACTGAGGATTTCAAGAATCAGAAGGAATTCTGCATCACGACTACAGACTCTGATTAGACTTAATCACTCTTCTCAGAATTTCCAGCCTTTATTCTGCCATATAGAATTCAGACTTGCCAGCCTCCATAATCATGTGAGCCAATTCTTAATAATAAATCTTTCTCTCTATATTGCTATATGTATATGTTTATGTGTATGATTATGTATGTGTCTGTGTAAGTATATGTATGTGTCCTGTTGTTTCTGCTTCTCTGGAAAGACTTTAATACAGATTTTGGTATCAGTAGTGGTTCTGAGAAATAGAATCATAAGATGAGATTTCTGATGTGGCTCTGGAGTTTTTGGAATTGGCTCTTTAATTTCATTAGATGTAAAGTCACTAATGACTCTATTTCCAATGACAAAGAGGACACTGATAGTCCACAGCATGATGTGACAGTAAGGTATAGAAAATATCAGCATGGGATGGTACTACTAAAATAAGGGGCAAGGTTGTGGGTGACCATGTATATGATATCTTAGAACATTTTTTTTTGTCACAGTAATAAGTATAATGCAATTATCTGATTGTTTCGAAATATGCTGGATAAAGTGAAAGTAAGGATGAGCTCATGATTTCCAATTTCTTGCTCAAATGCTACATAAATGACATAAAAGTTTCTATGTGTACCCTGAAACTCTTTCATCTCTTGTAGCTGCA
Source organism: Tolypeutes matacus (assembly GCA_026826555.1). Lineage (NCBI taxonomy): Eukaryota > Metazoa > Chordata > Mammalia > Cingulata > Chlamyphoridae > Tolypeutes > Tolypeutes matacus. The sequence goes on from JAKSZT010053770.1 coordinate 13,615,874, forward strand.
GAGGTGAGATTTCTGAAAACCAAATGCAGAGTCTCATCATGTAAGTAACTACATTGCAACATAAATGGAAATCCCAACATTGCAGCATGTCTGCTGGTAAAGCGAGCACACTGACCAAGAAGGAATGGGATCCTGAAAATTGGAATGGGGACATATGGGCAGATAATGATGAAGGTAAAGACAATGAACCCCTAAATTCTGCTGAGTCTTCTTTGCTGGATAAACCTGCAATGGCCTCTCTGAAGGAAGCAACCCTTCCATCTCTGTCTGAAGAGATTAAACTTGTTTTGTAGACAAACATGTAATGGAATTTCCTGAGTTACTTAACTTGCAAGACACTATTAATTCCTCTCAGGACCACCTCCACCACCTCTCTATTTCTACATCTATAACTAGACTGAAGTCACAGCAGGACCTGAAAAGTGATGTAAAAACCCATGAGGACTTATATTACACTCCTGAAAAACTGTATGATTTTTCCAATTTATACAAATAGAAATCATGGGAATATGTGTATGACTGGATACCAAAGGTGTGGGACAATGATGGAAGGAACATAAGGTTGGATCAGGTTGAATTTATTGATATGGGCCTACAAAGCAGAAAATCTTGATTTACTATTGTATCTCAAGAGGTTAGAAGGCGCTTTAAATGTTTGGTTAGTTGGTTGAAAGAAACATGGACCAAAAGGTGCCTATAATAAGTGAAGTTGTAATTCCAGAACTGCCTTGATATAATGTAGAAGGTATCTAAAAGTTTAAGGATATTGGAATGGTAGAGTGGATTTATCATGTGAGGCCTGCTCACACACCTCTACAACAACTCAATCCAGGTAGAATTACTAATGGCCCAGAACTTTCAGGAATAAAGGTTTGCACCACCCCACCAAACAAAAAACCATGACAAGTTGAGGTGCTTACTGAGGGAAAGGGGATATGGAACGGGTATTAGAAAAAAGTAGTGATAAATACCATCTATGGCCACATGCAGAAATGAGGACTCAAGGACTGTTAGTATTTCTTCCTTATTTTTTAATGAATATATATGATATGTATATACAAGTTATCTTTGTTTTCTTCCTTCTTTTCTTATCCCCTTATCACATAAGTTCTATTAACTTTGCATCATTGTACATAAGTTACAGGATACCAAGAAGAAGAGTGAATACATCCAAGGACTTTCATCCCCCTCCACAGTGGGCAGATCCCCTAGTACCTACCTGTCCCACCCTAGAGAAACTAATACTGAGTCCTTATATTTATGTTTAGTTATTTCCCCCAAACACAGGATATACTTAGAATTCCCTTCAATAAATGTCCCCTAGTTATACCAGACTTTAAAATCACATCCTAAAATATATTACTTATGATTAATAGAATAGTATAGCGATATAGAAATTGTACATTAAAAAATATAATTTAAAAATATAAAAGACAAAAAAGGTCTTCAAGATTCATCCACATTATTCCGTGTGTTAGCACTTTATTCCTTCTTACAGCTGAGTAATATTCCATTGTATGTATGTGCCACATTTTGCTTATCCATTCATCTGTTGATGGGCACCGGGGCTGATTCCAACTTTTGGCAATGGTGAACAATGCCTCTGTGAAATTGGTGTGCATATATCTGTTTGTGTCTTTGCTTTCAGTTCTTCTGGGTAGATACCCAGCAGTGGAATTGCTGGATCATACGGAAGATCTATTGTTAGTTTCTGAGGAACTGCCAAACTGTCTCCCACAGTGGCTGGACCATTCCACAATCCCACCAGCAGTGGATAAGGGTTCCTATTACTCCACATCCTCTCCAACACTTAGAGTCTGCTGTTTTTTGTTTTGTTTTTTTTCTTCTTGCTGCTTTTTTTTTTTTTAATAGCTGCCATTCTGATGGATGTAAGATGGTATCTCATTGTAGTTTTGATTTGCATTTCCCTGATAGCAAGCAACGTCCAGCATTTTTTCATGTGCTTTTTAGCCATTTGTATTTCTTCCTTGGAGAAGTGTCTTTTCAGGTCACTTGCCCATTTTTTAAATGGATTGTTTGTCTTTTTATTTCAAGATGTAGGATTTCTTATGTTGAGTGAAGCAAAGCCAGGCATTGAAGGATGAACAGTATATGACTTCACTGATTTGAACTGAGGAAAGTGAGCAGTCTCTGAGAACAATTGTCTGAAAGATAGGTTAACAAGGGAGAGAAAGAGTAGAGTAGGCTGTGAGCCGTCACCCATATGGACATAATCTATGGTAAAGGGATAGAGTATAGTTGCGTATTGAAGGATAGGACAGATGGGTAGTGATATTACTGGGTTTGGTGGTGCAGGGTTGACAGGTGGATAGATTAGGAAGGACAGGTTGGAATACCCAGGGCATGTAACTATGAATCTTGTCTTCCATGAGTCAAGACAGGGGAGTGCCATATGCCCCAGGGGGATGGGGAGGAAGGAACAGCTAAGATCAAATGTGGTATTTAGTGGTCATGGGAAAGGTTTTTCATTACCTTACAGTAATGGACACAGGACATGGTAAATATCATAAAAAATTATTAAACTGTACAGTCTAAATTGTAAACTATACTGTAAACCATTGACAATGTTTAGTTGCTATGTTTTACTATTTGTATAACAGTTATAACAATGCTAACATCCATTAAAAAAAAAAGTTTTAATATGGGGTAGGGAAGGGGGAGGGAGGTTGGGTATGTGGGATTCTCTAGTATTCCATGTGTGACTTTGCTGTGACCTAAAACTTCTTTGAAAATTAAATGAAAATTTGGGAGACACTGGGGAATGAGAGGGGGAAGGTGTCACTGTACACTGGACATCCGATAATACAGCAATAAAAGGAAAAAAGAATAGTTTTTTTTTAAAAAGGATTTTTTTTTGTTTTTTTTTTCCCATTTTTTTGAATGTCCCAATCTGCTAATTATATTTTATTTTTAGTTTTTTTTTTCTTCTGAGTTTCCTTGTATTTATCTCTTGCATTTAAGCTTATCATTATTATTTCTTTTTCCTATTAATTGTATTTGGTTATTATATGGGTTTCTTGTTCAAGGAAGGTTTAGATCACAGAAGGGTTACAATGGGGGTTGCAGAGGATCATTGTTGGGGGGTGTCTGGGATGGGGGATTCATGGGAGGAAGTTCACTTGAATATACATGGAAGATATATAAAATTGTTCAAATGATCAAGGGATGGGGCATGGTCACGGTGGGCAGACAATCGCTCAATAAATGAGGGAATCTGAATTCCCAGCCTGGAGAGCTCTGCCACATTCTCCAAGGGAGCAGCTACAGTCCCCTGAGTGCAGGGGCCATGTCTGGCAAAAGAGGATGGCCCACTGATGGGTTCTTGTTATTGATTACTAGCCTTATGAGTCTTTGCTCTTGCAATGGAAACTTAGCCTATTGTTATGGGATGCCTAAGGGTTGTCACCTGAAAGCCGCCTTGTTGCTCAAAAGTGGCCTCTCTCTAAGTCAAACTCAGCATATGAATGCATCACCTTCCCCCCAATGTGGGACATGACTCCTGGGGATGAGTCTCCCTGGCAATGAGGGATTAATACCAAGTGCCAACTGGCAACACGACTGGAAAAAGACCTTGAATAAAAGGGGGAAAAGGTAAAGAGAAATTAGTTCAAGTGGCTAAGAGACTTCAAAGAGAGTCGGGAGGTCATCCCAGAGGTAACGCTTATGCACACCTCAGTAGGATCTCATAGAACACCAAAGTGGATATCACCCCACACAGAGGAGCTCCTGAGGTCTCTGGAGACACCCAGGTCCTATATAAGAGGGGATAGCCCCAGAGATTGACACCTTATTAGCAGGCTCTTCTTTGGATCTGTGCTCCTGAGTGTGACAGAGTTGTACTCAAATAAGTCCTCCCTGCACATGGTTCATCAGTCCCTTCTATTCAAACCTATATGTGATGCTGGAGCTTTTAGGTGTACTTCCAGAGACTGGAGCCTCTGGCCTACCTATGCGCCAGCTGTGCCTGGAATCTCGTTGGAGCTGTAACTCCTACCTTACAGCTCAATGGACTCATCCAAGTCACCTGGCGAGGAGACGATGCTGGGCAACAGCTATTCCAGGGAATGGAGAGGGCCTGAAGCTGCAGGCAAGATAATCCCATCCACTGTATCCATGGGATATAAGCCCTCTCTCACTTGGAGGTGGAGTGGACATCATCATCCCAGTCCCCTCAGGATTGCGGAAAGAGCTATGGACTAGAGTGGACTTAATGGTATTTTGTTGTAGACATATTGTGATTCAAGCAATGGAAGAAATTATAACAGTAAGGTGGAGCCGGTGGCCACTGGACACTTTTGGGGCAGGGAGGGGAAGGACAGTTGAAATACAGGGGCTTCTTTGGGACTTGGGGGTTGTCCTGAGTGGCGTTGCGGTGACGGACATAATGCCATTTTACATCAGCATATACATGCAGAACTGTGTGGGAGAGAGTGTGGTCTATGATGTGAACTGTGGTCTATGCTTGGTGGCAAGGCCCCAGGATGTGTATATCCATTGCAGGTAATGTGCCACACTGATGAAGGATGTTTGTGTGGGATGTTGTGGGAGGTGTGGGAGGTGGGGAACATGGGAATCCCTGTAATTTCTGCGTAATATTTAGGTAATCTAAGCACCTTTTAAAATATATATATATAAAAATAACATTTATGTAAGCAAATGCACATATATGCAAATATATTTATATATCATTTTACAAATATTGGTATGCATTGTGAAAAATTTTATTTTTACCCACAATTAAAAAAAAAAAAGACAAGAGTAAAAATCTAAAAATAAATGTATATTACATTAAAAAATAATCAGTGTTAAGCTCCTGGCATCTACCCTTCTGGGATCCTCTCTCTCCCTCTCGCTCTAACTCTCGCTCTCTTTTTCTCACTCACTCACACGCACACATACAAACAATTGCACATGCCGCACAATGCCAATTGATCCACTTTTCTCTGTTCCTCTGCTACATTCTTCCCTGGAGGCTGCAGCTTTGTCACCTTATCTGTGAAAATGACCTATCCACAGCACCTGAATTTACCAGTCTGCCATTCAAGTAAAAGTGAAGATTTACTAGAACCTGTTTATCAAATTCTAAACTTTCAAGGAATAGTGTGGGCATAGAGTGGGAAAAGAGATTAAATGTGTCTATTATATTCCAACATATGACCATACATAACTTATTTTATTAATCCCCTATTATTGACTATTCTTCTCTCCCCACCCCTTAGTATAAGCAAATTGTGATAAACATCACTGGTGCAAAATTACATTTTTTCCCTTAAGATAAATTCCTAGAATTGGAATTGCTGGTGCAAGAATCTTTACATTTTAGAACTTTTGATATTGAAATTACCTCTCAGAAAGTTTGTGCCAAATTATGCTATCTCTAGCCACTTAAAAGTACTTGCTTTCTCACACTCTCATCTGAGTACATTAATTTCTTATTGGATATGTTAAAATAGTTCATTGTTTTAATTTACATGTCTTTAATTCCAAATGAAATTGAACCTTTTTCATGATCATATTCTACATTTGTGTTTCTTTATATCCTCAACTTACTTTCTAGTATTATTGTGTTAATTTTTATCATATTGATTTTAAAGGCTCTTCAGTTATACAAGGTGATAATCCTTTACATATATAAAGCAAATATTTTCCTAGGTTGTGGTTTGCCTTTTGAGGTTTTAAATCTAGATTTTAAAACAGCTATGAAGTAGTTTCTCTTAACCGTATTCTATAATGTAACAAAGTCAAAATTTAGGTGGTGCATCTCTTGTCTTTACAGAGTTATTGGATTTATTTCTTCCTATGTGGTAGAAGGTATATTCTGCATTCTGTCTTTAGCAGATGAAGTAGCTGTTACCCAAAGTCACCAAAATTGAAATACAGGGAGGGTAGTGATGTTTCTTTATGCACAAATGGTGTTACTGATTTGTTTACAGATTTTGTCATGTAAGCCCAAATGAACTGTGCTCCTTTAATTTTGCCACTTAGTAATAGGATAAGAAGAAAACAAAGGGAGTGATTGGTAATGCAGCACCAGTTATTAGGATATTATCTGTGGAGCTTTGCTTCCAAGTCTTCTTTCAGCTTTCTAAATGATATGCTAAGGTCAAGACTTTGTTGAGAACTGACCAGAATTAACTTCTGTGTGTTAGATAGAACTTGGCTCAGCAGCTAAAGTGTGGTGGGAGGCATTACTTCTTCTTCCAAGAGATATTTGGCTGAGAGACTGTCAATTTATGTGCACTGAAGCTTTCTAGATAAGAAAGTTAAAATTTTTTATCTATGGTTTTCATGGATAAACATCCCTCTCCAAGCTTTCTATCCCTGTCTAAGGGAGGTCATTAAACGTATCTTTCTTATTTCCATCGCCACCTAACAAATATTATTTCATTTTTTATTTTTATATTAAAGGTTTGCTTCTCTTGATTTTATTGACTCATCCACTATAAGCTGGATAAAAAAGTACTATGAAAATGTAGTTGTTTAATTTAAATTGCCATCAAAATTTGACTAAGGAGTAAATGTTGTAAATATATATTGTCCAGTACATAACTGCTGATAATGTGTTTACCTTTAAGGCCTGAAACACAATACATCCAAACTGTGGTGAATACACCCTAAGGCAATCCCTGTGAACCATGCCCTCATGTAAACCCCTCATCTTGAGAGTGGGCAGAACCTGCGACCTGCTTCTAACCAATAGACTATGGAAAAGATAACAGGATGTCACTCCCTTGGTTAGGTTATCTTGTATGGCAGGGATCCTGGAATGTTGCTCACTTGATTAAATGATGTTATGTAAGACTCTGTCTTAGCATACTACAGCTAGAGATTCTCCCACTGGCCTTTAAGAAGCAAACAGCCATGTGTTAACTGCCTATGGAGGGGTTACATGGCTGGGACTGTGAGTAGCCTCTATGACCTGATGACATCCTCCAGCCAACAATCAGTAAGAAGCTGCAGTCCTCAGACAATCTCAAGAGCCTGGAAAAGTGAAATTTGCCCCAGTCAAGCTTACGGATGGGAATGCAGCCCAGTCAGCACCTTGACTGCAGCCTTTTCCGACTAAGCAGAAGAGCCAGTTAGGCTGTGCCCAGACTCCTGACCCACAGAAACCATGAGCTAATAAATATGTTGTTTTAAGTTGCTAACTTTGTGGTAACTTGTTTTACAGCATGGAAAACTAATACAAAGCCTAAACCCATTGCTATCTTTTCCATGCCTCTTTTTTTTTTTTTTAAGATGATTTTATTTTAATCATATTTTAATCATATTCTATGATTTTATTTTTATTTTTATTTTTTCTCTCTCTCTCTTTTTAAAGATACTTAGATTACACAAATATCACACAGAAAATATAGGGATTCCCATACGCCCCACCTCCCACACCTCTCACAACTTCCCACATAAACATCCTTCACTTGTGTGGCACATTAATCACAATTGATAAACACATCCTGGGGCTTTGCCATTAAGCATGGACCATAGTTCACACTGTAGACCACACTCTCTCCCACACAGTTCTGTGTGTTATATGATGATATAAAATGGCCTATATCTATCACCGCAATGCCACCCAGGACAAATCTCAAGTCCCAAAAAAGCCCCTGCGTTGCAACTGCTTTTCCCTCTCCCTGCTCCCAGAGCCTCCAGTGGCCATTGGCTCCACATCAGTGTTGTAATTTCTTCCATTGCTTGAATCACAACATGTCTACAGTAGAATACAAGTAAGTCCACTCTAGTCCACAGCTCTTCCCCACTTCCCAAGGAGTCTGGGATGGTGATGTCCACTCCACCTCCAATTAAGAGGGGGCTTATATCCCATGGGAAAGATGGATGGGATTATCCAACCCACAGGTGCAGACTCTCTCCCCTCCCTGGGATGGCCATTGTCCATCATCTTCTCCCTGCCAATTGTCCTGGGTGAGTCCAATGAGCTCTAGAGTAAGAGTTGCTGCTCGACCAAGGTTCCGGGCCCTGCTGGCACATGGACAGCCCAAAGACCCAAGTCTCTGGATGTACACCTACAAACTCCAGCACCAAGTATAGGTTTGAACAGAAGGGACAGCTGAGCCATGTGCAGGGAAGACATAGTTGAGTCCAACTCTGTCACTCTCAGGAGCACAAACTCCAAAGTAGGGCCCACTGGAAAGGCATGAAACTCCGGAGCTATCCACCCTGACATAGGACCTGGGTGTCTCCAGAATCCTCAGGAGCCCCACTATTTGGGGTGATATTCACTTTGGAATTCTCTGAGATCCTACTGAGAAGTGCATAAGCATCACCTCTGGGATGACCTCCCAACTCATTTTGAAGTCTCTTAGCCATATAAACTCATTTGTCTTTACCTTTTACCCCTTTTATTCAAGGTCTTTTTCCAGTCACATTGCTGGTTGGCACTTGGTAGCAATCTCTCAGTGCCAGGGAGGCTCATCCCTGGGAGTCATGTCCCATGCCAGAAGGAAGGTAATGCATTCATATACTGAGTTTGGCTTAGAGAGAGGCCACATTTGAGCAACAAGGAGGCTCTCAGGAGGCAACCCTTAGGCACCCCATAACAATAGGTTATGTTTCAATTTCAAGAGCAAAGACCCATAAGGCTCCTCATCAATATCAAGGGCCAATAGTGGATCATCCTTCTTCACCAGTCACTGCCACTGCATGTGGGGGACTGTTGCTGCTCCCTTAGAGAATGTGGCAGAGCTCTCCAGGATGGGAGTTCAGTATTCTCTCATTTATTGAGTAATTCTCCACCCACTATGACAATGCCCCGTGAACATTGGAACATTTTTATATACCTTATAATTATGATCAAGTGAACTTCCTCCCCTGCATCCCCCATCCCTGACACCCCACACCAACGATCCTGCCCCACCCCAGTTGTAACCCTTCTGTGATCCAAAGCTTCTTCAAAGATGAAGCCATTACAATAGCTGAATACAATTAATAGGAAAATGAAATAATAATGATAGGTTTAAATGTAAGAGATAAAATACAAAAAATACTAAAATTAAATTAAAAGATTGGGATATTAAAAAATGAAAAATATAAAAACTTTTTTTGACCTTTTGCCTTTCATCACTACAATATCTGGTGTCCAGTCTGTATCGTGCCTCTTATATTTTCTTTTTACCTGTACAACTATTTTTTTCAGTGAAATTCATCTTTGATTTCCAAATCCAAGCAACTACCAAATCCTGCTGATTTAATACTTAGGCCTTCTCTTCTATGATTCCACTTTTCCATTTCCTCTTCCTTTATTCTGGTTTATATTCTTATCACTTCCCACATAGACTACTGCAAAGTTTTTCTTCCCTGGGCCCTTTACTTTCCTTTAATCTGTGCAATCTTGGCATATTACTCTTCCCAAAGCTTGTGTTCCCAAAACATGTTCTATAGATGAAAGTCCTATGAGATGCTCATTGGAGTGCAAACTCCATGAGGGGAAGGAAGGTGATTGTTTTGTCTACCACTATATGCCTGATGCATAGTATGTGCTTTGGAAAATAGTGAGCACACAGATCAGAAAGTTTCTGGCATAAAATTGAGAGTATTATAACAATCAAAGCTTGATAATATTTGCTTAGGGTTACAAGAAGGAGTACAATAAATTACTTCCCTACTATGAGAGTTTTCAGAGTCCAGTAGAATCTCAGAACAGATGTGGGCAATAAGTAGAATGACCATGCATCCCACTTTTAATCTCTTTAACTCAAAATTATCTCATTTGAAAAGAGAAATGTAAGGTGGTAGATGGAGACTCTTGTGCTGTTAAATGAGAAGACTAGATCAGATAACCAGGCAGTTTTCCTAATTCAGACCTCAGTACATGCTCCCTTTTCAAATATAAATGAATTGGGAGGAAATTTAGAGATATTTGGTGCTGAATTTCTTTTTTCCAAAAAACCATTGCAGTTTGCCAAGTACTTTCAACCTGATTGTAAATCTCAAAGGGAATTAAACCCATGTGTTTCTCATTAGTTTGCACTTGGTTTATCCAAAAGTTTTTAAAGAACCATTTGAAGTCCAAAAACCTTTGTGAAGCTTTTTTTCTTAGTGGTGGTGTTGGGAGAAGGAAGTTAGGGAGATAGGTAAAGAAGAGTGAGAGAGTGCGAAGAGAGCTCTTTAAGTTAGAATCAGGAACACAAGGAAATTTTCCTGAAATTGTAAAATTCACAAAATAATCAAATTACTTCTTGAAACATGAAATGTATGTTGTTCAAATTGACCATAAGTTTGGTACAATATCGTTGCCTCATTTTATGAAATTGGTCTTTGCCTATAGTAAATATCCACATATTTTAATAAATACAGCATTTATGTAACACTAGACTTTCAAAATGCCTTCTTTTTTATTTCCAGACTAGAGGTGAAATTATTTTAACTGCATGGTCATGTATCATTGAATATTAATGCAATATTTTCTCTATTATATTACTCACAGAGAACTTCCACAAACAGAGGCAGGAAGGAAGAATTAAGCCATGTAGAGATTACAAATATTCCCACTCTAAAGGACTAACAAGTTATCTATCGAATTCTGATATGTGAACTGAAATACAATCATGTGAGGAAATTTGAATTCTAAAGATGATATATATATATATAATAAAAGCTGGCAGCATTGTTACATTTTAAGAAGCATTGCAAGTGTATTATCCCATATGGAAACATACACAGACTAATGAAGTCATGCTCAAAAACTCATTTTTGTCCAGTTTTTGCTAAGTTTTCAGTGTCTCAGATCCCTGCTGAGAGTATTTGGTGTGCCAGTGTGCCTGGCACTCATGTGTGGTCTCTCTTTCCACCCTCCTGCCCCCACCAATTGGCTCTGCCTATCACAGGTTCTACTTGGTCCAGATTTACTCCATTGAATATTGTGTCTGAGTATGACATATTTCATGTACAAATACAATGACTTAAAATTATGACATGAAACTGTCTTATGAACCATCATTTCTTAACTTCCTGAAATGTGATATTAGGATACATCCAGGATTGAAACATGTATCTCTCAGTTCACATCCCTCTGCCTTTATCATCTTATTAGCTATTACTAGCCAACCCCAACTATATTCAACACTTCTTAACTTGACACAAAGGATTTCACTGCCCCCATAGTAGAATTAACTTGTAATGAAATTCATGCTTACCATATCCTATTAATGGACCAGGATTTTATAGAACATACTTGTCTCCTTGGGAAAACACATGTATTTGAGAGTTTCTGAGCAGATGCATTTCTGCAGTTGAATAACAGTGTGCCAAGAAGTTTCTGAAATCTAGCTGTTTGATAAGGAAAAACAAAATAGTGGCATAACTCATTGACCATTTGTTAGGGCTTTTGCTGAAATTACTGCATTGGTTGGGTAAAGAATACAATAAATTTTTAGGTGCTGTCCAGTTCTAAGATTCTATTATTCAAGCACTCCAGATTTAGTAATTATTTCATAGAATTCATGGTAGTTTATTTTGAGACTAGCTATGCATAGATTTCTGTTGATGTGCATAAACAGGCATCCCTAGTCTACCCTGCTACCTACACCGCTATCCCTTCTATTTGATCCCTGGTGCTCAAAAAGGTTTTAAAGGAGTACAATGTTTCCCATGTCACATTATGAAAAGGCTTAAAATAAAAAACCCTTGGGGAGAGAATACGTAGCAGTTTAATATTTCACTAAGATGAAAATAATCACTACCAGAGTCTATTCAGTGAGCAAATTGCCATAGCAGAGAGTGGACGCTCTTGAAGGTAAAAGGAGGCAGCTCACAGAAGAAGGGTAGCCACAGATAATTGAAGGTAGGGAATTTATCATTTTGCTTTGGACTTGGCCTGTCTCATCTGATGCCTCCTACAAGTGGAAAGGTAATACATTTACCCCAGTACTTTAGACTTGATTGTTAAGTTCCCCAATGTGCAAGAGAGTATCCATAAGTGGTTAGGGTGCTATCTTAATTTCTCTCTACAAACTGTGGAATTAATTTTATTAGATAAATATGATGATCAGGGAGTGGATGTGGTTTAAGTGGTTGAACGCCTGCTTCCCACATGAGAGGTCCCTGGTTTGGTTCCTGGTACCTCCTAAAACAACAACAACAACAACAACAACAAGCAAACAAAGGAAAAAAACAACTCAGGATAGCTGATGTGGCTCAGTGGTTGAGTGCCAGCTTCCTACATACAAGGTCTGAAATTCAATCCCTGGCCCTGGCATCTCAAAAAAAAAAAAAAAAAAAAAATCAATGAACCAATATTTAAGTTCATTACTGAATTACATGCTACAGGGAATGTAAAGTATAAAACAAACTAACAGCAGTTTTAAATAACACAGGAGGGAAGGGAAAGTTAATCTTAGAAATAAATTGCCATCTTAATGAATAAAGAACAAAATGGAGTTTTGCATTAAATTTTAAAAATGTAATCCTTATCAGATTAATTTTCTCCCAAATTCACATTTTTTTGAGCTAAGGTAGGCTATTGTTTAGTTAGTAAAAATAAATAAATAAATAAATAAATACTGATTTCTTATGTACAATTAATAACCTCATGGTAATAGGAGGAAATTGGTTTCTGTTCTTTGCAACAGGCCATTTATGACCCTATTAGGAGATGTTTTAAAGTTGTTACTTAGCATTTTGAACAAAGTATTTGTACTTACAACTGAAAATAGCCTAATATGAAGTCCCAGAGGAAATCTGTCTGCCTCAAAGTTGCTTTTAGAGTTTTCAGTTTCTGGCCTCTTCCTTCCAAAGGCAAAGTTAATGCATATTCTAACCCAAAACTCAAATTTGGGAGAAATAATATATATTTCTTTCACAAATAGTGGGCCCAGTTCTTTTAGTAGAAGGCATTTGCCATATTGAAATATCCAATCTCTTAATACATAAATTGGCAATATAAATTACTCACCCTATGATTGCCAATATACTCGACATAACTTTCCTTTTTGAACATAAAGATGTACTTACACTTGGTTGAGAGGCCCTGTATTATGACAGTTAAAAGTGCGACCTCAAATTTCAGCTCTACTACGTACTACTGTGTAACTTTCAGTTTCTTACTCTCTGTGATGATTTCATTTCATGATCTGTAAAATAGTATAATAGTACTAATCACCAGATAGAATAGCTGCAGGGAATAAAAGAGAGTGGACGTAATGTTCGCAGCATCACACTCAGCTTGTGGAATGCTCTCTGTAACTGTCAGCAATTCGTTTCTTATTATTCATTCCTTACCTGAATTTTGTTAATTATATTTTATTTTCTCCAAATTTGATGTTCTCTGTTTTTATTTAAACAAATCATAAATCTTCTGTAAGTAGTAATTATGGATAATGTCAATTTGTGACCAAGTGCCGGATATACTGATGCCATTATCTGGTGAACGCAGAGTATATAGGTAGACAGCGGAGCAATTTAGAATCTAAAATGAACATTAAGAAACATTTTTAAAATTCCAAAAATAGAACTAGTTGTTATACAATATGTTAGCATATTTTCCCTCTGAAATCTTTGAATAAATGCATGGTTGTGGCTCATTGTACACTTAAATACTCATTCTGGTATAATAATTTATTGAGATAAGTAAATACAAAGAAAATGCACTCTGTGGGAAAGTGTATTTGATATTTTTAAAAATTCAAATTAACATTCAAATATGTCATTATACATCAAATTCTGAAAAAGCAAACCAAATGAGATTGAATGAACAGAGATTGTCAATTTTTCTATCTTTACTGGGTCAATTCTATCATCACACAGCATGCCTTATTACTTCTCATCTTAAATATACAAACAAAGAAATAAATCTTCTTTATGTCTATGCTCTGCTCCAACAACCACCCCATTTCTGTGTTCCCTTTTCTGACTAACATCCTCTCTAAGGCTGTCTTCTTCTACCAATTCCACTGAAAGCTGTCTTGTCAAGGTCACTATGACCCTTGCATTGCCAAATCCAACGTCATTCTTCATTCCTTATCTTTGACTCAGTTTATTTCTTGACCTCTGGTCCACAACTCTGTCTTATCTTTTGGGTCTCTAAGCAGAGGGATGCTGTAGGATCAGACTTTATGAACTCTTTCTTCTATCTCTGTCCTTGTACCCTAGGGATCCTTATCCAGGCTCCTGCTTTTAAAAAATCTCTATATACAGACAACACAAAATTTAGATCTCCAACACTGACCTTTTTCATGAATTGCAGATTTGTATATTCAATTGCTTATTTCATAGCTCCAATTATTGATATATAGGAACTTCCAACTTACCTTGTCCATAATAAGTCTCTTGATTTCCTCTCCCAGATTCCTTTTCCTACATTTTTCTCCATGTCAGGAAATGGGGTCTTTCTTCCTGATTGTTTAGACCAAAAATCAAATAAAAAACAACAACCTTGGAATAAACCTCTTATTATGCTTTTTTCTCATGACCACATCCAATTCATCAGTAAATCCTGATGGCTCTACCCCCTAAATATATCTCAGAAATAGCAATTTTTTAAAAACGGCCTCCACCATGACCCCTCACAGGTCCATGCTACCATCATCCCTCACCTGAATTATTGCAATAAACTCCAACTTGTTCTCCCTGAGTCTATCTTGTCCTCCTCCAGTTTATGTTTAGAAAGTTGCCAGAATGATCTATCTAAAATGAAAGTAATATTATGTTATCCCCCTGCTAAATCTCTCCAAAGTCTTCTAATCTCACTCCAAAAAGCCAAAATCTTTATGGTGATAATTGTCCTATCTGACAGTATCACTACATGGAAAGAGATCCTGCAAAGAGCAGGACAGGTAGATCAAATTTTCCAACTTGAGTTAGTAAAAGCATGATGTGTTAATCCAGTGATTTTAAAGGGACACTTACATGTTACCAAGTCATTGTGGAACAACAGATGAGACAAAGAAGGGGAAGCCGCAAAAAGTTTACATTCTTGTCATCTCAGATCTGCCAATAACTCAATGAGTCTGACTGAATGAAACATAGAGTAATACAAAGACCAAATGGCATGTACACCATTCCTGATCACATTGGTTATGGGTCCCCTACTATTAATTATATTATAATGAAAAGGCCACATGCAAGTAATCAGTAGTTGAATAACAGGTGGTCTAAATCACTGTCTTTTGGGGGTAAGGATAAAGAAGGAGTTGGGCGATAGGCTTCATAGGCAGATGAAAGATGATATCATAAGGCAGTTTGGGGGTCTTGTTTATGATTTTTTAGGTGGGTCCATAGCAGTGCTCAATCTAGGTCTAATTATTTCCCACTATTGAAGTTAGATGTTCTTGAGTAATGGTATGTGAATTTTGAGCTTTTCCAATCTAGCAGAAACAGGTGCTATTCCCAGATCTATGTGAGTTCTTTTTCCAATCTATTAACTTGGTATATAAGGCATATCATTATATTATATATGTCCTCTTTAATTTCTATCAAGGTATATATGCATCTTTTGTTGGATTTATCCCTTGATACATTATATTTTTAAAATTCTCAGTGATATCTTTTAAATTTAATTTCTAAATTTGTTGCTGGTATATAAAACTCGTTAACCTTCTTTTTCATTTAAAAAGTTTATTGAAGTATATCACCCATACATAAACATACACAAACAATAAGTGTATAGTAAAAGTTGTGAACTTACTAAATGAACATGCATAACATCATACAGGGCTCTCATACCTCACCCCATCACAAATACCTTGCATTGTTGTGAAACATTTTGAACAAATGATGAAAGAACAACCTCAAAATATTCTAATATGCTATTTGGTATATTTTCCCCCTAATCCACCCTATTATTATTATTATTATATTTTTATATCATTCAAACATGAACATACATAAGCAATAAGTGTATAGTAAAGTTGTGAACTTACAAAACAAACATGCATAACATCTTACAGGGGTCCCATACATCACCCACCACTGATACCTTGCATTGTTGTGAGACATTTGCTACAAATTATGAAAGAATATCACCAAAATCTTACTACTAACTATACTCCATATCTTACATTTGGTGTATTTTTCTCCCAACCTACCCTATTATTATTTTTTTTTTCAAAATTTATTTTTTTATTTTTAAAAACATTTTTCATTATTTTTTAACATCCCAATTTCTTTTTTACTTTATTTTACTTTTAATTTTTCTTAATTATTATATATTTTAATTCTTTTTTTTTTATCTTTTTTTAAATTTTTTATTGTGGGTAAAAATCAAAGTTTTCACAATACATACCAACATTTGCAAAATGATATATAAATATATATGCGTATATGTGCATTTGCTTACAAAAATGTTATATATATATTTTAAGAGGTGCTTAGATTACCCAAAATATTACACGGAACCCACTGGGATTCCCATGTTGCCCACCTCCCACACCTCCCACCACATCCCACACAAACATCTCCCACAAGTGTGGCCCACCACCCTCAATGGACTTACACATCCTGGGGCCTTGCCACCAACCATAGACCACAGTTCACACCGTAGACCACACTCTCTCCCACACAGTTCTGAGTGGTGTGGGCTGATTTAAAATGGCCTACATCCGCTGCCACAACAGTACTCAGGACAAGCTCCAAATCCCAAAGAAGCCCCTGTGTTTCAACTGCTCATCCCCTCCCTGCCCCAAAAGTGTCAAGTGGCCACTGGCTCCACCTCATTGTTATAATTTCTTGCATTGCTAGAATCACCATATGTGAACAACAGAATACCATCAAGTCCACTCTAGTCCATAGTTCTTCCCC